>BLSH010138543.1:559290-570804 GCA_018402905.1 Glandirana rugosa
TGTTTGTTTATAGTTTTCTATTTGTCCGTAAAAAAAACTTTTATCTACGTAATTGCCCCTTCGCCTCCTAAACGTAAACAAATATGTGAACTATAAACGTAAGGAAGTGAACAAATAACATTTTACAACGCCTTCACAGAAAGTTGATAAGTCATAGTTGTATAAAATACCTTTATGTGACAATAAATAGGACTTGGAACAATTTCGTGACACTTACAGACCGGTCTTTTTATAAAAGTCTCAAAAAGGAAAATGTTTCTTCTACTACGAAAATAGACTTAAAGAAATGATCGTTATTTTCTTTCTTATAGTCTAATAAGTTCACTTTTTTTTTCACAACAGTAATGTCCGGGATAGATACTTAGAGTAAGCTGACCTTTTTGGGCACCTGAGAGCTACCATGACCATGCCACGATCTATCAGCACTATTAGCTACTAATTAGTTACTGGCTGAGGTCTCTAGGGTCTAATTGTCTGCTATGGACAGCACCTCCACTTTTATTTCAACTAGTTTTCATAGATAGGGCCTGTAATGACAACACTTTTTTTTTCACTTGAATAATCTGATATTCTTTCTTTTATTGCTAGTAAAGAAATTCAGATAAAAGCATCATCTTCTTTGTAAAAGGAAAAACTCTGAAAATATTTTTCTGGCCAGACATTCACAGTGCTTTAACAAGGTTCAGGATAAATAACAGTGTATTTCCATAAAATATGTTGATACTGAATAGTTGAAAGACACTTCCGCAACATTTTACAATAAACAAGTGAAGGAATGCAAATATCAAGTGTATAAACAAATGCAAAT
Organism: Glandirana rugosa; assembly: GCA_018402905.1. Lineage (NCBI taxonomy): Eukaryota > Metazoa > Chordata > Amphibia > Anura > Ranidae > Glandirana > Glandirana rugosa. The sequence continues at coordinate 560,099 of BLSH010138543.1, forward strand.
TCTCCGCTTCCCCGTTAATGCATCTATTTTCAAAAAAAATGCCTGTTTATCTTTTTGATATTTGTTTGTCAGAGATACGTTTGCATTGTCTCAGTAGGATGGTGGCACATTTTCTCTCAAGAATAAAAATAGATACCCACCTTACAATGCATAGACAGATGAAAACTCATTAGCAAACCTTGAAGGCATGCATGTCACGACCACAGTAATAAAAATAGAACATCAGGTCTTGCTGAAGCTGAGTGCTTATGTGCCTGTCCATGTTGAGCTCATCAGATTAGCCATTAAACCACTTGTTCTTTATGCATAGGAGTGTGTATTTATTCATATATAATGTACTAGACAGACAAGACATGACATAAATATAAAACAAATGACAGCATTCTGTGAATGTTTCGATCAAAGGACTAAATTATTGTATCATTTGTCCAACTAAGTATTAGCCAAAATGGAACTGTAACTGCAAGGCTTGTTCTACATCCTTCTCCCTGACAAATCTTTAAATGCTGTGACTGCTCTCACCATTATGCAAGTTTTATTACAATTTTCAAATACACAAATGCATGCCAAATGTTATATCAATAGTGAAATGTCAAAAAGAAATACATTATCCTACCCTGTTTCAATGTAGGATGAAAAAAGTTTTGCACGGTGTTTGATTCTGTCTTTTCCAGTTCAATCTGATTTAAAAATGTTTATATTCAATGATACCTAACTTTCTAGCTTTTTAAAGATTTGAAGAGACCTTGTTGCCAGACCATTCATTTCAGTAACAATTTTCTAGTACTATTACATATATGTGCATTTACCGTATTTTATAGATATCATTTACCTGTAAAAGTTTACTTTAGATGCCTGCTACTGGGCGTCACTATTTTGGATGTGAAATGAGTATTCCCAAGCAGGCTGTCAATCAGATTACACTCTATAGTACACTCTATTATCCTCTTCACTGTTCCTCCCAGCAGCTACATAAAAGGTGATGTAGTAAGGTGAGGGAGAGACAGAGGAGCTGAGCTAGCACAGACAGTACATAGACACCCTTGAAGAGGGAGAGAGATAAAACTTGGCAGGAGGAAGGGGGAACTATGGATGTGCTAGGTAATCAACTTTTCTTGCAGTGGCTGAATTTCCTTGCAAGTTTAAATAACCTCAGGTGAGATACAGGACTCTGAAAACATGTGGTGTGGCGGTTTCAAGATGCACAGTAAGGAGGCACTTGAAGAAAGATGGGCTGCATGGACGAGTCGCCAGAAGAAAGCCATTACTACACAAATGCCACAAAGTATCCTGCTTACAATATGCCAAACAGCACAGAGACAAGCCTCTTACCTTCTGGCACAAAGTCATTTGGAGTGATGAGACCAAAATTGAGCTTTTTGGCCACAACCATAAAAGTTACATTTGGAGAGGAGTCAACAAGGCCTGTGAAACACGGAGGTGGATTTCTGATGTTTTGGTGATGTGTGATCTACAAAGGCACAGGGAATTTGGTCAAAATTGATTGAATACAGTATGTTATCAAAAAATACATTCATCAGCCAGGAAGCTGTGCATGGGACGTACTTGGACATTCCAACATGACAATGATCCAAAACACGAGGTCAAGTTGGACCTGTCATTGGCTACCGCAGAATAAAGTGAAGGTTCTGGAGTAGCCATCTCAGTCTCCTGACCTCAATATCATTGAGCCACTCTGGGAGAACTCAGATGTGCAGTTCATGCAAGACAGCCCAAGAATTTTTAGGAACTGGAGGCTTTTTGCCAAGCAGAATGGACAGCTTTACCCTCTGAAAAGATAAAGAGCCTCATCCACAAATACCACAAAAGACTTCAAGCTGTCATTGATGTTAAAGGGGGCAATACATGGTATTAAGAAGTTTGGTATGTAAACTTTTGATCAGGGTCATTTGGGTAGTTTCTGTTGTCATTATGATTTAAAAAGAGTAAACACAATTGATTGATAATAAATGGCTTCAGCCTAACACTAACCATGAGTGAAAGAAAAGTTTTTGTGTTATCATTCATATTCTCTGAAAAATAGTCAACAAATCAAATTCTGCCAGGGTATGTAAACTTATGAGCACAACTGTATGTACTGTACATTAATGAGACCCCATCACTATCTTAAAAATTGCAAGTAAAACCACAAAACAAGTACTGCAAATGCTTACTTGCAGCATTTTTCCTTTCCATAAACAATTTATATATATAAGCATTAAAGAACTCTCACAGCAGACAGATTGAGGGTCTATTTAAACCAAAACACGCTCATAAGGGCAAAACACAAACAGACATTATGGCAACCTCCCACATAGAGGAGGACAGTAACGAACGTTCAATAGCAGCTTCTGAAGATTGGGGGAGGGACCACCATAATTTTGAAGCACCTCTTACACTAGCAGACATGAATGAGATAGCAGCTGATATCAAAAGATCTGTCACCACAGTGATCACAGACCTCAAAGAAGAGCTCAGAAACATGTCCGATCAACTAAAATCCCAAGAAAGGTCAGGGAGGAAAAGAGATAAAGCAATACACAGGCTGGAATCCATATCTGAGACACACTCCAACCACCTCATCAACATAAACAGAAATTTAGAAGACCTGGAGAACAGAGGGAGGAGGTCCAACATCAGACTGAGAGGCATCTCAGAATCCATTTCCCAAGACCAAATTAAGCCACTACTTGAGAAAATTTTTAACAGTGTCCTTGAAAGGAATGTAGATACACCCATACATATGGAAAGAGCCCACAGGGCCCTCAGACCCAAAGATCCGGATAACGCTCCACTGAGAGATATCATTTGTTGTCTATCCAGTTTTACACTAAAAGAGGAAATCCTTGCCAAAGCGAGACTTAATGATCACGTAGAATTGAACGGCGATAATATAAAACTCTTTCAAGACTTGTCACCAATCACCCTAAATAATAGAAGGGCTCTGAGACCTCTGTTGGAGACCCTAAAAGAGAAGGAGCTAGGATACAAATTGAAATTCCCCTTCGCCCTGCAGGTGACCAATAAAGGTAAACAATACTTGCTGAGATACCCTCACCAGCTGAGTGAATTCTGTGAAAGCCTGGACCAACCACAAATTGATCTACCAGACTGGTACAGAGACTTTAAACTACCAACGTATCCTGGAGACGCACAATCATCACCTGCTGTCTCCCCAACAGGGACACCACATAAGACAGGCAAGCACCGCAAATATTCTTCCCAAACCTCCTTCCCTAATACTACAGGTCCCAGATCACTGAGATCAAAAGACAATACCTGAATTACATTTACTTTGTCTAAAACCTGTCTCTCCCTCTCTAGTCTACTTGAATATAGAGACCAGACGGATTCACATAAATCTAAGACCCATTTGGTTCGCTCTTCTTCGAAGGTACCACCCACACAGAAAATGTATTAGATCTTTATTGCTACCTCAACTATTGCAGACATTCGTCTAAAGACAAACCCTGGTCTATTTGATCATTGAGATTGGTTAACCATTATCCAATACCAAAATATACTTGACACATCCTCTTTACCTTGGTCTTATAAGGTCTACCTATCAGACCCGTCTGATCGCCTCAACCTTCATAGATACCCAATTACTGTTCTAATATTCCTCTTAAGATCGGCTTGTGAAATATTTTATCACTTAATTGCTTTACTCTATTTTTTTGTTACTGATAAACTATTTTACTGTAAACACTTCAGCTAGATCTGAATAGCGATCTCCAAGAGTTCCCAAGGAATTGGTAAGTGCTTCTCACAATCACCTGCTCAATCTATATCTCTAAAACACAGAAAAAAGAGTTTAACTGCTCACTCAATAACTGCATGCCTTCTACTTTATTATATTATGAGCCAGCAATAGCAAGATATGCATCTTATACATACAAGGAGATATCTCTAATAGAGAACTTGATAAACTCCACAAGTTACACTCTAACAGATTAAGATAAAATCCCGGAGCTCCCCCCCCCCCCACTATGGATAAATGTTCAACAAGACGGATAATCATTCCATGTACGCAAGGATAACACCAAATCTCCTAGAACTCCTACCACAATCTTTTTGCATTTATATTTTTTGAGGACTTCTCCTTGGGATTTACATTTTGCTTGTTATTATGAGTTTTATTGCTGCCTAGTTTCCTAACATATACACTACTTCAACTGTTTATCATGGCTGCCCCCCTCGACCTGGGTTATTGTTGGCCACTTCGGAAAGGGTTTGATGACATTTTCACCACCCACAATTTATGATAAATAAAAGGTACTGGTCTAGGTCGAGGGGCGCACCCTAACATATGACCGTTATAATTGTTGATACCATGCACAAGTTATTACTATGGTTTTGTTTTCCTCTTTCTCATGCTTGTATGGTAATATCTGTTTTTTTTTTATTGAAGGCCATGGGACATGGCTAATCCCACAACAAACCCAAAGTAACCAATCACATAACTACTCACTTCTTTATTGCAAAGATTTAAAACTGCTGATTGTTTTCTCCCACTAACCCAGCAAAAGAATACCAGTATAGTCAATTCGATTGATCTCATAACTTTTATTGCACTCATAAATAACCTATATGGTAACCAACGTCAATTAATGCTGGGGTTGGAGATACCCCAGTATTAACCTGACATTTATAAAAAATTTCTTATGAGTCTCCCTGGAGGACACTCATCTAACTCTACTTTCTCTATCTTACCTATACTCTACCCTTTACATCTACTTAACTCCCCTATCCCTACCCTAATTCCCCTACCTCTCACCACATATCTAAAAGGAAATGAGAAGCAAAGGTGTCCTATTCTGAACTAGATATCCAGCCCACGATCATTTCACACAACACCCAAGGTCTAAACATGCCAGAGAAAATTTTGGAACTCACTAGAGTCAAACCAAAAATAGTGTTATTACAAGAGACCCACTTTAAGAAAGACAAGCCTCAGAAACTTACCAACAAATATTTCACTAAAGCATTTTATGCATCAAATCATTTGGCAAAAACTAAAGGGGTGGCTACTTTAATTAGCAAAAATGCCAACTTTGAAGTCTCGGAACAGCTAGCCGATCAAGAGGGCAGATATCTGTTTCTGAAGGGAACTATGAATGGTACTCCCACAACAATAGCAAATGTCTATTTCCCAAATAAATCACACTCCTCTTTCTGTCAAAAGATGATAGATGAACTGAAAGGTTTCGCAACGGGTATGCTGATCTTGGGTGGAGATTTTAATATCCCCATTTGCCCATTACAGGACACCTCTAATGGAAAGACCTCCATTGCATATAAAACAATAAGACGCATCAAAAAACTACTCAATTCCCTATCACTTATAGATTCCTGGAGACTTCTTAACCCAACAGAAAGGGATTTTACTTACTTTTCGATCCCACATGACAAACACTCCAGAATAGATTATATTTTTCTATCACAAAGAGACCTTACCTCACTTACAGAGGCAAAGATCGGCTTTCGATCCTTATCTGACCATGCACCTATAGCCATTACATTAACGTCATTAAATCCGAGCCCAAAGCCCTGCACACGGAGACTAAACCCATCTCTCTTACTCAAACCTGATATTTTAGCAGATAAAACAAACTCTCTCAAAAACTATTTTGCATCTAATAGTAACAATGAATCTTCGCCTCTCATCACCTGGGAGGCTCATAAATGTGTGATCAGGGGCAAATTCATAAAATGGGGTTCGAGACTTAAGAAAGATTATGACCAAAGAACTTCCCACCTCATATCTATCATCTCAAGACTTGAAGCCCTCCATAAACAATCATTATGCGTTTCCACCGCCTCTGAGCTGCTCAAGGTGAGGAAAGAACTTCAATACATCCTTGAAAATAGAGCGAGACGCCTCTTATTCTTTAAGAAGAGAGTGTATTATGAACATGGAAATAAGAGTGGGAAGTTCTTGGCAAGGGCACTAAAAGACTCAAAAACGCTAGAAAATATCCATTCCATCCGTACAAACGATGGGAAGATAGAACACAAGACAGAAAAACTCGCAGCCCAGTTCCAGGAATACTACACAAAATTATATAACCTTCCCAAAGCCCACAAACCAAAAATTTGTCGGGAGATAGGCAAAGTATTATTACTGACTTCCTACAAAGAAGTCAACTCCCCTCCCTTCCAGACGATGATATTACAAACCTAGAAAAGCCCATCCAAGAGAGTGAAATAACACAAGTTATAAAGGAACTTAAAACAGGCAAAAGCCCAGGGCCAGATGGCCTAACAGCCCAATAATATAAACTCTTTATAGACATCCTCAAGAAACCTTTACTTGACAACCTGAACTCATTACACAACAATAAAAACATACCAGAGTCCTGTTTACAAGCATACATTACAGTCACACCGAAACCAAACAAAGATCCCAACGACTGCTCCAGTTATCAACCGATTTCTTTATTGAACATAGACACCAAGATCCTGGCAAAAATCCTTGTCCTAAGATTGAGACCTCTTCTACAAAAAATTGTCGGACCAGAGCAGGTTGGCAGAGAGTCGAGAGACAACATAGTAAAAGCCCTAAACCTTATACATATAGCACAATCGGACGGCATAGAAGACCTTCTCCTGTCCACTGACGTGGAGAAGGCCTTCTACAGATTCGGATGGGATTACATGTTCGCAACCTGCAAACACATCGGAATACAACCTAGAACGATGTCTTGGATCTCGACTCTCTATAAAACCCCCACAGCAAAAGTTGATATTAATGGAACCCTTTCCGACAACATCAAAATTAATAATGGCACAAGACAAGGCTGCCCGCTTTCACCCCTGCTGTTCATAATTTCCTTAGAACCCTTCATAAGATTAATTAACCAAAACACATCCATCCACGGTTTTAAAATCTCAGACAGGGAATACAAAATAGCTGCCTACGCAGAGGACATGTTATTTTTCCTGACACAAAAACACATTTCCATCCCAAATTTGCTAGAGGAATTTAAGAATTTTAGCTACATCTCTAATCTTAAAATAAACTATAGTAAGTCAGAAGCACTAAACATTTCATTACCGAAACACAAACTAAATAAAGTCCACATGATATGCCCTTTTAAATGGGAGACTGAGCAACTTAAATACTTAGGGGTCTGGTAAACCCCAAATATAAAAGATATTTTCCATAAAAACTATATCCCCCTTCTCACCTCTATCTCCTCTGATCTCAAAAAATGGCACACAGGAAACTTTTCGTGGTTTGAAAGGGCAGCCATTGTAGTTCTTCCCAGACTGCTTTATTGCATGAACGCCGTTCCTATCAAAATCCCCCTTAACTTCTTTAAACAATTGCAAAATATGCAAAGGAGATTCATATGGGCCCACAAAAAAACAAGAATGAAATTTCTCACAATGAGGAGCTCTAGAAACTCAGGAGGTATGAATCTACATATCACATAGCAACCCATATTACCAGGATTATTGACTGGCACTGTCATCGCTTGAACAAGGACTGGATCACTTTAGAAGAATATTCTTCTTCGTTACCCTTGAAGTTCCTCCCCTGGATCAACATATCTAAATTACCTCCACAGATAAAACTACACTCTTTAATAGGCAATTCCTTACAGATCTTTCAAATAGCAGCACAAAAATACAATCTAACTTCAATCCCGGGCCCCCTAACAAGACTTTCAGATAACCCGGATTTTAATCCAGGCCTTGGAAACAATTTCTTAGCAAATACCACCTCAAACACTCCATTATTAGCTTACCACTGTTTTCAGAATGGTAACATCAAAACCAAGGACGATATCCAGGCACTGTGTGGCAGATCTGCCTTTCCCCACTGGTCATACTTACAAATTCGCAGCTTTCTAAGCTCCCGTACGTTCAAATTAGCTTACTCCCCAAAATTAACACAACTGGCTCCCTGTCCCTGTGTTCTGGCTACAATTCCTGTGTTCTGGCTCCCTGTCCCTGTGTTCTGGCTGCTGCATTTCCCACCCTAGGCTTATACTCGGGTCAATAACTTTTCCCAGTTTTTTGTGGTAAAATTAGGTGACTCGGCTTATATTCGAGACGGCTTATACTCAAGTGTATACGGTATTTATTTTTTACTGGTAATACCGGCGATCTGCGATTTCTTTTATCTGGACTGCAATATCGCGGCGGACAGATCGGACACTTGACACTTTTTTGGGACCATTGATATTTATACAGCCATCAGATCTAAAAATAGCCATTACAGGGGCATGTAGAGGAAAGTATACCCCTTCTGGGTTTACTTCCTCTTTAACGACTGCTCTAATAACACCTATACATTATGGACATTCGGGCTGCGGTGCAGGTCAGGTCGGATTAGTTCCAATGACTGATTTGTCCTAAGCCCTGTTTCCAGTTATATACTAAGACCTTTCTGGGATCGTTTTTTTCCAGCTCGAGGCTGACAAACATTTCCCTGCTACTATATTACAGGACCGATATGGTGGAATCTCTGCGGGTTCCCGTATTTCTCCCAGGCTCCTGCTGACATCTTTTCTTGAATACCAGTATTATGTTACTAGCTCTGCACTCATAATGAGGTGATGCTGCTGCATATCATTGATGCCCAAGCTCACAACTAGTGTTCCCTTCCAGGTACCTAAATATATATGGTGCAGTCACAGACATAGAGGCATAAGAATTGGTAATATACTCTGATCATATTACTTGTTCATGTTTTGGCAACAAGGGATAGCATTTGTTTTTGTCACCCTGTGCCTTCTACTGGTTCCTATGTTCGTTGATGTATTTTACTGTTTACATGCATACATCTTTTACTCAATATTATGCATATGTGATACCATTTACCACATACAACATGACCTTGGCTGAGAACAGGGAGTCCCACTCTCAGCTATTCTAGACCTCTCTTCCACATACAGTAGGCTTGCACTCACGTGGCTCAAGAACTATCAAATCACGTGTGCCCATGGAGTATCTCCATAATACCCGCAGCGTTTTAGTTTTACTATAAGTTACTTTCCCTCTAAGGGGAGGGGGGTTTCCCTCACACCCCCAAAAAGCATTCTACTATCTTGTCAGATCTGAAACATATGACGACCCATCTCTGTTTTCTTCAGGAAACATGCTTCAGAGTGGATATGATACTGAAAATGTATTACTTGACAGTGTATCAGGGGTTCTCTCAGGACGTCAAATCTATAGGGTTCAGTATCTTGCTCCACAATCCTGTCCCCTGGTCTTTCCATGGCTCATGTAAAGAGGGAGAGTGCAGGGCCCTATTCTTGAAGGGAACTATTGGTCAGTTGCTGTAAACATTGGTGAACCTGTATCTCCCCAACAAAAACCACGTTGCATTTTTAGAATTTACTTTTGAAAAACTGGGCAATTTTGTGTAAGGTTCAGTGATCTTGGGAGGGGACTTCAACCTCACATTGGACTCGCTTATAGATGCATCACTACTTCCTCCCACCTCTCCTACGTTGCTCCTAAATGCACAATAAAGAAAACCTACATGCCATGCATCTGGCTGACGCATGGCGCATCTTCCATCCTGACTGAAGAGACACATTCTACTCCTACCCACATGATTCTTACATGAGAATTGATTTGTTTCTCATACATCAATCCCTATTATCGAGCATTTGGCAACCTTCCACAGGCAATATAACTACCTCAGATCAAACACAAATCTCTCTGGAAATAGATCTGGCATCCTTAATGACCAGACCTTGGCTTTGGAAGTTTAATATACCAAACAATGACCACTGCCTACACCTATAATAGGTGTAGGCAGTGGTCATTGTTTGGTATGTTTGATTTTTGGTCACGCAACGCATTGACATCTTTGCAGCCACTGTGCTATATTCTGGGTGTTCAATGTGCCCCTGCACTTTTAAGGAGGGGTTGGTCCCCTCCAGACCATCTGCCTTCACCTATCTTATTAGAATGCATGTGCTTCCACTGTGGAGTCTCTTACAAGTCAGAGATAGGACTACAGATCACAGGGTACCTTGGCGGGTCCTGTAGCTTACGCATGCATTTGCAAATTTGTGCAACTAAACCCCCTGTTTTTAAACGCATACTGTTAGACAGGTTAATTTGGTTAGTCGCAGCTGGCCGGTAAGTAGAGCTTGGTACTTGCCTAGGATTTATCCCTGGCCCTTGTTTTTCCTGTTTGGAAGTTTAATGACTCCCTTTTACAAAATCCCTTGGTACATGAGGAGGTTGGTATGGAGTTGCAACTCTTTGTTTCCGCAAATGCTAATCCAGATTGTGATCTCATGGTTGTAAGTGAAGCACACAAAATCTACATCAGAGGTGTTCTGAAATTAAATAGATTACCCAGCATAAAAGAGAGCAAAACAAATTGATACTCTTCTCCGTGACAGACAAAATCTTGAGGCAGTCCTCAAAAGATCTGGGGGGGCTCAGTACTTGTGGAACTCATGGTCCTATGCAGAGGCGGCTCTAGGCTTTGTGAGGCTTTAGGCAAAACTTAGATATGAGGCCCCACTCACGCCCATAATTGGAAAAATAATTAAAGTGATAAAAATTAACTGTATTAGGAGGGTACAGTATAGGGGGAGGGTACGTGGACAGTACAGGGGGAGGGTAAGTGGACAGAGTACAGGGAGCAGGAGGGTACAGTACAGGGGGGAGCAGGAGGGCACAGCACGAGGAGAGGGTAAGTGGGCACAGTACAGGGGGGAGAAAATGGG
>BLSH010138543.1:575034-595167 GCA_018402905.1 Glandirana rugosa
ACGGGCTGCCCCCATATCTCACCTTCTTCTTCAGCCCCCCCCCTCCTCTGCACAGCTGAATAAATTACACGGATCACAGACCTCAGATCAGCGTGGCTCTCGTGCAGCGGTGAGCTTCCTCCCTCCCCTCCCTCCTCCTCCGTGCACAGGAAATCATCAGAGCAGGAGGGGGAGGGGTGGGTTCACTTTTCTCCACAGTGCACTGTGTGTCAGGCAGCCGGGAAGAGATCCCGGATGCTACACACAGTGGAGCTTGCGGCGTGCGGGAATGAAAAAACCCCGCACAAGCCGCGGGCATTGACTATGAGTCAGTGCAGGACTCAGGAGGTTGAGGCACGGGCAAATTAGACGGCCGCGAGGCCCCTGGCAGTGCGAGGCCTTAGGCGGCCGCCTTTTTTGCCTAATTAGCGAGCCGCCTCTGGTCCTATGAGACCATTTGAAATCCCTTTTTAGAGATAAAGTCAAAGCTGTGATTGCCAAATGTAGGAAAACATTCTACGAACATGGCAGCGAAATGTGGTAAGATCTTAACATGGGCACTGTGATCCCAACAAGAACGGTAATTTATTCCTGAGATATTAAACATAAACCAATGCAAAGTTCACACTAGTGACAAAATATGGGCCATTTTCCAATGGTTCTATGCTTCACTATACAATCTCAAATCCTCCCAGATGATGCACCAGAATCCCTTGGCAGCTGAAGACATTAGGACCTATTTGACAGTAGCGGGTTTTCCCCCGCCTTCCTTATTTGGTGCTCATTGACCTGGACTCTGCCATTAAAGAAGAACTAGCAATGTCTAACCTGTCACAAATGCACTCCTGTAAGGTCCCAGGGCCAGGTGTTTTTTCTTTCTTGTACTACAAATCATTTGTGAACCTTTTGTCCCAAACACTTCTTAAATGCATACAATGCAGTAGGTTCCTATTTCCGACAGACATACATAGAGCACATATCACAGTGCTTGTAAAGGAAGGGAAGGAACTGTTATTGTGTCAGAATTATAAGTAACTTTCACTTTTAAACACTTTAGGGTGAGTTGGACCTTTTTAATAGAGACCATAGGTGAGTGCATCATATTGCATTAGAGTGTGCACCCCAAGGCTGAAACGTGCACGTGTGTGTATATATATATATATATATATATATATATATATTGTGATACTATGCGAGGCACAATAATGGGTGGGCGATACTTGTCGCCTCGCATGCGATCATATTGAGGCGACTAGTGAGACGGTGGTGGTTGAGATTTACACCCCTTGCAGTAGTGTGACTCCTTGAGTGGGGGTGGTACCTTCACTACTTTATGACGCCTTAGTGGGCAGGGATTTTCCCCATTTTTGGAGGTTATGGGAAGGCACAGGGAGTCTGGAGGGTAGAGCTCCCCCTGCTGCGGAAGCACGGGACCTCTCGCCAGACCCGTTTTGCCAAATGGAAGGGGAGACTGGTGGCAGGACCAAGGAGGGAGGAGACCCTCTTCCTTTTCCTGTACTGGCTGGGGAGCCGGAGGAGCTGGAAGATAACTCACAGTGGAGGGCTAATGACCATGACAATGTTTCTGGCCCTGACGGTGAGAGTGAACAAAATGTAGTACCTGACTTAGAGGTTCAGAGAGAGGACTTCTGTACAGAACAACTATGGGATGTCAATCTCCTTAGAGCCAGAGAAAATGTGAAGCTGATGGATGGGGAACCTGTGGACACTAATTGGGGGGTGTCTTTTCCCTACATGGTGCTTAAAAATAATTTGTATCAGGTGGTGAGACACAGGGAGGACAAAGTGGAACAGCTAGTGGTTCCCAAACCCTTCTGTAGGATGATGCTAGATCTGGCACATTGGCATGTAATGGGGGGACATCTGGGTATGGAGAAAACCAGGGAGAGAATAACCCAGATATTCTTCTGGCCTGGGTTGTATTGTCACATACCTGGTGGTTGAGTCTGACTTATGCGGGGGCAACCTCACTTGCGGCCCTGGTTCGAGAACCCCTGGTAGTAGAGACAGGGAGCTCTGGGGGGCACGAGGACTGGACTTGGTCACAGATGACAGGTGATGGTCCACAGAAGCTCGTACAGACAGTAGAGTAGTGGTTCAGGCTGGGTCGGTAACAAACTGGCGGTGCGGTACAGGTGGTTCAGGCTGGCGGATAGTCGGGTACAGGCAGGGTCGGCAACGTGCGGGCAACAGAAGTACAAGGGATCAGGCAGAGGCGTAGTCGTAGGCAGGCAAGCAGGTCAAACAGGAAGCTGGGGTCACGGATACAGGAAGTCTCTTAGGATAAGCACCGGGGTCACAGGAGCCAGAACGCTGTAGTACGGACAGCACCGACTGCAAGGTTCAGAAGACTTAAATGGGCGTTTTGGCGCCAACGGCGGTGCTCCCGCGCGCAAGCACGCGCGTGCAAACGCGCACACGTGCACGCACACGCTACGTGCACCCGCGCATTGGCCTGCCAATGGCCCTGGACGGTTCCTTAGATGTATGCAGACGTCAAAGAATACTGTGAATAATGCCCTGAGTGTCAAATGAAGGCCCCGGCACCCCATTTTCATAGTCCCCTTGTCCTACTTCCCATAATTGAAGTGCCATTCGAGAGAATTGGCATGGATCTCATGGGACCCGTAGTAAAATCTGCCTGGGGACACCAGCACATCCTGGTGATCCTGAACTATGTGACCCGCTATCCTGAGGCCATACCTTGCGGAATACCTTCGCTAAGACTATCGCCAATGAGCTGGTCCAGGTGTTTAGTCGGGTGGGGATCCTTAAAGAAATCTTGACGAATCAGGGTACCCCGTTCATGTCCAGAGTGACCAGAGAATTGTGCAAGTTGTACAAAATCTACCTTCTCCGTACCTGTTTACCACCCCCAAACTGACGGTCTGGTGGAAAGGTTTAACAAGACTGTGAAGAGTATGCTAAAAAAAGGTGGTGGATAAAGATGGGCAAAATTGGGATTTTTTTTCTGCCGTACCTCATGTTTGCCATACTGGAGGTTCTGCAGGAGTCTATAGGGTATTCCCCCTTTAAACTATGGTATGGTAGACATCCCAGGGGGCTGCTATATGTTGCAAAAGAGACATGGGAAGGAGAGGCCACCCCATATAGAAGCGTCATAGAGTACGTCTCCCTGATGCAGGATCGAATCGCAGCTGTCCTGCCCCTTGTACAAGAGCATATGGAGCAAGCTCAGGAAGCCCAGAGAAGTGTTTACAATCGGGGGGGGCAAAACCCGAACTTTCAACCCCGGAGAAGGAGTGCTGGTGCTAGTCCCCAGGGTTGAAAGTAAATTCCTGGCAAAGTGGCAGGGTCCCTTTGAGATTAGGGAAAAAATGGGGAAAGTAAACTACAACGTTTACTAGCCTGGGAAAAGGAAACCGGAGCAGATTTACCATGTTAATCTCCTGAAACCGTGAAAGGACAGAAAGAGTTTATTGGCACTGCCCACTTCACCTTAAAGCAGAACCTCCTCTTTTTTAAATCACATCCTACCATAGTGGAGACTTGGCACATCTGCTCCAAACTGTTTCAGGGTAAACAGATTTCTCCTGACCCCTCCCCACTCTTCTGCATTATAGGACACCCCTCTTACAGTTCAGGATTCTCTGACCCAGGCTATATGACACTACAACACGGCTTGTTTCAGGCAAGGCACTTCATAAGGAAAGGTGATTGGCCCTATAGTCTAGGACACAGATTTTCCTGGATCCTGTTTTCTCCAATCTCACCTTCTCGAATAAACTTCATCTCTCACATTTCCTGCCTTCTTTACCAGAGGCATCTGCTTTTACTTGCAATCTCACACAACTTGAACAGCTCTGTGATGACTTCCCTACAGCGTGCCATATCATTACTGTATCACCTACTCATCTCTCACCCATAGGAGTTTAGACTGCTCTCCATTGCTTAATGACAGAGGGACATCCGCAGTACCCTCTCCACTAAGCAGATTGAGAGGATACTCCTTTTTACATACCAACTGTCCATTTGCTCCAAATACGGGAATCAAAATCCTGAACAGATGGTACTAAACTCCCAGTAGGATTCACAAGATGTTTCTGCAGTGAACAGATGCGCTGGAGATGTGGGGAGGCGGTTGGAGACATGCTTCAGAACCCAAGATCTGTTGGGACCCTGTCTTTTTTCTGTTACCCCATCACAAAATTCCAAGTAAGACCTATAGATATTTTACTACTGGTGAGTGAGTGTTGTATCCTGATTTTCTGGAAACAACGTCAAGCACCCTTGCTCACCGCCTGGTTAACAAAAGTCAGTGAAATCGATGAGATGGAGGGCTTGATCGCAACAAAGAGGGGCATGCAGGAGAAATTTTTGAAAAAATTGTTCTACTTGCATGATTTTGTATATCCCTCTGCTTATACATCTCTGTGGCCCGACCCAAACATTATAGTATTTACTTACTAAACATTAAATATATTTTTGAGACCTGGAGGTAGGAGAACTGGGTCTTCTCCCCCTTACTTTTTGTAACAACCCTGGGGCCTACCACCCTCCATGTGGAGCCTACCCCCCAGCAACCCCATGTACATTTTACCCTTACCCAGCCCCATCCCCCAAACCCCTTTTTTGTATTTTCCTCACTCATCTCTCTTTTTTTTTATTTAGGCAAGGTACCCACTTGCTATTTTTCAATTTTTTTTTACAGGTGTTGAGGCCCTGACGTAACACAATGTACTTGGTACTGGAAATGGACTCTTCACTTTTATGTCTGTACAGCCCTGCTGGGTCAGGTGATTGGTCATGATCATATCTCTTTTTGGGATAATACACAAATCTGCGTTTTACATTTTCCACTATGGCAGTGTCAATGTACTCATGAGTCCTTGTGTAATTTCATGCTTGCCATTGTTACACATGGCCTCTGTACTTTGGTGTTCCTTTTTTGATTAAAGAATTGAAAATAAACTTTATTCAAGTTTCAGCCTTTGTAAAATATAATATTTGTTAATGTAATAAAAAGGAAGCTATTGGTATATGGCCCCTAATGGCTAGTCTTGGGTGTCACCGTCTTATTTAGCATAATGATACATCTGTTCTTTCAAAGTACAAAAAGGAGCGATTTAGTAATTGAATTTGCATTAATGTTGCTGGTGTATGTTTACGGATGGGAATTGCAAACATGTGTTTGTTCAATGCCTTTTATAATGTTTACTCCTATTGTTCTCTTTTCTTCCTATTTTGTATGTATCTCCAGACAATATTTGTTATAATTAGACAGAGATTCTTTCTCCCAGATACCTTTCTATCCAACATTAGCAGCTGCTCCAGTGCAGACAAAGATGCTTGCTGGTCCTAAGGATTCCATCTTTGAAAGCCTGGCTTATTTATTTCCTAGTTATTGTTTGTGAACTGTGATATAGCTCATTAGCTCTATAACAACACCCCAGGCATAGCTTCTTTATGTCAAGTGGAAGGTTTATATGATTGATTTGAAAAATAAATGTTTTCTTTTAATATGCTTTATATCGGTTTTGTAAGATGGCGTTTGGAATTTCCAAGCAAAGTGAGGAGCTCTGTAACCTCAGGAGGGTGTATTAGAAATGAATATACAACTGCTGAGCATGAGTTCTTTCTGATGTACACACGTAGCAGTATTTATTTAATACATTAATTAATGATATAATTTCATACCATTTTAAATAACATTTTCTGACAAATAATTTCACAACGCATTTTCACAAAATAATCTTTAATAATACAACATCTGTGACATGGGAAGTTTTTCTACTGGATATGTACAGCTTGCATTGCCTATATAGGCACAAGATCAGACTAGTAATCTGGCAAATCGCACATGATCTGTTTGTGATCTATGTTTATTCAAATCTATTCACTAAGGCAGAGGCATAACTACAGACTTTGGGGTGCCATAGCAAAGATTTGACGGGGTTCCCGGCAACCTCTCTCTGTGACACCTGATATGTCATCTGTGGCAATTTGTGTTACTTATCTCAACTTAGGATATACCTAATCAGCATCATCAGTGTCACTGATCTCAACATAAGGCATACCTTAATCAGCGTCCATGATTGTGGACAAGTGCTGTGACTATAGGGAATAGGGGGCAGCAGTACAAGGAATAAAACTGTACACTTAAAGTATATGGCAGAGCAAAAAAAAGGAATATCCAGTGCATCTCTGCTATACATGCATCTTATGTTTTATCTATTTAACCGCTTGCCGACGGCTGATCGGCAATTGACGGCGACAGAGTGGCTCTGTAACGCGAATCGCCGTCATACGACGGCGGCCCCGATACGACGGCGGCCGCGATACGACGGCGGCCGCGATACGACGGCGGCCGCGATACAGAGCCACTGTGAGCGCGTGCGCGCCACCGGAGGCGCGCGCGCGCGCTCACTGTGTTCGGGGGGGCCAGGGAGCGGGTGCGGCGGCTTCGATTGGCGCCGGCCACCCGCGATGCCCCCCCCGGAGTGAAGGAGCGGAGGTCCGTGTAAGTAAACACGGACCTCCGCTCTGTGTGAGGGGGAAGGGCTGTGATCACAGCCTTCCTGTACATGAAGGCTGTGACCACTTCCCTTCCCCAGCTAGGCAAGCCCCCCCACAGTAAGAACACGCCCAGGGAACATAGTTAACCCTTAGCGCACCCCCTGCAGGTTAACCCCTTCACTGCCAATGGCATTTACACAGTAATCAGTGCATTTTTATAGCACTGATCGCTGTATAAATGCCAATGGTCCCAAAAAAGTGTCAAAACGTTCCGACATGTCCGCCCCAATATCGCAGTACCGCAAAAAATCGCAGATTGCCGCCATTTTTAGTAAAAAATAAAAAAAATGAAAAACCCCAAAAATGAATTCTCATCATCCGTAAACGCGACCACTTTTGCGCAAACCAATCAATAAATGCCGATTGCGATTTTTTTTATCGCAAATATGAGGAAGAATATAAATCGGCCAAAAACGGTGAAAAAAATGTTTTTTTATATTTTTTTTTTGGATTTGTATTTTAGGAAAAAGTAAGAAATTTGTTTTTTTTGCAAAATTGTCGCTCTTCTTTTGTTTATAATGGCGATCAGAAATGATGCAGCGGTGATCAAATACCACCAAAAGAAAGCTCTATTTGTGGGAAAAAACGGACGCAAATTTCGTTTGGGTACAACGTCGCACGACCGCGCAATTGTCAGTTAAAGCGACGCAGCGCCGAATCGCAAAAAGGGCTCCGGTCCTAAAGCTGGAAATCCTTCCGGGGCTGAAGTGGTTAAAAATCCCGAAAGTACATAAAGATACCTGTTCATCTGACTATAATGCACTGAGCTAAGGTAAATGTTAGGCATTACATACACTTTCATTTTCTAACTACTCTGTCCTTAGTAACTCATTGTTTTCTTTGCAACACCAACTGAACTATTTTAGGGGTGTCAAATCTAAGGGCCTTAGTGCAAATTTTAATAACTCTTACCACCATGACAACAAGCAAGTACTGAACATTGTGACTAAGTAGTCAATTAATCAAAATAAAAAAAAAACTAGTATGTAGCATGAATCCCCTAGACAGATGTTTGTTAGATGTTTGCGTTCTCCAGCCCTTCCCTGTGGTGACTCACCCTAACTGGACTTGAAACTTTTGAGCACACTAGTAGAGTTAAATGAGCTTTATTAAAATAGCAATAAGCCTTGTAGCAAGGTAATTGGGTAAATAGATTTGACAATAGCAGGATCTGCATGTTATCAACCACTAATATATGTAGAGATATGGTGGAGTAAATAAGGATTGCATGTGTCCTGTTAGTTGCCTGTGAATGACTCTGCCAAACAACTGACTTTTACCACTCCAATTTTTTTAGCCCTGTTGCACAATGAAAATTGCATGGTCATGCAACACGGTACCCAAACTACATTTTTATTATTTTGTTCACAAAATTAGAGATTTCTTTTGGTGGTATTTATTCACCATTGGGTTTTTATTTTTTTGTTAAATAAATGAAAAAAGACTGAAAATTTTGAAAAAAACACATTTTCTTTGTTTCTGTTATAACATTTTGCAAATAAATAATCTTTCTTCATAAATTTAGGCCAAAATGTATTCTGCTACATTTCTTTGGTGAAAATAACCCGAAACAGTGTATATTATTTAGTCTGTAGGGAAGTTATAGAGTCTACAAAATGGTATATATGTATCTAAAAAATTGATCAATCCTGATGTACTGACTCTCATTTCTTGAGGCCCAACAACGCCAGGACAGGCGTTAGACAGTCCAAGGATAGTAGACAGTCCAAGGTATTTAGTAAGAGGTATGGCAAGTTTTTGAAGTTGTAATTTTTTTTGGCATAATTTTTTAGAAAATGAAGTCCTCCAATGACCATACTTGTGCTGGCACATGCCCCCCCCCCCCCCTGCACAGCCATTCACTGGGGAGACTGATGTTTGTGTTCCCCCAGCTCTCCGAGTCCCTTATGCAACTGAGAACAGATTTATGTGATCACTTTAAAAAAAAAGGAAATAAAGGGTATTCGTAAAGTTTTTGTATCAATACACAAATGTTTTGCCTTTCATTTCTAATTTAAACTGAATGGATTGTTTTACAAGGTAAAGTTTCATATACTTTAACAAACAGCAATAACAGAGGTATATATCACTGTATTGTGAAAAATGATGCAGATGGCGATGTGATCTACCTGTAATGTTTAGACCTTGTGGAGTTAAAAAATATGTTACCCCAACCCCAAGGGCAAGGTTAAGACAGGACAATAAAAACAATTCTAAACAACATAGTCAGAATATCTTGCAGGAAGTTGCCCGTGGTTAGACCGCAAAGGGCAACAATTCTCTTGGCTTCCAGCTGAGTCACTTGGCAAAGGTTTATCTTCAGATAGTGACTCAGGGGCCACAGGTGGCCTCATGTCCTCTGCTTGCCCCCCACTGAGCCCAAGGTTCAAGGTTGCATCCTCAGACATATCAGTACAGTCTGTTGTACTGGATGGGGTTGCCGGGTCTCCAGCACCAGAACTCTCAGTCTGTCGATGGAGGCCAAAGGTTCGAGCACAAGGGGAGGCAGGAACCAGTGGAGGCCTCATGCATTCGTGGGAGATCGTGCAGTTGAATGCCTCCCGATCATTGGCAAACTTTTTGGAGCAGTCACCACATAGCACACAGGGTCTAAGCATGTTTTGGTGGAGTCGCTTCTTCACAAGGTCAGGCCCTCAGAGACCAAGTAGTAGTCAGGAGTAGGTGGGAAAAGCTGCCCCATCACCCAGTGCAGGGTACTTTCCCACATGGGCTTTAACTTATTTCCCCTGCTACTTTTTGTATTTTTCACCAGGACCTGGTCCAGATGTTTAACATGGTCTTCAAATGTCTTGTAGATGATAATGTCACCTAAGTAGACTAATACAGTCTCAAAGTTTAAGTCTCCAAGACATCTTTCCATTAGGCATTGAAATCCACACCGCTCACAGACCGCAGCCCCTGACTCACTTGCCTGAATGTTCATATGTGGCAAATCCAGGTATTTCAAAATGTTTGCACTCAACACAACAGGCACTGCCAGGTTTACTGGGCCGTGGGTTACCACTATTCCCACCCACTCCACCACATGATTCTCAATTTGAATCCTCACCCAGTTGACGTCTTCAACCAGGATAGATAGATTATTGGCTACTCTGAGGGACAGCCAGCAGGGGTCCAGTTGTTCCGGTGTTCCTAATCTCCACACATAGAAATCATACTCCATGACAGTGGCCTCTAACCCAGTGTCAATATGGCATAGGACTTACCCCTTGACTAAGGCAGATACCACTGGGCTGTACCCATGTCCTCTGGCTAGCTGGGACTTTGAATTGTCTGTCCGGGGATCAACCCTCTGTCCTGTGAGCCACTCATTTAATGATGACCTTGAGGAGTTTTTGAATCCGGACTGTCCACAGTTCTTGGATATGTGTCCATATCCACCACACAGCCAGAATTTCAAGTCATCCTTGGGGTTCCTGTGCAACAGGTTCTCGCCCTGTGAGGTTGGGGAGAGTCCTTTGTCTCCTGTTTTAAGGAGGTCACATCCTAAGCTAACGTCAGCACAGTTTGCAGGACTGATAGAGCCTGCAGCCTGAGGTACACAGGTTCATAGTTCTTTGTTACGGCCACATTTGCATCTGCCTCTTCTTGTTCCCTCGCAACCACATCCACCACAGCATTCTTGCAGAGCTCTCTAGGCTGGGCCAGCCTTTATGGGTAAAAATGCACCAACAGCATCTGTCTTCAGGGGGTAGAATGCGGCCTGGCCGGTGCCAAAAGGGGAAGCTTCCATAGCAGGATTTCATGTACCTGGCCTGTCCCTACTCGTCAGGAACCTTTCCCTGCCACTAATAGTTTCCCTCACAAATGGGTGCTCTTTCCCTGATCTAACCACTATATGAAGGCACACCAAAACCTGGGGGCAGGGACCTACAGTACAAACGTTTATATTTTAAAATGAATGCATTATTTAACCACTTAAGGACCGCCCCACATACATTTACGGGACCTGCTGATCATTCCTGAAGCAGACAGAATGGCGGACTGCCTGTGTAAACAAGGCAGATTGCCGTTCTGTGACAGAAGACAGAGATCTTGTGTTTCCGCTAAGCAGGAACAAGGATCACTGTCTTCTTACAGTACAAGCACCCCCACACAGTTAGAAAGCACCCCCTAGGCACATATTTAACCCTTTGATTGCCCCTGATGTTAACCCCCTCCCTGCCAGTGTCATTTGTACAGTGACAGTGCATATTTTTTAGCACTGATCACTGTATTAGTGTCACTGGTCCCCAAAATAGTATCAAAAGTGTCACTTAGTGTCTGATTTTTCCGCAATGTTGCAGTCTTGCTATCAGTGGTTGATCACTGCCATTACTAGTAAAAAAATATATAAAAATTCCATAAATATATTCCATAGTTTGTAGACGCTATAACTTTTGCGCAAAGCAATAAATATATGCTTATTAGAATTTTTTACCAAAAATATGTAGAAGAATACATATTGGCTTAAACTGATGAAGAAATTCAATTTTCTACATTTTTTTATTGGGTATGTTTCATAGCAGAAAGTAAAAAATATTGTTTTTTTTTTCAAAATTGTCTGTCTTTTTTTATTTATAGCGCAAAAAGTAAAAAACTGCAGAGGGGATCAAATACTACCAAAAGAAAATTATAGTTGTGGAAAAAAAGGACATCAATTTTATTTGGGTACAGCTTTGCTCGACCGTGCAATTGTCAGTTAAAGTAACACAGTGCTACATTGCAAAAAATGGCCTGGTCATGAAGGGGGTAAAACTTTCCAGGGCTGAAGTGGTTAAGAAGGTAAGGGTTCACATTTACTGTAATATAAGCAGAGTGTGGCAGCAGTAGGGTCATTTAACCTGGTGTTGGAGCACTCACCCTCCAACTCCAGGTCTGTTTGATCTACAGGTAAAAAAACACTCCAACAGTACCCTAGTGTGAAATAAGATGAAGGGAGGAAAAAGTCCCCTTTAAATAAAGTTCCACTGACAGTAAAGGCTATCTAGTGAACTGTTGGAAGAGCAACAGCAATCTGCTCATATAAACTGAACTTTATACACATGCATTATATCTGTCTATACCAGCAGGTGGCACTGCAGTGTTATGTGCATGGACAGTCTATTGTAATGCAATAAGAGGAAATGTTATCTGTCCTCTGTTCTGTGTACTAGTTTGTATCTAGTTTCTGTTTGTTCCTGTTCATGTTCATGTTCTGATATTCCCCCATGAAAGTAAAGTATTCTCTGCATACAACAAGCTTCCAAGTGCATGTTTCAATACTCAGCCAATAGTTTACGGGTCCCAGTGTACCCACCAGGCACCCAGGGCACAGGAAAGAGAATTCTGCAACTCAGTGAGTATGTTGAGTCTGTGAGTACTGTATGCAAAGATGGCAAGCAGTTCAGATGTGAAGTTTGCAATTGCAAAGCTGAACAATGCCAATTACCAGCTATGGAAGTTTAAACGGGAAATGCTTTTAAATAAGGATGACTTGTGGCAAGTGCTCAATACAGACAGACCCACAAACAGAGAGATGGAGGACTGGGACCGGAAAAATAGGCAGGCAAAAACAATTGAAAACTTACTAGTGGAAGATGACCAGCTTATCCACATAAGAACAGAGAAAACTGCCAAAGGTATGTGGAAATCATTACAAAAACTGCATGAGCATTCAAGTCTAAACCGCAAGCTGTTTTTGCTAAGAACATTATATAAGATGAGATTAGAAGAAGGCCAGAAAATGTGTGACCACATCCATGAGACAGGAAGAGGGGCAGATCTGCGAGGAGCTGCTGAGAGAGATGACAATGCTGTGTTGCTGACCAGAAGCCCCACGTAGGCATAAGATACAGGAGCAGGCTTGAAAGGGGAGCCCCAGAATGTTGTGCTGACTCTCGCCGCTGACTCTGAGGAAGATGTACCAACAGTTCAGAAATGTCTATAAGCAGAGTGATCTGTTCTGCACCAACTTAGGGATTTTGCTGCCTATTTTTTTATCTATCGCCATCCAGTCTGCAAAGGCAGTTATCACACTAATAACTGCTGTCAGGAATATATCCAAGGGGAGTCATGAGTGGTCTTTGACCATATGTGTGTATACTGATCCTGCTTGTTCTAATTAGCTGAGTATTGAAACATGCACTTGGAAGCTTGTTGTATGCAGAATACTTCACTTTCATTGAGGAATATCAGGACATAAACAGGAACTAGATACAAACGAGTACACAGAACAGAGGACAGATAACATTTCCTCTTATTGCATTACAATAGACTTTCCATGCATATAACACTATAACACCGCAGTGCCACCTGCTGGTATAGACATATAATGCATATGTATACAGTTCAGTTTTTTTTAAGCAGATTGCTGTTGCTCTTCTAACACCCCTTCTCTACAGCATGTGCTTTGGTAAATTATGTTCAGCTTCTTCTGGAAATAACTATGAAGTTCCTTCGATAAAGGTTTGGTGAGTGCATCAGCAGTCATCTCTTCTGATGGGCAGTATTGAATGTCAATAACACCTTGTTTTTGATTGTCCCTCAGTAGGTGATGTTTGACGTTGATGTGTTTGGTCCTAGGATTGACCCTTTCTGATTCCGTAAGATTTATACATCCCTGGTTGTCTTCAAAAATGGGAATTGGTTTTTACATGTCTATCCCAATGTCCACAAAAAGTTGGTGAATCCATATTGCTTCTTGACATGCGTGTGCTGCTGCAATGTACTCTGCTTCAGTTGAAGATAGAGCATCAGTTACTTGTTTTTGACTAGACCAACTTATAGTTTGTTCCCCATACTGGGAGATGAATCCACTTGTGGATTTGCGCCTAATCAGCATCCACATATCCGACCAGTTTTGGATTTAATGTTGCTGGTAACCGTAACTTCATCTGAATTGTCCTATTGAGGTACTGCATCACTCTCTTCACTGTGTTCCAGTCACGCTGAAAGGGAGTTGAGCCTTCCCTGCATAGTATGCCCACTGCTGCGGCTATGTCTCATGGATGGGGTTACGTTTAGCTGCCTAAGAAGGCAGTCAGGTTACAATCCTAGTCATTCTCTCCCCAGGTCTCCATTAAAAATGGCTTCCACTTCGCCTGTACTGAGGCTACTTTCTGCTCTCACTTACACCCTGTCAATTACTGGCAGGATAGGGGAGAGATGAGCTGCAGTAAGGTTTTGATCTTCAGCTGAGTGGTTTAAAGGGACTGCTGGCCAAGGAAGTTAATGTTATTTTCCATTATGATGTAATTATTAGTGTTCCTACTCTTTGTTCCTAATACAAAGTTATTTAAACCGTGATTTTTGTGTTTTAAGGACTACAAATATGAGCAGTCGTGTCACCTTTTTTTGCTGACAAGATACAGTGGGATTTTTTTGCAGCGTAAGGGAGATTTCTAGGGATACAAGGTTACTTTTAGAGAGCTGGCCTTTAAATGTGCTCATAGATGGGAAGGAGGGCCTGGCTGTATGTTTAGATACCTATCACATTTTAAAGCAGCAAATCAAATGCTGCACAGACAAAGCACAGGAGAGCAGTGACTGGCAAAATACTTCTCTTGTGCATCTGGCATCAGCTTTTCACAGGGGGTTAGTGTCAGCATCAACTCCAGTCTCTCAAACCTCTACAGGACTGGATGTGTGTTATCTGCTCATCCACACATACATTTCTATGTTTAATTTGCCTCAACAACTTCCCTACTGGGGCCCCCTTCTTCCACCCCAGGACCCTTGTAGCTGACAGTACATGTTGAGTTTGAGACTTGCACGTTTATTGAGATGGCAAAGGTGTCAATACGTTGGCATGATGGTTGCAATAAGAATAAAGAGTTCCAGTCACCTTTGGGCATATGTAATAATCAGACTCTCTACTATTGAACTGTTATAACAGTGCACCCTTTGCTCTCAGGGATTACCTTTTTATGATTTACCTGTATTCTGTCCCTGGCAATACCTATGTATTAGCTCCTGGTTGAGTTTATTGCTACTAACAGACACTCATAATTATTTCATACAACAAAAATAATCTCAGGATTACATACTGCTTTTTTTTCATTGACAGTTTTTCTTCCAGCTATTTTTCTTCCACAAGAAAATAGTAACTTTCAGTGCTCATGAACAATCATATTATACCTCAGAGTCAATACATACAGCCTGAGGTAGAAACATCAGCAGATAAAAAAACGGGAATAAATAGTAGATCCGAGAATAACAGTCTGTGTCTCTCTCTCTCTCTAGTAAACTCCCCAAACCACGTAATACATACATAAATCAGATGGTTGTGGGGAAATCACCTCCTACTCCATCACATAACCCCAGAGGGACAGAGACACCAGAAATACAGACTGTTAGAAATGTTCCATCTGTGCCAATTTCTAAAACAGAATACTGAATACGGAATATTTAAAAAAGGTTTAAGCTTTGCACTTACTGTCATTTTAATCTCCTCCAAACTATTGTGAATGCAAACTAGTTTTTGATATCTTTGACATTAAAGAAATATTTTAAAGATGCATATTTGGATATGCCTATTGGGGTTATGTATGCCATTGGCACCAAATCAGATGCTCAAAAAATATTATTGTATTTCTCTCATTTAATAAACAGTGTGCTTTTAAGAAACCATGAGAACTTGGGAATGACAAGTGAAGCTTTCAAAAGTGTTACAAAATCAAACAGTTTTTAATACATTGGAGCCTTTTACCCAGTACAGGTGAAGCCACAGGCTGAGGACTGCTTCCAATAAATTGTAAAACTACAACTAACTAAATTGGCTGCCAAAACAGGATAAAACGCTCTTAGAAAGCTGTTCAAAATAGACCATGAAGTTTCCATACATCAGTCAAGGGGACAGTGTAGTGATTTTGAATACCATAGCTTATAAATGCGAGGCAAACAGACAACTTTCAGATATTGTGACATATTTGCAATTGAGTTCCACACTGTGGAATATCAGAAATTATTTTTTGTTGGGGAAGAGGTGGATCTGGGTGGGATTTCTTTGAAAGTCTCTGAATATCTGAAAATGAATTCTTCAAAAGTGCCAATATTCTACTCTTACCAAGAGTTCGTAAGAATAGATTAACTTCAAAGGGTGCCCCACTGAGTTTCTTAATGATAGAGTGGTTAGATGAAAACTTGCCTGTAGTATGTACACTACAAAGTTTAATTAAACATACAAAACAGGTACTTGGTTGCATGATGAATGTTAAATGGCAGCAGAGTTACCACTGGTGTACTTTGGATGCTAAATGTACTCATTGATACAACACGATCTGGCTACAAGTGCACTTCAGTTTTATTTGGGCAAATATAATGGTGTACAATAGAGGTGAAGTTGCTTTTGACTGTGGATTACTTTTTGAGTTTTCTATTGGGTGTCTATCCTTGGGTATATATATATCAGAAAATACCAAATATTTAAGATATCACCAGGTAAGAGTTAACAGATGTGGTGTCCTGTTCATTTTAGGAGTGATTACCTTTTAGCATGCTAAGCATGGTGAACAAGACCTTGAAAACTGGGATGTCACTTGAATCTGAGAAGGTGGTGACATCCCATGGAAACCACTACTGGGTATATGGGTAATTTAGTGCACCAGTATCAATAGAGAAAAATGTTTAAAATATATGCTTAAAACATTCCAGCCTGTGGACCCGGTAAACACTTGGACAGAGCATGTGAAGATAGAGGTGCATGCAGGGATCCAGGGACAAACACATGCACTGCAAAATTGCAATGGAGTTAAGAATAAAGGGTATGCCCTGGAAGCTGACCAACTACACCCGTCCCACTCTCAGCAGTTGCAGTTTTGTAGCTCATGTGTCTGTCTCTGGGTCTCTACATGTGCCTCTATCCTCACATGCCCCATCTGGGTGTTTTCCAGGTCCAATTTTCCAGGTGGAATTTTTCAAGCATCTAGGGCTGATAAGCATATAGTATAACTTTTACAAACTATAGGAAGGTCCATTTCTGGCCCTGCCTATCTACTTGAAATGCATTGACTGTTCTGCACTTCATATGTCATTCCCAGATAGCAAGTGATTGTGCTGCAAGTTTGAAAATGACTTGCTAATCTATTGCTAGACTTGCCAGGCTTCACACATTTGTTGCACAATTGCAGCCACACTGCATGACTCCATATCAACATTTTTGCAAACATTCTGCAAGTGTGATGCAAGTTCTGGTTCAGTTATGCTGTGCAATAGTCATCTCACCACAGGGGTCACTGTGGCTGAATTTTCAAGCTGTAGAGTTGCAGAGCTCTTGCTGTAGATGTATTACTGCAACATTGCTCTTGCTAGAGACTTGCCACACAAATTTGCTACAAATTGGATTGGTGTCAACTAGAACGTGTGCTTCAAGTGTTATGCAAGTGTACAACTTGCCAGTGAAAATGTGCAGCAAGTTAACAGGCTTATACTTCAATACTGCCTAAAATTTGTGGCAAGTTATCCTTGCTATCTGGGTTGTATTTACATTGCTGTATATGTTTCTTGTCATATGTTGAATATATGTCTTTTATTCATGTAACAATAAAAGTTTGACATTTTATACATTTTTCTCTGTTGATACTGTGCCTTAAATCAAATATACCCAGTAGTGGCATGTTTCTCCTGGATTAATGCCAAGATGTTTTTAAGGATTTAAATTATACATTGCGTTTTATGTCCCAAGGATGTGCTGATCAATACTTTTGCTGCCTTGATGGAGAGACAACATAACTAAATAACAGCACATACACCTATCCATGCACTACATCTGAGTCTGGCCATACACTAGTAGAAATGTTATTTCAATGTTGATCTAGAAATTCTGAAAAATCATTTATCATAGCATTTGATCTTATCATCATCAAGTCAATGAATTTCATTGGAAAGTCCTGCAACTTAAATGGAATTATTAAAGTGTTTATTTTTTGCCTGGAACTTATGAATTACAATGTCAGATTTTCCCTGAACAAAAATGACATTCTTTCAATCTTGTTTAAAAAAATGTCCATCCTGCACCTTCATGACTATGGTTAAAAAAATCATCAATTTGACCCCACTAAACATTTGTATGGCAGACTTAAAGTTGATTTTACAATAAAATCTAACCAGAGCTACAATGATTGCACACAAAGCTCTTCATCTTTAGAGTCACAACAGTTGGTCTGTAAATTTGCAAAGCTGGTAAGCAAAAAAACTCTATAGGTACAGTATATACAGCACTGCACTTTTTTCATCTATCCCCATATAGCAAACAAGTAGGTCCATTCACCAGGTGTTGTTGCCCTAGAATTGGTCAATATGCACTTTCGGTAGCTCTTGGCCAGGTTTCATTTATGAGAAAGAATCCATAACATTTGTTGTCTCCCAATCAGCTTTCCCATCCACTCAGCTCAGTTTTTACTCTAAATTGTCCTGACATCCATTCTAAAATGAATAAACATATGTTTCTACCACTTTTCATCAAGACAAATACATCTGTAGATCAATTGTTATAAATATCTATCTGAGGATTCTGGTACAAGAATTTTGTTTAATGACAGATTTGCATGAGGTAAAATGCCAAGCTTTGCTGCATGTAAAATAGAATGATTTTTTTTTGGGGGGGGGGGGTGCATTGCTGAATCAAACTTCATTGTATGCAATGGCAAGTTAGTATAATAAAGATGTAGTTCCAATGAGTATAATTTATAATGTAGGTATCCAAATGCACAAACAGGCATAGGTCAAAAGAATACACTTTACAAAAGTATTACTGAATTTTGTAGCTTGTCAGCTTTTCTGCTTGAGAGCATTATTGCCATAGGCAAATATTTTCAGGAAGCTTTAAGTATATTAATATTACAACCATTGTATATGTAATCATAAATATGGCACTGACATTTATATTTCAGCTGAAAAGTATCTCTTTTGTTGTAATCAGGGCTATTGCGATTACACAGCTTGTTCTACAACTGGAACATAGTGAAGTGGGAATGCCAAGCTCTTAAGCTGATCGTATAATGATGTTTAATCCATGGGTCGGGCTGTTTTTAGTGTGGGTTTGTTTGCCCTTTCTGAGAAATTATTGTTCAGCAGCTTCACACAGCTGTAATTTGTAGAATTTATAATGTTCAAGTGGCTCAGTTAATAATCAGTGTTTCACTCAGTAGATCAATGTTTAGAGATGGAAGTGACAGCTGTCTACAGTATACGGGTAATGACACATCTGTGTGTACCCAGCCGAGTTTTTAGCCAGTCACTTTCTACTTTCTGAAACATGGATTCTCCTTTGTTTGGTGGATGAAACAATGCTTGTTCCCAAAATGCTCATAGTCAATAGTTAAAAAATATATATCAAAACTGAAGAAAAAAAAAAAATACATGTTTAACCACCTACCTACCGGGCCACTTTTTTACATTTGGTGGTCACAAACTAAAAACATTTTTTTTTTGCTAGAGAATTACTTAGAACCCCCAAACATTATATATATATTTTTTTCAAACATCCTAGAGAATAAAATGGCGATCGTTGCAATACTTTTTGTCACACGGTATTTGCGCAATTTTTTTGGAACAATTTGACTTTTTTGAGTTAAAAAATAAGACAACAGTAAAGTTAGCCCGATTTTTTTGCATATTGTGAAAGAGGATGTTACGCCGAGTAAATAGATACCATACATGACACGGTTGAAAATTGCGCGCACTCTCGGAATGGCGACAAAGTCCGGTATTTAAAAAGTTCCATAGGCGACACTTTAAATTTTTTTAACGGTTACCAGGTTAGAGTTACAGAGGAGGTCCTTTGCTAGAATTACTGCTCACACTCTGGCAATCGCGGCGATACCTCACATGTGTGGTTTGAACACCGTTTTCATATGCAGGTGCAGGCTATGTCCTGGGAGAGCCGCTCAAACCCGACCGCCACCTATTTACGGCGCTGGTCGGGAAGTAGATAACAAACATTGGAGCACAAAACAAAATGGAGACATTAAACTGGACAGCAGTGTAAAATATTTATCAACTCAATTCCCCCCTAGCGTTAACAGGTAAAAAAGTGGAATAAACATAACTTATTTTTTTGAAAAAAAAAGCATGTTTACAACGCTAGCAAACAAAAAAAAAGTATTTAAGTATTCCAGTGCTTCCCCCTGGTTCCTCCTTCTCTAGCCAGCTGCTTAGTGACTACAAACTTTGGACTAGCCAGAGTCTTTAACCACTTCCTTACCGGGCCATTTCTGACACTCCTCTCCTACATGTAAAAATCATCATCTTTTTGCTAGAAAAATACTCAGAACCCCCAAACATTATATATGTTTTTTTAGCAGGGACTCTAGGGAATAAAATGGCAATCATTGCAACTTTTTATATCACACGATATTTGCGCAGGAATTTTTCAAACGCGTTTTTTTTGGAAAAGAAACAGTTTAGTGAATTAAAAAAATACAAAACAGTAAAGTTAGCCCAATTTTTTTGTATGTTGTAAAAGAGGATGTTACGCCGAGTAAATTGATACCCAACATGTCATGCTTTAACATTGCGAACACTCGTGGAATTGCGCCAAACTTTGGTACTTAAAAATCTCCATAGGCGACGCTTTAAAATTTTTTACAGGTTACATGTTTAGAGTTACAGAGGAGG
>BLSH010138543.1:595695-606691 GCA_018402905.1 Glandirana rugosa
AGACATGTTTCAATATAAAAACCTCATAGGGAGAGTTAAGGGAGTTGGGATAGGTTCAAGGTATTTATATTTTTGTCGTTGAGATCTGATCAGAAAAAATGATATCTGAATGGTGCCTCTAGCTGCTGGCACCATTCAGATATCCCCGCTCAAAGTCTAGGACGTCCATGGACGTCCACCCGGCGGGAAGTGGTTAAAATATAGGACATAAAGCCAGGAGGGAATTTTGGATCTCTAACAATGCATATATGGTACAAATCATGACTACTAAAGTGAATGCCTTATACACCTTACCATTTATCAGTTCTTGAGTATTAGGTGGGGATGGCTGGATCTGTCTAGAATGCATGCCAGGTAGGTGTAGCATTTACTCCTGTAGGAGCCGCTGGAAATTTGCCCGGGTTCTTCCCCTGTGGATTGCCACACAGCCAGGCACACGATCTCAGCCACACTTTTCCTCAATAACTAGTCTAGAGTTGCTGTTTTTATATTTATGGAACTTGGATAGGGTTGAGGGAATTGAGAGGGATACTCCAAAAATATAACTTTGTACAGATTGAGGACAGTGAATTCCTTTCTGTAAAGCTGAAGCAGAAGTCCTTGCAAGCTGTGTGGACTTGGTTTGTAGTAGAAACAGTTTCATGTAGAGCTGAAGCAGCAGTCCTTTTATATAGCAATCTGCGAACTTGGCTTGTAGTAGAAACAGTTACATATAGAGCTGAAGCAGAAGTTCTTGCATATTGCCAACTGTGAACTTGGCTTTGGAATAGAAGCAGCTAACAGCACACACACTTCTTCCTTTACAGCAACAAGAGCAGAGTCCCTTCACAGAGAACTAGATAGACTAAGCTCTAAAGGACACCAGCTGATGTCCCCATTAGACACTAGACATTAAACATCTGACTGTCTAGCACAAGAGGGGTGGCAGCAGCCCCAAAGTCTCTAAGATCTCTCACAGCCATCTGTAATCACAAAATGTCCATAGACAGTTGGTTGCCTCCTTCCAACCTTCAATAAACACCTTTCTCCAGTGATACCAGATTAGATCTTCAGCAGACAGCCCCTCAGTCTGCCACCTTCAGGGCACAGCTCCCTGGGATTGGCCAGGACTGCAGATTTTCTGCAAAATATATCAGTGCATTATTGCATGTTCAATGCAGTATATATCTGTGTGTTACTGAGCATTTAACACAGTATATATCAGTGCGCTACTGTACGTTTAACACAGTATATATCTGCGCTACTGCACATTTAACACAGTATATATCAGTGCATTACTGTACGTTTAACGCAGTATATATCAGTGCATTACTGCCCATAGAACGCAGTATATATCTGTGCGTTACTTAACGTTTAACACAGTATATTTCAGTGCGTTTAACGCAGTATATATTGGTGCGTTACTGCATGTTTAACTCAGTATATTTGAGTGCATCACTGCATGTTTAACACAGTATATTTGAGTGCATTGCTGCATGTTTAACACAGAATATATTAGTGCGTTACTGCGTGTTTAACGCAGTATATTTCAGTGCGTTAGTGCGCGTTTACCACAGTATATTACAGTACTTCAGTGCAGTTTTACTGCAGTATATTGTAGTGTGTCAGTGGAGTGCGTGTGTGTGTGTGTGTGTAGTGAGTACTCAAGTTAAAGTATTTTATTACATTTTGCTAATAAGCACCATCTTTATTACATTTTGCTAATAAGCGCCCCCCCCATCATGTCTGGGAGGTCAACAAGGAGAGGCAGACGTTCTTATAGCACTGTAAGGGGGCCAGAAGTGCATGTGTTCCAGGTAGGGATGGGCCGAACACCCCCCCCCCGCTTCAGTTCGCACCAGAACTTGCGAACAGGCAAAAGATTTGTGCGAACACGTGAACGAGGTTAAAATCAATGGGACTCAAGCATGAAAAATTAAAAGTGCTAATTTTAAAGGCTTATATGCAAGTTACTGCCATGAAAAGTGTATGGGGACCCGGGTCCTGCCCTAGGGGACATGTATCAATGCAAAATCGATCGTTTTTTCAGGAGCAGTGATTTTAATAATGCTTAAAGTGAAAAAATAAAAATGAAATATTCCTTTAATTATCGTGCTTGGGGGGTCCACTTAGTATGCCTGTAAAAAGGTGCATCTCTGTGATGTTTAGAACAGTGCCACCGCAAAATGACGTTTGTTAAGGAAAAACTGTCATTTAAAATCGCTTGCGGCTTTAACCTGTTGAGATCCGCGCTATAGACGAAAGGCGGCTACATCGCGGATCTCAATCTCCGGGAGGACGTCTATTGACGTCCTACCCTTTGCACGCCCCAGGCGCGCATTCACAGGCGGCGCACGCGCGGCCGCCGCACGCTGCGTGGGTGTGCCCGCGGGTCGGGCGGATTCGATGTCCGCTCCTGACCCGCGATCGCCTGCGGAGCTGCAGAACGGAGAACCGCCAATGTAAAATGTAAACACGGCGGTTCTCCGTTCTGTGAGAGGGGGACAAGCAGATCTACTGATCCCTGTCACTGGTATCAGTTAGATCTGTTATGTCCCTGCCAACCCATCCCCCCCACAGTTAGAACACGCCCAGGGAACACTGTTAACCCCTTCACTGCCCCCTGCAGGTTAACCCCTTCACTTCCAATGACATTTATACAGTAATCAGTGGACATAAAAATTTCTGATCGCTGTATAAATGTCATTGGTCCCAAAAAAGTGTCAAAAATGTCCGACATGTCCGCCCCAATATCAAAGTCCCGATAAATATCGCAGATCGCCGCCATTACCAGTAAAAAAAAAATAAATAAAAACGCCATAAATCAATTCCGATAGTTTATAGATGCGATAACTTTTGCGCAAGCCAATCAATAAATGCCGATTGCGATTTTTTTTTACCAAAAATATGTAGAAGAATATAAATCGGCCAAACCCAATAAATAATTTTTTTTTTTATATTTTATTTTTGGATGTTTATTAGAGCAAAAAGTAAAAAATATTGTTCTTTTTTCAAAATCGTCGCTCTTTGTTTGTTTATAGCGCAAAAACTAAAAACCGCATAGGTGATTAAATACCACCAAAAGAAAGCTCTATTTGTGGGGAAAAAAGGACATCAATTTTGTTTGGGTACAACGTTGCACGACCGCGCAATTGTCATTCAAAATGTGACATTGCTGAAAGCCAAAAATTGGTCTGGGCAGGAGGGGGGTTTAAGTGCCCAGTAAGGAAGAGGTTAATGTATCGCTGGCTCCCAGCAATATAGATAAAAATCACTGAAAAGTGATTCGGGTCTGGTGTGGATTTCAAGGGGAACCCGGCGCTGAAATGTAAAAATAAAATTGCGTTGGGGTCCCCCCAAAGTCCGTACCAGACCTGAAGGGGAACCCCGCGCCAAAATAAAAGAAAATGGCATAGGGGTACCCCCAAAATCCAAACCAGACCCTTATCCAAGCACGCAGCCATGGCATGGTAGGAGGGGGTGGGGATGAGCGAGCGCCCCCACCGTACCAGGCCACATGCCCTCAACATGGGGAGGGTGCTTTGGGGTCCCCCCCACCCATTCACCAAAAAAGGAGTGTAGTGGTACAAAAAACATGAGGCAGTTTTTGACAAATCCTTTATTGTGTAAAATAGCTCTTTTCTTCCTTTCTTCTTTCTTCCTCCGGTCTTCCTCCATCTTCTCCTGCCCGCTCCTTTTTCTAGTCTTCTGCTTCTTCTTTTGGTTTCCTTCCTTCCTCTCATCATCTTCTTCGTCAATCTTCATCTTCATCTTATTAAAGTGGGCCTCCAGATTCTGATAAGCCCCCCCGCCCCCAGACCCCCACAACCACCGGCCAGGGTTGTGGGGATGAGGCCCTTCTCCCCATCAACATGGGGACAGGTGCTTTGGGAGGGTCCTCAAAGCACCCTCCCAATGTTGAGGGCATGTGGCCTGGTACGGTTCAGAGGTGGGGCGCTTGCTCATCCCCCCTTACTGCCCTGCCAGGGCTGCGTGCTCAGAAAAGGGTCTGGCATGTATTTTTTAAAATTTTGGCACGGGGTTCCCCTTAAAATAAAGGCCTGGTTTGGATTTTAGGGGGACCCCTACATCATTTTTTTTCTAATTTTGACGCGAGGTTCCCCTTAACCACTTAACTGAAGGACAGAGCCTCTTTCTGAGATTTGGTGTTTACAACTTAAATTGTTTTTTTTTTTTAAAGAAAATTACTTAGAAGTTAGAACCCCCAAACATTATATATTTTTTTCTAACACCCTAGAGAATAAAATGGCACCATATTTGTGCAGCGGTCTTAAAAGAACAATTTTTTTTGAAAAAAAAAAGTTTTTTTGAATAAAAATAAGACAACAGCAAATTTAGCTCAATTTTTTTCTTTATTGTGAAGGATAATGTTACGTTGAGTAAATTGATACCCAACATGTCATGCTTCAAAATTGCACCTGCTCGTGGAATGGCGACAATCTCCACCAGCGAATTTGAAAAATTTGACAGGTTACCAGTTTTGAGTTACAGAGGAGTTCTAGTGCTAGAATTATTGCTCTCATTCTAACGATTGTGGCGATACCTCACATGTGTGGCTTGAGCATCGTTTTCATATGCAGGCGGGCTTTACGTATGCTTCCACTTCTGCGCGCGAGCTCGGCGGGACAGGGTGCATTCATTTTTTTTTTCTTATTTATTTTACTTGCTATTTTTTATTTTTACACTGTCCATTAAAAAATAATTGGGTCATTTTATTCATATTACAAGGAATGTTTACATTCCTTGTAATAAAAAAAAAAGCATGACCGGACCACTCAAATATGAGATCTGGGGTCAAAAAGACCTCAGATCTCATATTTACACTAAAATTAAAAAAAGAAAACAAATGACACTTGCAAAAAAAAAAAAAAAAAAATTGTCTCCACTTCAATACAAGACATTTATACCGCCTTCCTGCCCAGACCAATATTCAGCATTCAGTGCTCTCACACTTTGAATGCCAATTACTCAGTCATGCTACACTGTACCCAAGCAAAATTTTTATCATTTTGTTTTCACACAAATAGAGCTTTCTTTTGGTGGTATTTAATAACCTGTTTTTTTATTTTTTATTTTTTGCGACATAAGTGAAAAAAGAGCAAAAATTTTGAAAAAAAAACACCTTTTTTTAGTTTCTATGATAACATTTTGCAAATAAGTCATTTTTGTTCATAAATTTGGCCAAAACGTATACTGCTACCTATCTTTGGTAAAAATAACCCAAATAAGTGTACATTATTTGGTTTGTGTGAAAGTAGAGTCTACAAGCTATGGTGCCAATCATTGAAAATTGATCACACCTGATGCACTGACGGCCTATCTCATTTCTTGAGGCCCTGAAATGTCAGGAAAGTACAAATACCCCCCAAATGACCCCTTTTTGAAAAGTAGACATTCCAAGGTATTTAGTATGAGGCATGGCGAGTTTATTGAAGTTGTACTTTTTTCCCACAATTCTTGGGAAAATTGAGAAACTATTATTTTTTAATAAAAAAAAAAAACTAAAATTGTCATAGCAACAAGTTATTTCTCACACACAGCATATGCATACTTCCAATTACACCCCAAAATACATTCTGCTACTTGCCCCGAGTATGGCGATACCACATATGTGAGACTTTTTTACAGCCTGGCCACATAGAGAAGTCCAACATGCAGGGAGCACCGTCATGCATTCTAGGAGCAGAGATTTCACATCTAATTTCCTAACAACCTTTTACACCTTTGAAGGCCCTGGAGCACCAGGACAATGGAATTACCCACAAAATGACCCCATTTTGGAAAGCAAACACCCCAACGTATATTCTATGGGGCATTATGAGTCTTTTGAATGGCACAAGTCTTCGAAAAACATGGAAAGAAAATGAAAATGCTTTTATTTTTACACAAAGTGGTCAATTTATAAGATATTTCTAACACATAGCATGTACATAGCAAAAATCACCCCTCAAAATATATTCTGCTACTCATCTCGAGTATGGTGATACCACATGTGTGAGACTTTTACACAGCCTGGCCACATAGAGAGGTCCAACATGCAGGGAGCACCGCCAGGCGTTCTAGAGGCATAAATTACACATATGATTTCTTAACCACCTATTACACGTTTGAAAGCCCTGCAGCACCGAGACAAAAGAATTACCCTCAAAATGACCCCATTTGGAAAGCAAATATCCCAACGTATATTCTATGAGACATTATGAGTCTTTTGTATGGCTCATTTTTTCCACAAGTCTTCGAAAAACATGGAAAGAAAATGAAAACATATTTTTTTTTTCACAAAGTGGTCAATTTATATGATATCTCAAACACATAGCATGTCTATAGCAAAAATAACCCCCAAAATATATTCTGCTACTTGTCCCGAGTATGGCAATACCACATGTGTGAGACTTTTACACAGCCTGGCCACATAGAGAGATCCAACATGCAGGGAGCACCGTCAGGCATTCTAGGAGCATAAATTACACATAAAATTTCATTTATACCTATCACACTTTTGAAGACCCTGGAGCACCAGGACAGTGGAATTACCCCCAAAAGGAATGGGCCCTGCTGCTGTAAATTATTTTAAAAATTGTAATGGCATTCCCCAGTCAAACAGGTGCCGAAAAATTGGGCCTTGGGTGTAGGCGGTGCCAGAACACTGTAACCTCTCACAGTTACTCTTGTTGGGTGCAGAAACGGGACCTGCTGCTGCTATTTAAAAAATTGTAATGACATGCCCCAGTCAAACAGTGCCAGAAAATTGGGCCATGGGTGTTAGTGGTGCCAGAACACTGTAACCCCTCACAGTTACTCTTCTTGGGCGCAGGAACGAGCCCTGCTGTTGTAAATTATTAAAAAAATTGTAATGACATGCCCCAGTCAAACAGGTGCCGAAAAAATTGGGCCTTGGAGGTGCCAGAACACTGTAACCATTCACAGTTACTCTTCTTGGGTGCAGGAATGGGCTCCTACTGTTGTAAATTATTAAAAAAATTGTAATGACATGACCCAGTCAAACAGGTGCTGAAAAATTGGGCCTTGGGTGTTGGTGGTGCCAGAACATTGTAACCCCTCACAGTTACTCTTCTTGGGTGCAGGAAAGGGCCCTGGTGTTTAAATCTTTTTTTAATAAATGTTATGACATGCCCCTGTAAAACAGGTGCAGAAAAATTGGGCCTTGGGTGTTGGTGGTGCCCTAAACACAAAATATCATTGGAAGCTAGCGTCATCAGAATTTAAGGACAAGGGGAATAAGATAGGTAGCATAGGCAGTTTTCAAGGGATCCCAGATCCCTAGAAAATTCAATCAGTTGCATCAGCATCAGGGGCTTGATAGCTGCTGATCCAGGACTAATTAATTTTTCATAAATGTGAGCCTATCATCCGAGTCTGTGGACAGGCGCACTCTATGATCCATTACAAACCCTCCAGCAGCTTTGAATGTCCGTTCAGAAAGCATGCTGGATGCAGGATAGGACAGTAGCTCGATTGCATATTCAGCAAGTTCCAGCCAGTGGTCCATCCTCAAGACCCAGTAACTCAGTGGATGCTCAGTTGGAAAGGTCAACAAGTCTGATGATGGGTGCCATGGGCACTGAGGACTGAAAAATTGTTTAAAGGCATCGGTCAGCTGGCCACCTTCTCCACCGCACTTCCTCTGAATGAAGGAAGCCTCAGAAACACTTTGTCTAGCAAATGGAAATTGTAACCCCCCAGGGTCTGGAAAGGTGTTGCACAAACTTTTCTTCAAGGTATCCTGAAGATGTTTCATCCTCTGCTCCCTCTGACAAGGCAGGATGAGCTCTGCAACTTTACCCTTGTAACTTGGATCAAGAAGGGTTGCCAGCCAGTAATGATCCCTTTCCTTGATACCACAAATCTTAGGGTCTTTTCGCAGGCTTTTCAGAATCAGAGAGCCCATGCAGTGTAAGTTTGAGGAGGCATGAGGGTCCTCTGGGTCACTGAGGATGACATTGTCAGGAACTACCCCCTCCCAGCCACGTAAAACTCCTTGGGTTTCTGGGGACTGAATACCATCCCTTAAAGACTGATGCGTGTTATACTCCACATCCATGCTGACACAATCCTCCTCCTCCTGAAAAGAAGCCAAGCTCCCCTGAGCCTGTCCTGGTGCCATGCTCACAGAGGTACTTATTGGTGGCATTGTATGACCGCCGAAAATGACCACAGACTTTTCTGGCCTGCCTCAGGATATCTGGTAAGCCTGGGTACCTGGTCAAGAAACGCTGCACCACCAAATTCAAGACGTGTGTCAAGCATGGAACATGTGTCATGTGTCCCTGTCGGAGGGCAGAGAGAAGGTTGGTGCCATTGTCGCATACAACTATTCCTTGCTCAAGCTGCCATGGCATCAGCCACCTCTGAACCTGTCCCCACAGATCTGACAGAATCTCTGCCCCAGTGTGGCTCCTGTCCCCAAGACAGACTAACTCAAGCACTGCATGGCATCTTTTAGCCTGACTGCAATCATAGCCCCTTGAATGCTTAGGGAGCACTGCAGGTTCAGAGGACAATTCTGCATAAGAGGCCACAGTGGTAGACGAAGAGGAGGGGTGGAGGAGGCGGATGTGGCAAAATCACCACCAGCTTTTTGGAGGCGTGGTGGTGGAACTAGCTCCAACACTAAACCCTGTCCTGCATCCTTCCCAGCTGCCAGCAGAGTTATCCAGTGCACCGTGAAGGAAAGGTAACGTCCCTGACCATGCCTGCTGGACCATGAGTCAGCAGTAATATGAACTCTGCTTCTGACAGCCCTGTCCAACGAGGCCAAAACATTGCCTTCCACATGACAGTAGAGAGCTGGCATGGCCTTACATGAAAAGAAATTTCTTTTGGGAAACTGCCACTGTGGGACAGCACATTCCACAAATTCACGAAAGGGTGCAGAGTCTACCAGCTGAAAAGGCAGCAGTTGGAGTGCTAGCAATTTGGCCAAGCTAGCATTAAGATGTTGAGGATGTGGATGGCTGGTACAGTATTTTTTTTTTACGGTTCAGCAAATGGGATAGGGATATTTGCCTGCTGAATTCACCTGGTGGTGTACTGCTAGCAGATTGGCTGCAAGCACTTTTGACACGCATTGCTATAGCTTCATTCATCTCAGTGCAGGTTTTGGAGAGGACTGGAGGTATAGTATGGGTTGAGAACCCAGATAAGGAGCAAGGAGAAGTCCGCCTTGTTTTCTGATGTGGATTTTTCAGGTGCTGTTGCCAACGGACTGCATGGCTGGTCGTCATATGTCTTGTCAAGACAGTGGTGGCCAAGCAGCTGGAGTTCTGATTGCGCTTGACCCGCTCGAGACATAGATTGCAAATAGCAAAGGTGCAATCTACTGCACATGTGTTGAAAAAAGCCCACACTAATGAACTTTTGGAAGTCAGCGGGGAGCCAGCAGCGCCCTGCACCTGTGGAGCTCTGTGGTCTGATAAAATAGGGTCGCTGCCCTTAAGCTGGCCCCTGGAGGACATCCTGCATTGTTGGAGTTGTGCCTCCTCCTCCTCACTTTTCTCCTCTCTTGTCTCAGGCACCCAAGTATAGTCAGTGTCCTCATCATCCCCTCCCTCCTCGTCACTGGAGCAAATTTGGCAGTATGCTGCAGCTGGGGGAACATGACTGCTAGTTTCTTGTCCTTCTGTGGCACCCCCTGTCTCTAGGCTCACGTTATTCCCTTCTTCAACCTGGGAACCAACATCAGAGCCTTCATGCACATCCTCCATCAACATGTAACTGACACTAAGGTCGAATAATTCTGTGACTCCTCCGTGCATGATGGTGGGGCTATGGAAGGAGTAACTGTGGACAAGGATCCTGTGAAATAGGCCGCTTTGCCAGCTGTGTTGGAAGGCAAACTAGTATTAGCCTGGGTGACAGAGGATGAGGACGGCTTAGTTATCCACTCCACCAACTCTTCTGTATGTTGTGGCTCAATAACACAACAACAGCAGAAAAAAAGGACAAGCGCGACCCACCTGCAGAGGATGCACCATGTCTGCCACCACCACTTTTCACTGTAGACAGAGAGGCTACTTGGCCTCTTTTAGTGGCCTGTGGGCGTCTGCCTCTCCTTTGTGGCCTTCCTGACATGATGGGGATTTTTTTAAACAACGCACAACACTGTAGTATATACCGTACACCCCTGAATGCACTTGATATATAGTGTACACTCAATACAGTGTGTGTGTATACATATATATATATATATATATATATATATATTAGACCGTATATATTTTAATACACCACCTGATGTGTACTATATACCGTAAACCCCCGAATGCACTAAATATATAGTGTACACTCAATACACTGTGTATGCAGTGCCTTGCAAAAGTATTCGGCCCCCTTTGAACTTAGCGACCTTTTGCCACATTTCAGGCTTCAAACATAAAGATATAAAACTGTAATTTTTGTGAAGAATCAACAACAAGTGGGACACAATCATGAAGTGGAACGAAATTTATTGGATATTTCAAACTTTTTTAACAAATAAAAAACTGAAAAATTGGGCGTGCAAAATTATTCAGCCCCCTTAAGTTAATACTTTGTAGCGCTACCTTTTGCTGCGATTACAGCTGTAAGTCGCTTGGGGTATGTCTCTATCAGTTTTGCACATCGAGAGACTGAAATTTTTGCCCATTCCTCCTTGCAAAACAGCTCGAGCTCAGTGAGGTTGGATGGAGAGCGTTTGTGAACAGCAGTTTTCAGTTCTTTCCACAGATTCTCGATTGGATTCAGGTCTGGACTTTGACTTGGCCATTCTAACACCTGGATATGTTTATTTGTGAACCATTCCATTGTAGATTTTGCTTTACGTTTTGGATCATTGTCTTGTTGGAAGACAAATCTCCGTCCCAGTCTCAGGTCTTTTGCAGACTCCATCAGGTTTCCTTCCAGAATGGTCCTGTATTTGGCTCCATCCAACTTCCCATCAATTTTAACCATCTTCCCTGTCCCTGCTGAAGAAAAGCAGGCCCAAACCATGATGCTG
>BLSH010138543.1:607074-631815 GCA_018402905.1 Glandirana rugosa
ACACATATTCTCTGTCGTGTGTGTGTCACGGAACGCTTTCATAAGCCGGGGGAAACTTGAAACGCTGGAAAACGGTGTAAAGTCCGAAGTTTGTATTTCTATATTTTGACATTAACAAACACTTCTTAGTTGTTGTTCACCCCGTGTTAGTACTTCGCCTTGCTTTAAATAACCTATAAAGTTTGCAAAAATTGTTTATTTTTTGACTTTTTAACCCGCACGTTTTAAATCGGGGAAATGAAAGTCACGTCGTTTGAGAGAGGTCTTCAAGTCACTTCTAGAGACTTACTAGGTTACAACTGGAGTTACTGATTACTACTATTTATCTTACACAGGTGGATTCTATTTATCATCATTAGTCATTGAGGTCAACATTGGATCATTCAGAGATCTTCACTGAACTTCTGGAGAGAGTTTGCTGCACTGAAAGTAAAGGGGCTAAATTTTGCACGCCCAATTTTTCAGTTTTTTATTTGTTAAAAACGTTTGAAATATCCAATAAATTTCGTTCCGCTTCATGATTGTGCCCCACTTGTTGTTGATTCTTCACAAACAATTACAGTTTTATATCTTTATGTTTGAAGCCTGAAATGTGGCAAAAGGTCGCAAAGTTCAAAGGGGGCCGAATACTTTCGCAAGGCACTGTGTGTGTGTATATATATATATATATATATATATATATATATATATATATATACTGTATATACTAGACTGTATATATTTTACTACACCACCTGAAGTGTACTATATACCATACGTCCCCGAATGCACTGGATATACAGTGTACACTCAATACAGTGTGTGTGTATATATATATATATATATATACCAGACTGTATACAGTATCTCATAAAAGTGAGTACATCCCTCACATTTTTGCAAATATTTTATTCTATCTTTTAATGTGACAACACTGAAGAAATTACACTTTGCTACAATGTAAAGTAGTGAGTGTACAGCGTATATACCAGTGTAAATTTATATAAAATATCTGTCCCCTCGAAATAACTCAACCATTAATATCTAAACCGCTGGCAACAAAAGTGAGTACACCCCCTAAGTGAAAATGCCCAAATTGGGACGAAAGTGTTAATATTTTGTGTGGCCACCATTATTTTCCAGCACTGCCTTAACCCTCTTAGGTATGGAGTTCACCAGAGCTTCACACGTTGCCACTGGAGTCCTCTTCCACTCCTCCACTACGACATCACAGAGCTGGTGGATGTTAGAGACCTTGCGCTCCTCCACCTTCCATTTGAGGATGCCCCACATATGCTCAATAGGTTTTAGGTCTGGAGACATGCTTGGCCAGTCCATCACCTTTACCCTCAGCTTCTTTGGCAAGGCAGTGGTTATCATGGAGGTGTGTCTAGGGTCGTAATCATGTTGGAATACTGCCCTGCGGCCATGTCTCCGAAGGGAGGGGATCATGCTCTGCTTCAGTATGTCACAGTACATGTTGGCATTTCACGGTTCCCTCAATGAAATGTAGCTCCCCAGTGCCAGCAGCACTCATGCAGCCCCAGACCATGACACTCCCACCACCATGCTTGACTGTAGGCAAGACACACTTTTCTTTGTAGTCTCCACCTGGTTGCCGCCACACACACTTGACACCATCTGAACCAAATAAGTTTATCTTGGTTTCATCAGACCACAGGACATGGTTCCAGTAACCCATGTCCTTAGTCTGCTTGTCTTCAGCAAACTGTTTGCCGGCTTTTTTCTTCATCTTTAGAAGAGGCTTCCTTCTGGGATGACAGCCATGCAGACCAATTTGATGCAGTGTGCGGCGTATTGTCTGAGCACTGACAGGCTGAACCCCCCACCCCTTCAACCTCAGCAGTATGCTGGCAGCACTCATACATCTATTTTCCAAAGACAACCTCTGGATATGACGCTGAGCATGTGCACTCAACTCCTTTGGTTAATCATGGCAAAGCCTGTTCTGAGTGGAACCTGTCCTGTTAAACCACTGTATGGTCTTGGCCTCTGTGCTGCAGCTCAGTTTCAGGGTCTTGACAATCTTCTTATAGCCTAGGCCATTTTTATGTAGAGCAACAGTTCTTTTTTTCAGATCCTCAGAGAGTTCTTCAGTGTTGTCACATGAAAATATATAATAAA
Organism: Glandirana rugosa; assembly: GCA_018402905.1. Taxonomy (NCBI): domain Eukaryota; kingdom Metazoa; phylum Chordata; class Amphibia; order Anura; family Ranidae; genus Glandirana; species Glandirana rugosa. Next base: position 609,199 of record BLSH010138543.1, read on the forward strand.
ATATTTACAAAAATGTGAGGGGTGTACTAACTTTTGTGAGATACTGTGTGTGTGTGTGTATATATATATATATATATATATATATATATATATATACTGTATATATACCATTTAAGATACATATATATTCTTACACTGCCTTACACTATCTAGTATATCAGATCTCACTTTCTACACTAAACTGCCTGCACGCTGCTAACTGAAGTCTCTGTCTCCACATTATAAACACACTACATAGAGCCGCTGCAGAAGCGGCTTTATATAGTGTGGGCGTGGATTGAGCCCGCTTAGCAGTGATTGGCAAAAGGCTTCCTGCCTTTGGCAAATTATAGCTCTCACAGCAGCACGTGCTGTGATTGGCCAAAGCATGCAGGTCATGTGCATGCTTTGGACAATCAGCGGGCGGCATTTCAGCACGATTTGTATGCATTATGGAGAGCTTGAATTTCCCGCGAATGTCCCATTAATGTTCGGGATGCTCCGGACCATCCCTAATCCCAGGCAAAGGTGGTCGTGGTTTGTCCTCAAGCAGGGCATCATTTCTTCTGTTTAGTGATGTTGCCAGTGCCATCTAGCCACAGCATGCAGAGGAGGTGGTGGACTGGCTTACTAAACCATCATTATCCTCACCCAAGCAGAGACTAGTGCACAGTCCACTGCCGCTGCCAGAGTGGCTTATTCTGCCTCCTTGTCCACAACTACTCCTGCCATAGCCCCAGCATCAGGCATGGAGGAGTCAACTGAATTATTTGAACACAGTGTCAGCCACTTGCTCCTTGACGATGCACAGCCATTACTTGATTCAGATCTTGGTTCTGTGGTTGAGGAAGGTAGGAACATGAGCCTACAGAGGGGGAGAACACTGGTAAATAACAAATTCGCAGTCATGTTCCCCCAGCCGCAGCGTATTGCCAAGTTGTCTCCAGTGATAATGAGGATAGAAGGGATGATGATGAGGTTACTGACACGACTTGGGTGCCGGATAGAGCAGAGGAGAAAAGGGAGGATGAGGCAAAACCCCAAAGAGGCAGCCATCGTGGAAGAGTAGAGAGCAGCCACCCTATTCCACCAGATTATAGAGCTGTTATCTCCCGGCCCACTTCCCACAGTTCAGCTGTTTGGGACTTTTTTTTAGCACATGTGCAGCCAATCGCACTGTTGCAATTTGCAAATTTTGCCTCAAGCACATCAAGCATGACAAAACACCAGCCATTTAGGTACCACATGCTTGAGAAGGCATTTAACCTCCCACTAGTCAGTCCGTTGGCAAGAGCACCTGAAGGCCACACAAAAGGGATGCAATTCTGCTTCTTCTCACTCCTCACCTTTCCGGTCTACTCCCGCTATGCCTCATGACCTCTCAGCAGCCTCCACTGACAAGGATGATGGTATAGCGCAGGGTGTCCCAGGTCCTTGCAGCATGCCTGCCAGTAGCACACCACCAGCTGTAGACTACAGCAGGCAAATTTCTCTGTCCCATCTGCTGTAGCGAAAATAAAATACAGTCCCTGCCACCCACGTGCCCAGCATCTAAATTCAAGCTTGTCAAAGCTGCTGCCTTTCCATCTCATGGATTCTGCCCCTTCTGTGAATTTGCAGAATGTGCTGTACCACAATGGCAGCTTTCCAGTCACTATTTCTTTTCATGTAAGGCTGTTCCAGCTCTCTACCACATGGAAGGCAATGTGGTGGCATTGTTGGGCAAGGCAGCCAGTTGCAAGGTCCAAGTTACTGTTGACATATGGTCCAGCAAGCATAGTCAGGGGCGATATAGTTAGTTCACAGCACACTGGGTAACTCTTCTTGCAACTCAGTGCTGCAGCTTGTTGTGCCATCATGTCTCCATACAGCTAGTGGTGATAATGCAGGATTTGTCAGCTCCACCCCCTCCTCCCCCTCCATGCTCTCCTCTGCTGAATTGTCCCATGAACTGCAAGTACCCCCTAAGCATTCAAGGGGCTATTTAATGAGTCAGGCTGAAAGGTGCCATGCAGTGCTTCAGCTGGTCTGTCTAGGGCACAGGAGCCACACTGGAGCACAGATTTTGGCAGCTCTGCAGGCTCAGAAATGGTTCACGCCACACCAGCTGGAGCCAGGAATGGTGGTGTGCGATAATGGCACAAGCCTCCTGTCCACCCTTAGACAGGGAAAGTTGACACATGTGCCATGCCTGGCACATGTCCTCAGTTTGGTGGTGCAGCACTTTTTAAATAGGTACCTAGCGTTGGAAGATCTGCTGAAGCAGGCCAGAAGAGTCTGTAGCCATTGCAGGTGGTCATACACAGCCAGTGCTCAGTTGGCTGAAATTCAGCGGGAATTCTACTGGCCCATAAACTGCCTGATTTGTGCCATGCCCACCAGGTGGAACTCGACTTTGACAATGCTGCAGTGGCTGCACATGCAGCAGAGGGTCATCAATGAGTACCCGTGTGAGTATAGCACAAAGTCAGGCTCAGGCCAGCTCAGCTTTTTCCCCCCACCCCAATGGCTGCTGATAAAGGATGCATGCACTGCACTGTCACCATTTAAGAAAGCCACAAGGATGGTGAGCAATGACAATGCATGCATCAGTGACACAATCCCTATTGTGTTCCTGCTGGAGCAGACTCTGCGTGGCATTATGGACAGGGCAATTTTGGGTCAGAGCAGTGGGAGGAAGAGGACTTCCTTTCCTCTCAAGGCCCACTTTATACAGACACCATTCTTCCTACGCCACAGAACACACAAGAGGAAAGGGAGGAGGAGGAGGATTCTGGCAGCTTTGGAGGCATTGAAGCAGAGAAAGACATGCGTCAACCCTTAACCGATGATTTTCCATCCCCAAAACCCTTGGAGTAGTATGTGGCTTGGAGTAGGCAGTTCCAGATACTGTAATCCTCAGTGACCCCAAGGAGTCTGCTTCTCATGCCTCCACAAACTTGCATGGGCTTCCTCATTTTTCAAAGCCTGCCAAAGGACACAAGAATATGTGGCATCAAGGAGAAGGATCACTATTGGTTAGCAACCCTCCTTGACCACCATTACAAGGGGAAAGACTCGACACTTATCCCATCCCCACAGAGGGAGCAGAAGATGAAATCTCTTGAGGACACCTTAAAGAGGAGTTTATGTAATGCCTTTCCCGACTCTGGTAGGTTACAGTCTAGTGGAAAACGTTATTTTGAGGCATCTGTTGGTCAAGAGAGGAGCGGTGGAGAAGGGGGGCCACCTCAGTGATGCCTTTTAATATTTTATTAGTCCTCGGCACCCAGGGCTATCAGCTTTCACATCCCATCGGCAGCGTCTTCATCATATGGTGGGAGATTATCTAGGGGCGAAAACAGATATGGAGAGCTTTCAAGTTGACGATCCACTGGGTTACTGGGTCATGAGAATAGACTACTGGTCAGAACTTTCCCAGTATGCAATAGAGTTGCTGGGCTGCCCAGCATCCAGCATACTTTCCAAATGGGCATTTAGTGCTGCCGGAGGTTTTGTGACAGATAAGAAAGTGCATCTGCCCACAGACTCCGTGGATTGACTGCAATTTATTAAAATGAATCAGTCCTGGATTGGCAGCAGCTATCAAGCCCCTGATGCTGATGTTGCTGATCAAGTGCTTTCTGGATCTCGAATATCTGAAAAACTGTCTAGGCTGCTTAGCTTTGTGGGTGTTGATTTCATCTGGAAGAAAATTTTTGGTGTAGGTTTCATGGCCACAATTAAAACCCAAGGACCAATTTTTCCACACCTGTTTCACAGATGCATATCATTGCAATTTTTGACAGCAAGGCCAATACTTGCTTTCATCAAGAATACCTGTATAGGGTTATGGTGTGAAGGCACCACCGACACCCAAAGCCAAAAGCCCAATTTTTCCGCACCTGTTACTTCTATCCAAAGTCTGTGAAAGAGACACCAGAATTTATCCAAAACATCTCTAAACTTGTTCTGAGTGCACTAAATTGTGGCCTCCTCATTCAGACTGGCTCCCCAAGTTGTTGTTTATAAAATGTCATTATTGCTGCAGCAGGCTCTATAAATAATACAGATGTGCCACATTACAGGCAGACTAAGGGGACCCCCAAGCACTATATTTAAAGGAATTTTTCATTTTTATTGTTATCTCTCATTTTGATGGTTTCACTTTAAGCATTCACAAATCACTTCTCATTTAAAAATGATGTTTTTTACAAACTTTTTTTCATTTCTACTAGAGTTGAGTGAACCCGAACTGTAAAGTTCGGGTTCGTACCGGACTTTAGGGTGTCCGTGTCCCGAACCCAAACCTGGACATTTGAGAAAAAGTCTGGGTTCGGGTATTTTTCTGCGCCTGTTGAATAGCTGCAGGGCAGCCAATCAACAAGCGTTTCACTCGTTTGCCCTTAGAAGCCATCACAGCCATGCCTACTAATGGCATGGCTGTGATTGGCCAGTGCGCCATGTGACCCAGCCTCTATATAAGCTGGAGTCACGTAGTGCTGCATGTCACATCATCTCATACTAGTGTAGGGAGAGGATGCTGCTGCTGCTGTGAGGGACAGATTAGCTTTAGAAAATCTGTTAAAAACAGCGATTTATTGGTGGGTGAGTGCTAGAGGAGATTTTTGTTTGCTAGAGTACATTTTGTTTGCTAAGCAAAGTGCCTCATATAAAACCTAAGCAATTTTTTTGTTTGTTAGGTGGGCGTTTGCAACTGCTGGTGTGTCAGGGACACTACTTTAATCGTGTTCTGTTAGTTCAGTTGTCAACATTTTGGCATATTTAAATACTGTTTTTACATTGCAGTTAGACAAATTACATTTTTTTTTTTTTTGTGCAAAAATTACATTTGCAGCCAGCGGGGCATTTCTTGCACAAAATGAAAAAGTGCGTCTACATTGCTGGTTTAAAAAAAAATATTCTAAAAACTACATTTGCGGCCAGCGGTGCATTTCTTACACAAAAATAAAAAGTGCATCTACATTGTTGGTTTAAAAAAAAAATATTCTAAATGCTACATTTGCAGCCAGCGGTGCATTTCTTGCCCAAAAATAAAAAGTGCGTTGTGGCCAGCGGTGCATTTCTTGCGCAAAAATAAAAAGTGCGTCTACATTGCTGGTTTAAAAAATGAGAATAATAAATAGTGCTACATAGTACATTTGCACCTTGCTGTGCATTTCTTGCACAAAATTAAAAAGTGCGTCGACATTGCCTGTTTAAAAAATAATATAAATTTGTGCTAAATAGTACATTTGTGTCCAGAATCAGGAGAGCGTCAAATAAGGGACGTGGTCGTGGTGCTGCTGGTGTTGGCGAAGCTCCTGTTGCAAGGAGAGGGCGTGGTCAATATGTGCCAGCTACACGCACAAGTGAAACACCTTCCTCAGGTGTGAGTAGCCGACAGAACCTTCAAGGTTATATGGTAGGCCCAAAATGCCGCTCAACGAATAGTGAGGCCAGAACAAGTACTGTCGATAGTAGATCGGGTGGCTGACAATGCCTCCAGTTCCTTCACATTGTCTCCCAGTCCCTTGCTGAAAGCTCAGAGTTGGCACCCGAACCCCATGGCCATCTGTCTTTCACCTCAGCCCCTTGTAAATCAGCCAAGCAGTCTGAGCACCAAGTCATGCAGCAGTCTCTTATGCTGGTAGACACGCTGCTGAGGGCATTCCCAAATGACACCGGGGGCTCAGTGGAAGCACAAGGCGAAGGCAGAGGAGGAGGAAGAGGTCGCCAAAGCAGCTGTGGCACCGCCAGCACCTCAGAAGGCAGGGTTATCATGGCCGAAATGTGGAAAAGCTTTGTCAGCAGCAGGCCACAACAAACAGCACCACCAGCTGATAGGCAACGTCTTAGCAGGAGGCAGCATTTCAGCAACATGGTGGAACAGCATGTGTGCACATGCCTACACATACTGACTGATTGGTCTGCCCCATTCAACTTCTGGGTCTCCAAATTGGGGACATGGCCTGAGCTTGCCCTTTATGCCTTGGAGGTGCTGGCCTGCCCTGCAGCCAGTGTATTGTCTGAACATGTTTTTAGCACGGCAGGGGGCGTTATCACAGACAAGTGCAGCCGCCTGTCCACAGCCAACGTGGACAAGCTAAAGTTTATTAAAATGAACCAGGCATGGATCCCACAAGACTTGTCTGTACCTTGTGCAGAATAGACATTTATACCGACCTCACACAGCCATTGGTATGCTTAAGTGAACTTATTCATTTTTTTTTTTTATAGAACATAAGTCTTTATTGGAATTTGTAACAGGAGAAACATGAAACATAAACCATGGTACATTTTATATGGAAAAAGTGAACCCGTGCTAGAGCATCTCTGGGTTTGTCTGCAGATAGTGATCTTTTTTTTTTTTAATATGTCTCAATATTTTGGGGGCTACCCCAATTAGAAAAAAAACAAACTAAAAACAATGTTGGCTACCTCCTCCTCCTCCACCGCCACTTCCACTTACACCGCCACGATCACCGCCTCCTCAACCTCCTACTTCATATCCACCTCCTCCTCCATTTTTAATTTTTTTTATGTGATTTTAAGTTATTTCCCTATCCACATTTGTTTGCAGGGCACTTGTCCTACTCTTACCCCCATTTTGCTTCCTTTTGCAGCCATCTAGCCCTTTCCAGGACTTTTTTAGAGCCATTTTAGTGCCCAAAAGTTCAGGTCACCATTGACTTCAATGGGGTTCGGGGTCAAGTTCGGGGCCGAACTTCGCGAAAAAGTTCGAACGAACCCGCCAAACCCGAACATCCAGGTGTCCGCACAACTCTAATTTCTACATGTCCCCCATGGCAGTACTCAGACCCCCGTAACCATTGTATGCCCAATTAATTGCACATAAGTCTTTAAACTGGGTACTTTCGCGATGTTCTGCTGTGAACCAAACAGGGGGTCGTTGGGCCCATCTCTAATGTCCAGGTATGGGAGATGCCATGACACTTATCTGCAGACATGTAAGTAAACTCCAGCAAAAGAAATATAATGCTATTAAAAGAGTCATGAAGTACCTAAAACAGACTCAAGACATGAAGCCCATAATTATCTGCAAATGGTGACCTAGAACTAATGGGATTTGTGTATTTGATTGGGCAGGTGATCTCGGTACTTGCAAATCTAAAAGTGGTTCCAATTAGGCAATACCCCAATATGCTGGTCCAACAAAAAGCAAATCTCAGTGGCATTATCTTCTAAAGAAGCAAAATACATGTTAGTAGCGTATGCTTGTCAAGTTATTTTGTTGCAGAAGTTATTTAACCATTAAAACAATCACAAATTTCTTTATTTTACTAGATAATGTCAGATGACAGAAAGCGGATTTCAAACCCGTGGTTGACAGAGACAATCTCCTACAGAATATTCTACCAATAGAAAGAAAAAAACAACAAACAAAGAGTGGTTTTAAAGTAGCCATGCTTCTAAGTAAGACGGATGAAATTAAAGCGCTCAATTTGGCAATTTTTTCAATAGACCATTTTAACTTTATAACTGAAGAGTTATATCCAGGTACTCTAGTTCTAGGAGGTGAAATGCTGATTTGCCCTGTGCTTTGGCACATAAAGCACCAAGGCCAAATTGTTGTTGCAGAAACAACAATGAATCATCAAAAGAAGAATAGGAAACAGGAGACAAGTTCATATCAGCCTCATCTCACAGAGAACCCCTACTGAAAAAGTTAAGTGTTGGATTATGTGATAAAAACGGAACTGCAAAAATTAGAAAAAGGTAGGCAAATAAAGGATTCTACAACTTTTCCTTATTTCTATTCTTTAGTAATTTTACTCCCTGCTTTCCGGGAAACTGTTAGCAGAACAAAGATTATTAACTACCTTACAACCATGACATGAAAAGGGGGGACCCCAAAACCTGTGGTTTGGGTAGAAATTTAGGATGCATACCTTTCTACCTCACTTGTGTCAAAGCTATTTTTATTATACATGGTTCTCTGGAGAAAGACAAGGGAAACTGTTTTCTAATGCCCCTGTAACCAGGATGGATGCTTTCATATTTATATTTGTGCTGATAGAAAAAAAAATTCAATAAAAGGAAACCAAAATCATTTATGAAAATGAGTCATAGTGTGGTTGGAAGGTTTTGGCTAAAAAGTGGAACATAGCAGTAACATCAAGTTTATCCACAAACCCATGTGCTTGAAACCCCATTTTAGGTGGGGGTAAATGGCTAACTTTAAAAAACAAATGTTGGAATAATCTCAAGCATTTATTGTTGAATTCAAGCACAATTTCAAAAATGCAAAAATCCCAAAGCCAACTGTAAAACTTACCTGTGTCTGTCCTCCCCTGAACTATGGTTACTCCATTTATCCGTTTTTGATAGAAATTCTTTTGACAAGAGGGATAAAATGTCAATAAATCTCTGCCACCAGTCTGCAGTGAAAAGCCTCTCTGGGAGACTTTTGCGATACATCAACCTGTTTCAGCAACAAAGTATTTACATGATCACAAACAGAAGTGATATTAAAAAGCATATTAGCAATAAAAAAACAAGCAGTGCTAGGGAAAGGTCCTTTAGCATCCAAGACAAAAAGGCTAAAGTGGGTCCCCCACCATGAGCTGTGAACTACTTCAACAGCTCAGGTTGCAGGTTCTGCCCTCCTTCCTCTGAAGCACCCAATGCAGCCTCCTCTTCTGCCTACCCCTCAGTTCTGACACTAAATGTGCTAAAGCCTTAGGAACTGATTCAACATTTGACATAACAGAAATCACAAGCTCGCTCACTAAACAAACAATCATTATATGATCAAATCTGTGAAAAAGAATCACTAGAAACGTTACACAGTTTATCAATTACATCAGTGAGACTATCAACCAATTCACCTAAATGTTGATCAGCAGAAAGGTTGTGTTTCTCACTGACATCTTGAATACTTGTAAGAGCACAGTTGATCTGATATGTCCAGAAGCCATTGCACCAACTGAATAATGCTCCTATGTGGAGGAAAAGTGTGTCAAAACTTTTTTGATTTTGGATTTAGAAATGCTTTAGGTCCATAACACACAGCTTACATAAGCAATTCAAGTTGTCCTCTGGTAATTAATTAACTTATGTCAACTTGATGGTATCCTTGAAGAAACACATACATTATATTATCAAAAGTATTGGGACACCTGCCTTTACATGCACATGAGCTTTAATGACATCCCAGTCGTAGTCCGTAGGGTTCAATATTGAGTTGGCCCACCCTTTACAGCTATAACAGCTTCAACTCTTCTGGGAAGGCTGTCCACAAGGTTTAGGAGTGTGTCTTTGAGAATGTTTAACCATTCTTCAAGAAGCGCATATGTGATGTCAGGCACTGATGTTGGATGAGAAGGCCTGGCTCACAGTCTTCGCTCTAATTCATCCCAAAGGTGTTCTGTTGGGGTGAGGTCAGAACTCTGTGCAGGTCAGTCAAGTTCCTCTACCTCAAACTCGCTCATCCATGTCTTTATGGACCTTGCTTTGTGCGCTGGTGCTCAATCATGTTGGAATAGGAATGAGCCATCCCCAAACTGTTCCCACAAAATTGGGAGCATGAAATTGTCCAAAATGTCTTGGTATGCTGACGCTTTAAGAGTTCCCTTCACTGGAACTAAGGAGCCAAGCCTAACCCCTGAAAAACAACCCCACACCATAAACCCCCCTCCACCAAATAGTTTGGAGTCCTGACCTCAACTCAATAGAACTCCTTTGGGATGAATTAGAGTGGGGACTGCGAGCCAGGCCTTCTTGTCCAACATCAGTGCCTGACCTCACAAATGCGCTTCTGGAAAAATGGTCAAACATTCCAAAAGACACACTTCTAAACCTTGTGGACAGCTTTCCCAGAAGAGTTAAAGCTGTTATAGTTGCAAAGGGTGGGCCAACTCAATATTGAACCCTACGGACTAAGACTGGGATGCCATTAAAGTTCATATACGTGTAAAGGCAGGCATCCCAATACTGACAATATAGTGTATATTCATTTAGCTTTTAATTTTTACAACTGTTAAAAGGGTCTGAGTTAATTAAACAAACCTATATATAGCATACAAGTCACAAGCCTGAAATAAAGAATTAATCAATAAATAATCTTAGATTCAAAGATGAATAAAATAAATAGTAGGGGTGCACCGATACCAATACCAGTATCAGTATCGGCTGCCCTGGGCGGGATATTGTAAAGAGCGAGGAGGGGCGCTGGATTGCGAGCTGCACCATGCTCTTTACATACAGGAGAAACTCTCCACCAAATCGTCTGGCTGTCACACATCCATGTGCCCTGAACTCTGCTACCGCTGCACACAGTGCCAAGATTGTGCCTGTGCATCTTCAGCAGCCATACCAGGGTCCACACAGCTTTGGCTGTTGTCACAGTTAGCCTAGCTGGATCGGGGTCTCAGTCTGAGGAGCAGTAGAGGTGGGCGGAGCTGGCAAGGGAAAGTTCAGCACACTGCAGTACCAATCACTGTGAAGCCCTGCAGTCTTCAGAGCTCTCTCCAGGCCAGCTAAGTTCCAGACTCAAGCCATAGAAGCTGCTATTAATGTGAAGTGCTGAAATATATGTGTACAACAAACTGGGTTAATGTCAGACATAACAGACTGTGACCATGTGTTTAGTTATTACTTTCTATTTATCTGTATTCAGCAAGTGATGAGACCACAGACCAGCACAACATCACTACTTCACAAGATCAGTAGAAATCTTTATTGGACATTGTGTTTTTTGTTCACTTGCACTTGTCTCCTGTACCAGGCCTGCAGTCTCTGGCTGTCTCCTGTACCATGCCTGCAGTCTCTGGCTGTCTCCTGTACCATGCAGTCTCTGGCTGTTTCCTGTACCATGCCTGCAGTCTCTGGCTGTCTCCGGTACTATGTCTGCAGTCTCTGGCTGTCTCCTGTACCATGTCTGCATCTCTGGCTGTCTCCTGTACCATGTCTGCAGTCTCTGCCGGTCTCCTGTACCATGCCTGCAGTCTCTGTCCGTCTCCTGTGCCATGCCTGTGGTCTCCTGTACCATGTCTGTGGTCACCTGTACCATGTCTGCAGTCTCTGTCTGTCTCCTGTACCATGCTTGCAGTCTCTGATGGTCTGCTGTACCATGACTGCAGTCTCTGACAGTCTCCTGTACCATGCCTGCAGTCTCTGATGGTCTCCTGTACCATGCCTGCAGTCTCTGACGGTCTGCTGTACCATGCCTGCAGTCTCTGATGGTCTTCTGTATCATGCCTGCAGTCTTTGAGGGTCTCCTGTACCATGCCTGCAGTCTCTGATGGTCTGCTGTACCATGCCTGCAGTCTCTGATGGTCTCCTGTACAATGCCTGCAGTCTCTGACGGTCTGCTGTACCATGCCTGCAGTCTCTGATGGTCTCCTGTACCATGCCTGCAGTCCTTGATGGTCTCCTGTACCATGCCTGCAGTCTCTGGGGGGTCCCCTGTACCATGCCTGCAGTCACTGCTGTCACTTCTGCCTGTGGTCTCCTGTACCATGTCTGTGGTCACCTGTACCATGTCTGCAGTCTCTGTCTGTCTCCTGTACCATGCTTGCAGTCTCTGATGGTCTGATGGTCTGCTGTACCATGACTGCAGTCTCTGACAGTCTCCTGTACCATGCCTGCAGTCTCTGACGGTCTGCTGTACCATGCCTGCAGTCTCTGATGGTCTCCTGTACCATGCCTGCAGTCCTTGATGGTCTCCTGTACCATGCCTGCAGTCTCTGGGGGGTCCCCTGTACCATGCCTGCAGTCACTGCTGTCACTTCTGCCTGTTGCCTCCTCCTTCCCTCCACCCACTGTCACCTCTGCCCCCATGTCTCCTAATAACCCTCCTATCCCTATCCTCTTCCCCCCAGCGATCACAGCCTTTTCCATCCCAACCCTCCCATCCCACAATCCCTATTTCACCCCACCCTCAACTACCTTGCCCTCACTTACCCTCTACTCCCACCCTGCCGTCACCCAACTCCCTAACAACCATTGCCCCTCAACACCTCCAAAAACAACCCCTATTACTAGGGGATTGGTATAGGTAATTGGTATCGGTGAGTACCTGCAAAAGAGCATCGGTACTTGTACTTGGTGTTAAAAAAGTGGTATCGGTGCATCCCTAATAAATAGTGATTTACTTCCACACAAGCCAGTGGATTATCTAAACATAAAAACTGGCTGTGATGATATATATAACAGATCACAACCGTATTGTTAATCAGCCATTGCTCTTTTTGCCATATATTCATTCCAGCTTTCATTGCTTGAAGGTAAGGCAGTTTGTAAGTAAAATCAATCATTATATTGTTAATTTTACATTCACATTTTAGTGTAACATTAACTTGTCAGAAGTTTCTCTGATACCTGTATCTTTAGAATCTCTCAAACTAAGGAGTTAAACCTAGTTCTGTACAAGTTAGATGATTGCTTTCCTGCATCCGCTAAAATATTGGTTGAAAAGACATTTTGTTGGAGCTTAGGGAATTACTAAAGCGGTGGTACACGGTGCAGAGGATCATTAGCAGGCAGATAATCATCAGGAAAGGCAATAAAGTGCCTGAAGCACAGCCAAGAATGCTTATCCTTCAAGAGCCTTAGCTCACCTATAGAAACTACTATTGTTCTACATCATCTTCTTCATCTTTGTTGTGTGTTTTCAAGAAAAAGGGTCTTTCAAGGGTAATTGAAATGACAGGGTATTGAAACATATTAGACATTGGTACCATTTAAAAAATATATTTATGTACCTTTAAAATGTTTATAGTTTTTTTCCTCAATATAAAATGTTTCTGGCCCTCTAAGGATCTGTCTATATTTTGAAATTCAGTGCTGTCATATTACATTCCTATATGTGCAGAGTTTTCAATCTGACATATGAAGGACTATGCTGACTGACAACATGATAATCTTTATTTGCAGTTCAGCTGAAGCTGAGACTTTAAAGTGCCCCTTTATACTGATTTATTTTCTTGTGAGTGGAGTTGGTCTTAAAGAGATTCTGAACATTAAAAATATTAATATACATAAGTGCAACATAGATACTGCTAATAAAACACTAAGCAAATGGAATATTTTTTTTACAGTGTGATTTTATAAAAAAGAAATATTGTCTCTTAAGACAATGAAGCTGATGTAAATGTCATACAGAAGGGGAAGATCATTATATTGATATTGTTGTCAATAGACAATACTTTGATCAATGTGCTTAACTGTGTATTATTTTTATCAAAGGTATAAAAATAATGCATTGGCTGATTCACAAAAGGCGTTATCTTAAGATATCAATGCAAAGATTGCATGTGGTATATCTTGTGGTGATTGGTATTACCAATTGCTGTATTTTATAGCCGGATCCTGGGTGCACCCCTACTACCCTCCAGTGAGCATATTGAGTATTCTTTGCAAAGTGCTTTGCATGCGTGTTACCAAACATATTATGACTTTAAAAATTGTGAAGACTAGAGGATGTGCCTAAGTATAGTAAATAAATCTATATTATCTTTGCAAAGAATGACGTTCACAATTAATCTGCAGCATTACTGTGCAATGAGAATACTCCCTTTGGATGTGCAATTGCTTCAGTGGACAACACGAAGAGGCTAATAACTACTTTATGTACCACAAGAGAAAAGTAGAAGGCATTTCAAGCCCAGCCTGTGGCAGGTAAAAGAGAGCAGATTCATGCACTTTTGGGCTTATGTTACTTATGTCAGTGTGAAGAACTGCTGCAGGTGTTCTTTATTAGAAGGAGATTTTGGCACAAGATATGGGAGGAGAAAACTAAGTTTGTGTCTAAGTCCAAAACAAAGAAATGAATCTCACCATAACTAAAAAAAATGAAAAGAAACAAATGTACAGGAAGGCTGTGTTATATTTTGTCCTTATGTTAAGCCTAGTACACACTGCTAGTTTTTTTTGTTCAACCCAGCAGGCTGAATGAAAAAAAAACTCACAGCTCAGGTTGGAGTGGCTGTGCTAACAATCTAATGTTAGTACAGTAATCTCCCCTGTTGTTCTATTGTGTTCTGACAGAACAATTCAGCCAGCAGACCTTTTTCGGTCATGTCCTTTTGACAGAAGTCGGCCGAACGGTCGGCTTCTGTCAGATCTGCTGCAGTGCACATGGGCCGAAAGTTGGCTGGTTTCTATTGAACTGGCTGATGCCATCCGGGCTTTATGCATACCTTCTACACCTGTAATAATTTATTTTCTTTTTAATATGTGTAGTCATCACTGCCCATTCTACAAAGTTCACTCTTTCTTTACTTCCAAAAGAATCAAAGGTGTCTATCTCTGTCATTGATAGCCTTTTTGTTGGTAGTTCTTCACATCTGAGACCTGAAAAGCTATAATACTATGTTCTTTATCTGCCAAACTCTCCAAAGAGTATTTATATATTGTTTATAAATCCTGCCTGCTGCCAATTGGGACCACTATGGGATTAGCTAAATACAATTCCTCCTATATTTTTACTTGGACATCTTTCTAAAAAACATGTTGGATGTGTGGTAGAAATTAATAGGGACTTTATGCCTAAGATTTTCCATGAAAAAATAAGAACCCTGTTACAATCCATAGTTGGAACTTTTTTGTTGCATGAGCAGTTCTTACACAACAAAGCTGAATTTTAGGCAGATAAAAGGGAAACAAATTAATAAGGCTCTACATGCATGTATACATTTTTTTTAATCAACTAATGAGATTACTTGCATTTGACTTGATATCAGTCTCCTGCAATCTCCTATACAGCAGCACTCATATTGGGAAAGGGAGGGACCAGACTGGGAGGCAAATGTGTTAACAAGCAACGTGTAGAGAATAGGTAAGAGGGAGTGGAGTGAGCAGAGGAATGACCTCATCTATCTACTGCTTCTCTTTCACTGCCTAGTCAGTAGGTTGTAAATGGAAAGAAGACAGCACTGTATTCATTGATGTGTATCTTCAGGAATGCAGCCCAATTTAATGTTTTCTATGCCCACTCGTAAGGGTAGGTTGGTGATTTTTGTCACGTCTTCCATGTTCCCCGTTAACTCGTTGGCGCCAAGTGTGGGTCACAGAAGAGGTCTACCTCGGGGTGGGTTCTTTAGGCTACGCCAGGCTGCGAATTGGGTCACTTGTCCCAGCACAGGGGTAACACCTTGCACAAAGGTGTGCTCACCAATGCCTGGGACCAGGTGAGGGTCATGGTCATGTGAAAAGTCAAACATTAAGGAAGTTCCCCAACTTAGAGATGAGCCACTTGTGTGTAGTGTTGTATGCGGATTTCCTCCAAAATGTCATCCTTTGTCCCGCACACTTGAACAGGTGTATGTGTTGCATTAGGAGAGGCATGCAGAGCCTATGCCCACTCCACCAGTCAGCGTACCTTTGTTACCTCACTCCCAGTAACAGAATGGGGTCCCGCTGAGCACATAGCGTTCATCTCATGTGCTCCAATTAACTTTTTTTCTTCCATACCTAGTGGCCAGGTATTATGTCTCAGTTACACTAGTCTGCTCCCAGAGACCGGTGGCAACAGAAAGCTATGGAGGGAACCTAATGGTGATCCCCCTCATTAATGGAGAATCTGCCACCTCAGGTAACACGCCATCGACTGTTTGCTGTTCTTCCTTCTGGTTACTCATAGCAACTTGATTGCAATTACTTTTTGTTGTATTGATGTTTCTTAGACCCCATGTGCTAGTCCAAACCCAGGTTTCCTGTGGGGGTGTAACATCTTTGGGAAAATTCCAAACTGGCGATAGCTCAAACCTGGGAGTATTCTGATGGGTCAGCATTCCAGCAAGCTTCTTAGGACATAATTCAGAGTCTCTGTACATGCATTCCACGCCTGTTCTAGGGTCCCCACTTCCCAGTGCTTGATTTCCCTGCTGCTTGGTCCCCCCCCCTCAGGATCCGAGCCTCTTCCCTTTATATAACACACAGGAGGGAGGCTGGACCTCAGAAGAAAACTTGCAAACACACAAGAAAAGGTGGCGTGAGCTTTACCTCCTTCCTCCCAACCTGGGCAGCCCGTTGACTAAATAGCTAGGAGTAGGCAACCTGCCTACACTCTGTCTGGATTTCTTGCTAGTACTGTTTCTGGGTGTGACCTGTAATCCAATGATGCACATGTGCTCACAACTGCTGACCCCCAATAATCCCCTTGAGCTGATGTCATTGCTTACAGACCCTATTCTGGGATTTTTAGAGCACTCCAGCATTGGACAGCCAATAGGAAGTGTTCAAGTCCCTTCCTGTAAACAGACTACAGATTTTGGTGAGTAAAAGGGGCATTCAGTTAAAGATTTTTTTTTTATCAGTGATCAGTTAGAGGGAGAAGAGAGAACGTGTGTGTGTGAGGGGGCACAGCTTTAAAAGAGAAGTATGAGTTAAAAAAAAAAGTATACCCACCTAGGTAGATGCAACATCGATCCAGTGCTGCATCTGTATCTGGCTTTAAGACTAACAACTGAGCGATCAAAGAGCACTGATCACTCAGTTTGCAGTGTTCTGTGAGCTCTGCCCCTTCAGAGCTCACTGGATGCCGAGGCTGAGCCAGCTGCCAGTCCAGGCTTCTGGATGAATCCTGACCATAAGGTCTGATCTTTTTAGAGCCTGGACCGGCTCTGTGACGTCAGCTGACAGTGGTCTTTAGCTATGGTGATACTTCTCCTTTAATTATAAGCAATTTCATTTATCTGGTTGTGTTGTGTGAAGGGATGGTGTAACTTTGGACAGAAATAAATATCCTTTGGCATGTAAAGCAGCTCAGTTACAGTATCTCACAAAAGTGAGTACACCCCACACATTTTTGCAAATATTGTATTATATCTTTTCATGTGACAACACTGAAGAATGGCACTTCGCTACAATGTAAAGTAGTGAGTGTACAGCTTGTATAACAGTGTAAATTTGTTGTCCCCTCAAAATAACTCTCACACGGTCCTTAATGTCTAAACCGCTGGCAACAAAAGTGAGTACACCCCTAAGTGAAAATGTCCAAAATGGGCCCAAAGTGTCAATATTTTGTGTGGCCGCCATTGTTTTCGAGCTCTGCCTGAACCCTCTTGGACAGGGAGTTCACCAGACCTACACAGATTGCCACTCCTGCATGACGACATCAGGGAGCTGGTGGATGTTAGAAACCTTGCGCTCCTCCACCTTCCATTTGAGGATGCCCCAAAGATGCTCAATAAGGTTTAGGCCTGGAGAAATGCTTGGCCAGTCCATCATCTTTACCCTTAGCTTCCTTAGCAAGGCAGTGGTCATCTTGGAGGTGTATTTGGGGTCATTATCATGTTTGAATACTGTCCTGCGGCCCAGTCTCCGAAGGGAGGGGATCATGCTCTGCTTCAGTATGTCACAGTACATGTTGGCATTCATGGTTCCCTCAATGAACTGTAGCTCCCCAGTGCCGGCAGCACTCATGCAACCCCAGACCATGACACTCCCACCACCATGCTTGACTGTTGGCATGATACAGTTGTCTTTGCACTCCTCACCTGGTTGCCGCCACACACGCTTGACACCATGTGATCAAAATAAGTTTATCTTGGTCTCATCAGACCACAGGACATGGTTCCAATAATCCCTATCCTTAGTCTGCTTGTCTGCAGCAAACTGTTTGCGGGCTTTCTTGTGCATCATCTTTAGAAGACCCATTTGATGCAGTGTGCCGCATATGATCTGAGCACTAACAGGCTGAACCCCCACCCCTTCAACCTCTGCTGCAATGCTGGCAGCACTGATACATCTATTTCCCAAAGACAACCTCTGGATATGACCCTGAGCACCTGCATTCAGCTTCTTTGGTTGACCATGGTGAGGCCTGTTCTGTGTGGAACCTGTCCTGTTGATCCACTGTATGGTCTTGGCCACCATGCTGCAGCTCAGTTTCAGGGTCACAGCAAATTTACATTGTAATACAAGCTGTACATTGTAGCAAAGTGTAATTTATTCAGTGTTGTCACATGAAAAGATAAAATAAAATATTTACAAAAATGCGAGGGGTGTACTCACTTTTGTGAGATACTGCATATGTTTTTCTGAGTTCTTCTTTAAGATACTTCTAGTTCTGTGAAACCCATGGCCTCTCATATAGCTCATTGTGGATGCACACTAGTCAACTAGGCAGCTCAGAAGCTAAAGATAAATGTGCAGCACAGGATCTCACATTCTATGTAAAATGAAGCCACATTTGCAGCCGATTCTTGCCTCTTGTGCATCTTAGATCACTAGGCGAACACTACATTCAATGCAAAGAATTCTTAATAATATGTGGCACAAGGGAACAATCAACAGTGTTTAAAAGCAGACCTGTAAGTCAAAGTGAAGGAAAAATAATAACTGGACAATTTTATAGCATGATGGATAATATGTTTGCCTATTATTATATCTGAAATATATGTCACTTTCTCCAAAGGTTTGCCATCACAATTCTTAGTAGGAAATCGATGTACAGATACACAAGAATGTGCACACATGGGATATGATTGAAAGAGATTTTATTAGTTCAAAGATGAAAGTTTACTGACGTATCAGTTCTAAGGTCCAGCTGAAAGTTTATCTCATCTGAACAAACCTCATGGGAACACAAATGACACATACTAAATTCACCACAAGTAATATATTTTTTAGTTCAAGTCAATAACATATAACTCAGGCTGTTTTCTAGACAATACCATCTTATTTATGCCCTACGTTCTAGGTGGTGCTACAGTATAAAGTATTGTACCACATCACTAAAGTGTTAGATCTGGTTGTATTAATAGATCTGCAGTAGTACTTTTATTGCTGTATTTATCATGCTTGCCTCTGTTCTACTTACATATTTTTTTACATTTATTTTTAAGCTATTGCTTTATTGAAAATGTATTTTTATGCAAAAAAAGTTGGAGGTATTGAAAGGATTCGTGTTCAAGAAAACAACAGAATAATGAGCAGACATTATAGCACTTTCAAACAGCAAAGGAATCAATATAAAACACTCAATTAAAAAGCTATATTCATAAGGTTAACTTTTTGGAATGACTATTGAGACTATTGTGCTAAAGTCAGAAAGTTGAATTTGTTATATCTTTATTTGAGTTTTAAATTATAATTGCATTCAGGTTCATCAGGCTTGCGACAGGAGGGACTGAAGTCTTTTACATGCTTATGTTCTCAGTATGTATAGGTGGACCTGCAATGAGTCCTGCGCCTGGAACAAGGGTTCACTTAGCTTGCTTTTCTTTAGGCACAGTTCCAGGGTCATTAAGGGCATTTAGCTACTGGTAATAATAAACTACAAGGATCTAGCCAGTAGGGAAGTCAGGTGCACAAGATGAATATTAGGTAAAAAATTACAAACAATATGCAGCTTAATCCCTTGACTCAGTTTCCATGCTACATTTTCATGTCTGCCCAGACCCTAAAGTGATATTAAAGTCTTATTTATTTATTTTTTTGCTAAAATAAATAAAAAAAGATGTTACACTTACCTGGTTTGTGCAACAATTTTGTACAGAGTGGTCGCTTACCTCCTCTTTGGTGGTCCTCCGCTGGTGCTGTCCACTCCTTTTTCCCATAAGTGCCCCCTTATCAAGTGCGGTGCTAAGGGGGCACCCATGCAGGCATGCTCCCAAGCTGGCCTTTGTGCATCCAGAGACAAAGTACTGGTAAGCGACGCCCCCGACCCCTCCTCAAAGGAGCTTGACTGGCAGCAGCAGGGCTAATGGCTCTCATTGAACTCAGTGTCTGTTGTGAATCCAGGAAGCAAGGAGATTAGTACTGCAGCCGGGACAGAGCTGGATGGGTGAGAGGAGTCAGGTAAATTTTTAGGGAGGGGAAGAGAACACATAGGGTTGATTTACTAAGATTTCTGGGAAGTATGGACGCTCTACATTTAATAGTGCCCAATTAAAGCCAATAAGGACTTTAACTCTCTGCAACTGGGCGGACATGCAAATGGAAAATCGCGCTTTTGCCGGCCAACATGTCTGTCCAATCGGCATATGCGGGAATCGTTGAAGTCAATGGGGCTTGAACCTGCAAAATCAAAAGTCCTCATTGAAGGCTTGTATGCAAGTCATTGCCCTAAAAAGTGTATGGGGACCCGGGTCCTGCACTGGGGGACATGTATCAATGCAAAAAAGTTTTTAAAACAATCGTTTTTAAAGGAGTAGTGATTTAATGATGCTTAAAGTGAAACAATAAAAAAAATATTCCTTTAAATATCATGCCTGGGGTGTCCCCTTGGTCTACCTGTAAAGTGGCACATCTGTGCGATGTATAGAAAATGCCACAGCAATAATGACATTTCTAAAGAAAAAAATGTCAACTAAACTTGCTTGCGGCTGTAATGATTTGCTGCCTCCAGGCAATACAGATAAAAAAAAAAAAAAAAAAATGGCGTGCGTACCCCCCCGGTACATACCATACCCTTCAGGTCTGGTATGGTTTTTAAAGGGAACCTCACGCCAAAATTAAAAAAAATAGGCGTGAGGTCCCCCCCAAAATCCATACCAGACCCCTACCCATTCACCAAAAATACAGTGAAATGTAAAAAAAAAACAAGAGCCGGTTTTTGACAAGTCCTTTATTAAAAATGTCTTCTTCCCCTGCTTCTTCCTCCGGGCTTCTTCTTCCTCCGGCTTCTTCTTCCTCCGCTTCGTCTTCCGGTCTTCTTACTCCACCGCCGCTCCCGCCGCCGACCCGCTGAAAATTTAAACACAGAACCTCCTCCGGTGCTGCAATGGGGTGGATGATGTCATTCAGAGACCCCGCCCCTTGTGACTTCACCGCCTGGGGCATAATGGGTCCATGATGTCTCAAAGGGCGGGGTCTCTGGATGACGCCATCCAATGGCCATGCCACATAGTTATATGTGAAATGTGCGCCATGGAAGCAGACAGCTGGTCACAGCATTGGAGGAGGTATCGTCAGTAGGTAAAGAAGTGGGGAAAGAAGCAAAAGACATTTTTAGTAAAGGACTTGTCAAAAACTGGCTATTGTCTTTTGATACACTTCACTACTTTTTTTGGTGAGTGGGTAGGGGTATGATGTACCCCATACTCATTCACATAGATGGGGGGTGAGATCTGGAAGACCCCCGCTCGCAGACCCCAACAACCACTGGCCAGGGTTATTAGGAAGAGGCCCTTGTCCTCATCAACATGGGGACAAGGTGCTTTGGGGACACACCAAAACACCCTCACCATGTTGAGGGCATGTGGACTGGTAAGGTTCAGGAGGGGTGGGGTGCTCACTTGTCCCCTCCTTTCCTGACCTGCCGGGCTGCATGCTCGGACCCCATGCCAAAATGATAAAAAAATGGCGTGGATTCCCCTTAAAATCCAGACCAGACCCGAAGGGCCTGGTATGGACTGGGGGGACCTCACGCTGTTATCGGTCTGGATTTTTCCATAGCCGGGTGCTGGTAACCACTACACTATACTATACTGTTATGCAGGTCTCAGTGTACTTAGCATAATGGCTAGGTGCTGTGCACTGATGTCTACAAAGCACTCAGGTTATGAGTTCAAATCCCAGCCAACTTAGCCAACTAACCACCCCAATAAGGTAGCTGTGTTGATATTAACAAGTGCACAAGCAAATTAAACCCAAAAAACCAAACTAACACTCTGCATGTTAACTAATGTGTGATTTTTGGAATATGCTGAGTACAATGCAAGTTTTCAGTAGGTCATACCATTGGTGGGATTCAAACCCATGGCTTGAACCTTTGGTAACAGGGCACACCACTACGCTACTGAGCTGACGTCAATAATACATAGAAAATACAATTCATAATGTTTGATTCTTTTAATTCTATACAATAATGTTTTGCATTTGAGACATTTTATGGTAACAACCATGCTCATGTGGCATTGGCTATTAGGCATTCGCCTATTGTCAGCATATGCTGCTGATTAAGATGTAAGCTTTGCGCTTTCTATTTTCACAGTATATAGCTGGATGCTAAGCAAGGGGAAGGGAAGCCGACCGACATGTCCTTAACAACCGATGAGTCATCAGCTGTCAGTGGGGTTCCCGCTGACAGCTGAATGTAAAAAAAAAAAAAAATGCTGGCAAAAAAAAGTTGCGAAAAAACAATGTGAGGCCCCCCCAGGTCCATACCAGGCCCTTTGGGTCTAGTATGGATTTGGAGGGGACCCCTACACCAAAATATAATTAATAATTGGTATGGGGTCCCCCATAATCCATACCAGACCCTTACCGAGCATGCAGCCTTGAGGAAAGGCCTGGAGGAAAGGGAGGGGATGAGTGAGTGTTCCCCTCTCCTGAACCATACCAGGCCACATGCCCTCAACATGGGGGGGTGGGTGCTTTGGGTCAAGGGGCTCTGCACCCCCACCTCAAAGCACCTTGTCCCCATGTTGATGGGGACAAGGGCCTCTTCCTGACAACCCTGGCTGGTGGTTGTCGGGGAGCTTATTGGAATCTGGAAGCCCCCTTTACCAAGGGGGGCCCCAGATCCTGCCCCACCCCCTATGTGAATGGGTATCGGGGACATCGTACCCCTACTCATTCACCCCAAAAAGCAGTGAAATGCAAAAAGAAATCAAGAGACGATTTTTGACAGATCATTTATTGAAAAATAGCTCTGAGTGGTCTTCTCCTGCCGTCGTCGTCTTCTCCCGCTGCTGTGTTCTTCCTCGCTGCCGGTTACCCGCTAAATACATTTTAAAAAACAGC
>BLSH010138543.1:649888-678427 GCA_018402905.1 Glandirana rugosa
TACCACTCCGGACGATAATGACAATCGTCTCGGAGGCGTAGTGGGAAACACACATTCCCAGTGTCCGAGGGTATACACTTCGGTACCTGGGAGTAAACACATTGATTCATGCAACCACGATCGACCCGTGACCTACTTGATGTTGAGAGTCGGGTAGGTCGGACGGAATGACAGGTCACCGGGAGGAAGGGGGCGAACCGAAGAGACTGGAGATGTCTGACAGGTGACAGAAGAGGGGTCCGACGAGGTCGGAAGAGTAGGTAGAGAGTCCCCGACGGGGAGTGACTGTGGCCACCTAGGAAATTTCTCGAAGAAACGACAAGAGGACGAGGGAACACGGCGAGGTCCTTGGTTGAGGAGAAGGACCTTGAGGTCTGGTGGCTCGGGTGCAGCCAGGAAGAGGAGTTGGTTCCTGGAGCGGCACAAGGGAGCAGGAGAACAGCAAAGAAGCTCTTTAAAGGATCCACCGGTGTCAGTGAGGGGCAGCCCCTGAGAGATGGATGAGAAGGCTGGAGCAGCCTGGGGAGAAGACAGTGGACAGTCTGTAGAGGTCAGAGAAGCCAAGCGGGGGAAGGAGGGCCACTGGACAGTAAGGCAGGCTGGATGGGCTGAGAGTTGTAGTTCATCCAGTGCCCAGCTAGCACCAACGTACTTAGTTACACAAATGAGGGTCCATGGCTTCACATATGGGAGCCTGTGACCCTTACACACAAAGGGTGATGCGGAGGCTCTGCTAACAGTAATAGCAGGCCTCACCATGTGCTAGCTGTGGTGGAGGAGGAAGTGTCACGGAGGTCTGATAAATTGCCTTTCAGGCCGGTAACAGCAAGTAGTGTGCAGGAGAGGGGAAGGAGAAGAGTAACAGTCAGCAAGTGTATTTGCTGGAGGAAGGAGTATATATATATGGCGGTGTATATAGAAGCTCCCGTGATTGATTCTTGGGCATCCCACAGTCATCCCTATCCCTATCCAAGTTTAACCCCTAAATAAAACAGCAAAAACAAAGTACCGGCCTGTTCAGTGACTCTGGGTGTGTGGAAATCATGTGATTGAGAGCAGCAGGCAGGTGGATCACAACTACCAGCCACCCCCAAGGGGGAACATGGCTACATTTGGGGGCTTGTTTTCCAGGATTCACCTGCAAGGCTACACACTGTTTTTCCTTGAGGTGGACTCTTCTAGCAGGGTTGGAGAGGCCGATTTACACCTAAAAGCTTCTGGTAAATGTTCTCCATCAAAAGGTTCATACCAGAGCAGCGGCAAGTGCCATTTTTCAATAATCTAACACTCTAAGAGTTTCAGCATCCTGTAACCTGGACAATTTACCAACAACCATTTAGACAAATGATTAGAATCTTTGTAATCTTCAGAAGCTCAACCCTCATCAGACTGGCTGGGCTCTGTTTTTTCCAAGTTTGCTTTCACTGCAATGGAGTTACAAGTACCAAAGCTGATGCTCTGTCCCAGTCCTTCAAAGAGGAACAGAGCATGAACTAGATTTTATAATCAATCTTTCCTAGATTCCGCCTGCAGCACGAGTCTGCCTGAAACAGTGTACTGCAGGGAAAACTTCAGGAAAAAAATCACGTGTTGGTGCCACTCCGCCATAACTTTTGCTTGAAGATAATGTTTGTCTCTCCACCAAGCACATCCGTCTGATGATACCCTCCCCTAAGTTTGCACCCATCTTTATCAATAACTGCACTTTAGGATGAGATCTAAAGAAAAAATAGTACTGCGCAGCCTACTGCAGTGTGCTATTATGTGAACCTTGCCCCTAGTGGTTTTGGGGCGTATTACTACACAATTGTTCCTGTTGTCAGTATTCTACTTCTATCATATGTGATAGGGATAAAATCCAAATAACATCTACAGTGAGCCTTACTGGCTTAAAGTGGTGATAATAAACATGTATAAAATACAAATGTAGTATATAAGTGACATGGTGATCAAGTAATAGAATAAATCATAAAATATATAAAATCTAAAGACTTTAGTATTGCAATATAGATAATGACAAGTGCAAGAGTATCAAGTAACAAGTAAAAATGTCCTTTTTCAAATCAAGTGATAAAAGTGATAGATAAGTGACTTGTGCTCCAAATGTTCATAAAAACGATTCGTGCTCCAAAACTGGTGTGGGAAGCCTCTTTGTGCAGGGGGGTGGTTGATAACCCCAAAAAGGTTTATTTCTTAAGGTGTTTCAACTGGGTTAGTGCTCACAGAACTCTCACCTGAGCAGGTTAGGACCTGTGCGCATCAAGGTTTCTTTGCGGGTTCCGCTCTTCCAATTGGGGTGCGTTTTTTCCTCCAATCGCAATCCTTCCGTATAAGCAAGCAGTACGACCCACTGGTCGTTCGACTCCTTCTATGCGCTCCTTGCTCCAAAAATTATGCATGCGGGAAGAGACAAACGTATCCCATAGTGTAGTATTTAAAAATAGTTTATTTATCCATTAAAACAATTTTCCAAGATCAAATGTAAAAATATCTTTAAAATCACACAGCGGCATCAGGGCGCCTCTCACTGTGTATCCAGCACTATAGGTAACAGCCTACGCGTTGCGTCACATCACGTGACTGCCCTGAGGAAGTCACGTGATGTGACGCAACGCGTAGGCTGTTACCTATAGTGCTGGATACACAGTGAGAGGCGCCCTGATTTCCCAAATGGTCAGGGGGATGTCCACAGGGGAGGGCCCTAATAGGAGGGTCCTGTCAGAGTATGCTGTCTCCACAGCAAACCTGTGCCACTATCTGCAGCTGTTCATGCAGGACCAGTTTGCTGTGTTGCACCAGGGTCCTTAACTTCCCATTCATCTGTGAATCTGCTTCTCCAGAAACATGCCTGGGGTCTTTTGATGTCCACATGTGATACGACTCCTACTTACAAATCGAGGGAGACAACAGTAAGTGTCTCCACTGAAGCTTTATCACCAATCCTTGTTTCCACAACAACCCACAATTTTCAAAATCCAACTGTCACAGGGACAGAAAGTGAGATGAAATCTTCTGAACAGGGGCACAGACAGCAAAACAAACGTTACAGGGGTGTTAACCCTTCCTTCCCTATGCTATCCAGAAAATGTAAACATTTTTTTTTTGGCTTGCAGTCAAACTTAAAAAAATGTACCTGTTCCAACTTGCATACAAATTCAACTTAAAGTGATACTAAAGTCTTGTTTTTTTCATTGTTATACTTACCTGCTCTGTGTAGTGGTTTTGCACAGAGCAGCCCAGATCCTCCTCTTCTCTGGTTCCTCTTTGGCGCTCCTGGCCCCTCCCCCCTGCCGAGTGCCCCCCCCCCCAGCAAGCAGCTTGCTATGAGGGCACCCGAGCCGAGCCACCGCTCTGTGTGTCCATTCAGACACAGAGCCTTGGCCCGGCCCCACCTACTTTCTCTCCTCGTTGGCTCACTGACTTTCATTGACAGCAGTGGGAGCCAATGGCGCTTCACTGCTGTCTCAGCCAACAAGGAGGGAGAGTCCCGGACAGCCGAGATTCTCATGCAACATCACTAGATCGAGATGGGCTCAGGTAGGTAGTAGAGGGGCTGGGGGGGGGGGGGGGCTGCTGCACACAGAAGACTTTTTATCTTAATGCATAGAATGCATTAAGATAGAAAAACTTCTGCCTTTACAACCACTTTAAGAACAAAGCTACATAACATGTTGTTTGTAACCCCGGGACTGCCTGTACACTGGAAAGGCATTAAAAGCTCAAATCGGAAAATGTATACCTCCATTTCACTGAGTTGTTTTAAACTCAGATGGCCCCTGAAATACTTGTAATAGATTTTGGAGGAAACAATGTAGGGAGAATAAGAACATTAGATATATTATTTATGACAAAGCAGGATTTACTCAATTTGAAGATTTTGAGAAAATATTAGACAAATGTATTTTTGTAAATAGTACCACATTTGAAGTAGTTGTCATTCCCTGATTAGAAAACTTTTGAAAAAAAATCAGAAAGAATTTTAATAGAGTGTAGCGCTGCCCCCTTGAGGGTTGCATGAAAATTCAATACCCCCTTGGTCTTCCTTCTCTAGAGAGTCCTCCACCACCCCTGACACCCTGGGTTCTCTCATATTGCAAAGTTCCATTGTAACAGACACTCTTGCAGTAATAGAGACCACACCAAAGGTTGAGTCCAAAAAATTTACTTAACTCGTTCTTTAAAGGAAAAGATGACTGAACAGTAAAAATCACTCTTTAAAAAGGGCAACAATTAACAGAGTTTGTCAAGTCAGAAACTCACAAAGCTTACACACAGTTTAACTTGGTTAAATCAAAGGAATAAGAGGGGCGGTCATTCAAACAGTGTTTACCACTCCCTGATGTTCACCAATAGTTATATTAGATGAAACAATAGAGATTTTTCCAATTGAGTTCAATCAAATACCAGTAGTCTTACTTGTAATTGCTAGATCAGGGTATTCATTTGCAATGAAATAACTTAAAGTAATGATTATCCTTTATAAATGAATGAGCCTAGGGTAAATCGGCACTCAATGTAATGCAAATACAATGGTACCACTCTATAACAATTGAGCTTAACATGAACACTGTTGCAGTATTAATTATCTATCTAAAGCCTCCTGCTCTAATTCAGAGAGCCCTTAGGGGGATGCAATAGCATTAAACTAAAAGACCTGAGTATAATAAGGTGGGAGAATGAATAGCTGTGACTGCAGCAATCCTGTATTGCAAAGTTCAGTAGATCTTCTGTCGGCTATTTTGACTGAAAATTAGGTACCTAATAGCACTGTGTTCTCTAATCCTTGAGATGACGCACAAAAAGGGTTCAACTTCACTGAATTCAACAACCTTTCCAGTGATCACTGACTTGTAGGATAAACTGGCAACTTAACAGCAATACAGTGCACTTTAACTGTAATCCAAATTGCGAGTAGGATATTTCTTTAACCACTTCCCGACCGCCGTATACAAAATGATGGCCGAGAAGTGGCTTAGTTATCCTGACTGGATGTCATATGACATCCTCAGGATAACAAGCCGCCGTGCGCCCGGGGGGGGGGGTTGCGCGCATTGCGGCGATCGGTGGTGTGGGAGGCCAGTCTGACCCCCCACAATACCGATCTCAGTAAAGTGCTTCCATCCGAAGCACTTTACCATGTGATCAGCCGTGACCAATCACGGCTGGTCACAGTGTAACACAGGAAAGCTGTTTATCGGCTTTCCTGTACTCAGGTCTGCAGACCTGAGGAGTGGAGAGCCGATCGGCTGCTCTCCTGACAGGGAGGGTTTGTGCTGAAGATTTATCAGCACAACCCTCCCTTGGATCGCCACCCTAGACCACCAGTGAGCCTGCCCAGGGACCACCAGGGATGTGCCCACCCAGGACCACCAGGGAGCCGACCAGGGACCACCAGGGAGCTGATCTGGACCACCAGGGAGACCCCCCTAGACCACCAGGTAAGAGACATAGTGCCCAATGTGGATGGCACTCATTGCCACCCTCAGATGCCACCCTAGACCACCAGGGAATGAGCCCCTATCAGTATATATGCCCACCAGTGCCCCTATCAGTGCTTACCAGTGCCCCTATCAATGCATACCAGTCTACCAGTGCCCACCTATCAGTGCCCATCAGTGCCACCTATCAGTGCCCAGTGCCGCCTATGAGTGCCAATCAGTGCTGTCTATGAGTGCCCATCAGTGCAGCTTAGCAGTATCCGTCAGTGCTGCATATCAGTGCCCGTCAGTGCTGTATATCAGTGCCACCTATCAGTACCTGTCAGTGCTGCTTATCAGTGCCGCCTAACAGTGCTCATCATTGCTGTATATAAGTGCCTCATCATCAGTGCCACCTCATCAGTGCTGCCTCATCAGTGCCAATCAGTACTGCCACATCAGTGCCCATCAGTGTAGCCTCATTAGTGCCCACCAGTGATGGAGAAAATGTACTTATTTACAAAGTTTTGTGACAAAAATAGAGAATTTATTTTTTTTTTCAAAATTGTCGGTCTTTTTTTATTTGTAGCGCAAAAAATAAAAAACGCAGGGGTGATCAAATACCACCAAAAGAAAGCTCTATTTGTGGGAACAAAATGATAAAAAATCTGTTTGGGTACATCGTTGCACGAACGCGCAATTGTCATTCAAAGAGCAACAGCACTGAAAATTGGTCTGGTAGTAAAGTGTTCTAAGTGCATAGTATTGAAGTGGTTAAAAAAGAACTGCAGTGACAAGATAAGTATTCTTATAGATGGACAGAAACCCACTCACCAAACTAGGCAATGACTGCAGTTGATGGTCCGGCTGCTTAGATGATGATGATGCTAGCACTGGAACCAATGGTACACACTTGCTCTTTGCTTTAGGAAAAATGGCATCCACTGCACTCCTTGCAGCTCTCCCTGATCAATTGATGTGGCTACTGTTATCACTGCTGCTGCTCTGGAACAGACTCAGATGTTTGTAAGCTGGCTCTGCAGATCACCCACTGGAACACTGTAGCACCACAGCTGGCTGGGACCCTGTAAAAATTCAGCTGACTGGATCACTGGAAGTAGGCCTCAGGCCGCAATCCCATTGTAAAGTGCACACAGAGTCCTTGTTGATCGATCACGCCATCCAAAGAGGCCACAACAAGCTCCTCCCTTGACTTAAATAGGTTCTCCCATGAGGCACTGTTTCTCCCAAGAGCACTTACTGCAACACAGCCTGATGGGAAATGAAGTCTCTCCACAACAGAGTCTGATTAATTCTTCTCCTTGTCACACTACAAGCCCCACAACACATCACTCCTGCACAGAATCATTATTACTGAACAAACTAGCACTAGGGGGAATTCTTCACAGTGTTAAATGAACACAAATATCTATATGCCAGAGAAGTACAGCTGGGCCCCTGGCTACACCCCCCCCCCCACTTGAAATATTTGGTCCCCAAATTCTCAGGGTCTGATAACCAAAAAAAAGGTTGATTGAAACTAACTTTCAGTTAAATTTTACAAATACTGACAGACTTCTGGGTTCTGTTGAAACCACCTATACCACCATCATGTTGCAATACCAATGGTAGTAGTGCCATACATATCATATGTATAGATCCTCATAACATTACTATACATAATCCATCTGAATACATGTTGTCAAACTAGATGCAGTTACGAGAATAGTTTATTATTCGTACTAAAAAAACAGGAAACAATATAGATAACTATATTGCAATCGCTATTATTTTTTCAGTGTCATCAGGAATAAACTATAACCTTAACCTAACATTTTACCATCGTTCACCCAGTGAGACTTCATTATTATTTCCTACTTGACAAATAATTATATGTCTTATGACCCTTATCCCTCCAGAAGTCTATTCAAAACAAATTGTTGAGGCAGGCCAGGAACATCCAGCCATGGCTGCCATATAGAATATAACTTTTTAGGTGCCTTTCTATGTAGATACGTTAATCTTTCTCTTATTAGCATTAAGTTGACCTGTGCTACCCACTGCCCCTTTGTGGGCACTCTGGATGAAATTCAAAGCCTGGCAATAAGTTTACATGCTATATAAATTAGTCGTATTATTGCTAAGTGAGTATGAGGAGTTAGAAGTTCCTCTTCGAGAGCTCCCAGTAGGCACACAATCAGATACTTACTAAGCTGATATTGATATACTTGTGATATCATGGAAATAACCTCCTCCCAGTACCGGAAGAGTTTTGGGCATCTCCACAGCATGTGGACAAAATCCCCATTTTCTCTCCGACACTTTGGGCACAGTGGGCTATCCCTACATCCCCAATCGTACAACCGCTGAGGTGTCCTATAGGGTCTGTGGAGTAGAAAGAGGTGAGACAATTTTTGTGAGGCCGACACACATACCAGTGTAGCAGCTGATAAACATGCCTCCCACTCATCTTCATCAATGGCACCTACATCATCTTCCCATCCCCTTCTACATGGCAATGTCATGTTGCACTGTACAGCGTTAAGAAGTATGGAGTAAACTCTAGAGATCATACCTTTTTTGTCCAAGGCCTGCATCACCTCTCCTAGTATGGGATGTTCCGTTATCTGAAGTTTAGTAACCCCTGACTGCGCATTCAATGTGTGTTGCAAATGTAGGTACTTGTAAAATTGTGCCTTAGGGATATAAAACTCCTGTTAGAGCTCTAGAAAAGTTTTGAGTATCAGCCCATTATACAGTTGTGAAACATATTTGATTCCAGCTTCTTCCCATTCTTCTAGTTTCATTATTTCTTTATAGTACACATTACGCCATAGGGGGGTACATTTTAGGAAGCCGACTATGTTTAGTTTAGTTTTGATTTGTTTTCACAATGTTGTAAGGAGTGCAACCGTAGGTAGTGCCCTAGGCAAGTGTGAGAGGCCACCTTCCAAATGAGTCAGGGCCGAGCATACTGATCCCTCTGGGATAATCATATTCTGAATCAGATCCAAAGGATCTGGTATTCACCACCCCCCGAATTTGCTGGACCTGGGAGGCTATATAATAAGTTCTGGAATTAGGAACGGCCAGTCCACCCTGGTCCTTTCCCAATTGTAAGGCAGTTAGGCTAATGCGAGGGATCTTTTTGTACCAAATCAATTCCCTAAACTGCGAGTCAATATGCAGGAACCATTTTCTTGGTATCCACAATGGGGCATTATAAAAAACATATAATAGTTGGGGGGCCCACACCATTTTTATTAGGTTTACCCTCCCAACCACTGAGAGGGGAAGCTTGCACCAACTGGAGCATTTCTCCATAAATTTGGCCAGAAGCGGCAACAAATTTAGCCAGATGTAATAAACTGAGTTAGGTGATATCTGAATCCCCAGATATTTAAACTGAGGGACCACTTCCACCCATGCTGCACACTTCGGTAGCGGGTCTGGTAGGTGGTCCAGGGGCATTAACACAGACTTGTCCCAGTTAATGGTGAATCCTGACAACTTGCCAAAGCTATCAATTAAGTGCATCACTGCACTCAATGATTTCTTAGTGTCCCCTAGATACAGTAGGGTATCGTCAGCGTGCATCGAGACAACCTCTGACCTCTGACCTCTATTGAATCCTATGGTCTCTGTGGACGCCCGTATATGCACAGCCAGTGGCTCCAGAGCCAAGGCAAACAACAGGGGCGACAACGGGCACCCCTGTCTAGTGCCCCAATGTAACTCAAAGGGCTCAGATAATTCCCCATTCACCCTAATAGGGCAGAGGGGGAAGAGTACAACACCTTTATCCATTGGACGAATGTGGTGCCCACCCCGATCTGCTCAAAGACCTTCCACAGATAGGCCCACTCCACACTGTCAAAGGCCTTGGCAGCATCCAAAGAGAAAATTGCTCTAATATCTGTGTTGTCCAAAGGCAGCTGCAAATTTAAAAACAATCTCCTCAGATTCTGCACCGTGGATCGAGTCGGTATGAATCCACATTGATCTCCATGTACCAATTTATGAATAACATTTGACAATCTCGAGGCCAAAACCTTAGCCAGGAGTTTGACATCGGACGTCAACAAAGAGATAGGCCGCCCTCAGAGCGTCTTTGCCCGATTTCAACAGAACTACTATTATTGCTTCATTCATAGAATGGGGAGTTTCCCTGATTTTAATGCCTCATTTTATACCTTAAGCAACACAGGTATCAACTGTTCAGAGTATTGCCCATACACCTCCAATGGAAGCCCATCAGCTCCTGGGGATTTCCTATTAGACGCTTGCTTTATGGCCAAAAGGAGTTCTTCCTCTGTAATGGGATCATTAAGTAATTTTAAGTCCTGTTGTGAAAGGGTTGGCAGAGAGCATTCATCCATAACTCTAATATGTCATTCATAGAGGGATGCACCTTTGAGGTATACAGATTTGTATCAAATGTACTAAACACGTTCAACATACCCTGCATGGACTGCTGTAGGTTACCCTGTTGGTCAAGTATTTTCTCAACAGCTAGCTTTGTTGGTTACATATTAGCATCGCAAGCATATGTCCTGTGTTTTCACCTTCCTCAGAGTGTTTTTGTTGCAGAAAAAAACTTTTGTTTTCTGCGAGTTGCAACTCTACCTGTCTCATAATTGATTGTGCCACCAACCACCCTCTTTTAGAGTCATCTAAAGGATTCTCGATACATGCCTCCTCTGCCCTTCCCGCTTCTGTTAAAATAAGTGTCTTCCACGCCTTGGTAAAGGATTTTATGCTATTTATTAAATATATAAATTGGCCCCTCAAATAAGCTTTTGCGACACCCCACACCACTTCCAACTTCGCAGTGTCTAAATTGGTGCAAAAAAAAAAAAAAAGACTTCAGCAATAGGTATGGGATCTGGGTCTGGAAATAGATCCAGCCAAAATGGATTCAAATTCCAGCTGCACCACCCCGGGGTCATGGAAAATCCCAGGTCCACCCAAAGAGGGGAATGATCTGAGACACATCTGAGAAACTAGTAAGAGTCCATTATCATGGGGAGAATAGCCTGGTAACCTAATTCTAAGTCTATACAAGATAGTCCACCGTGAAAAGCTGAATGACAAGAAAACATTTTTTTGCAGGGGTGTCCCACTCGCCATATGTCCATAAGCCCAAGCTCCCTCACTAAGCGTGAAAATGGAGTAGACTTGCCAGGATGGGGTACAGGTTGTGAGTCAGTATAAAACCTGTCCCAGAGTGGGTCTAACACATTATTATAGTCACCAACCGCCAGTAATGGAGTGTCTGGGTATAAACTTTGCCAATGATTTGAGGATCTCTGCTGAGAATGGGGGAGGAATGTACACCCCTGCAATTATATACAATACTCCATACAGTTTACATAAAAGAAACACAAAGCGCCCATCTGGGTCGACAACTACTCAATTACATGTAAATGTAGTGCCTTGTTTACCAAAATGCTCACACCTCTGGAATAAGTGGAATAAGTGGCATGGTATTGACAGCTATACAGTCTTGGTACCAAATTTGGTGTTGTACCGGGTGCAAGGTAAGTCTCTTGTAGGCACACAATATCCGCTTTCAGTTGTTTCGAAATACTGCTAAGTGTTTCACTGGTGTACCAAGCCCTTGAACATTCCATGATAAAATTCTTATCCTGTTAGCCATCTATAGAGAGGTTGGTAGTAATGAGCAGTATCCCTCCAGCCCTGCAGTATGAACAAACATTCCCCCCAGTGTTAGCAAGGTAGTGGTTAGTGCAGCCAAAAGTGGGGCTCTGATATTCAACCACCCTCAAACACGGAGGGACATGGATTGATAATGTAGAACGTATATTGTCAGTGAACAAAAGCCAAAGTTCCAGGTACTTCCTGAAGAAGGTCATAATAAAGCATGTATATAGGCCAACATCGAAGGAACGAACAGTATATGTACCGGAACCATCAACAGGAACCACCAAACTGAGAATGTGAGATCCATTGATCCGCTAAAGATCTCCGGGGGGAGGGTAAACAGCAAAAGTTCAAGATTGTTCACATGAACTTGTCAACAGCAGATCCCACCAGTAAACTTATGTAACAATCCACAAAAAGAGAGATCTCTAACTATATTCCACCTATTCATCCGGTATATACAGGTGACTACTGCTCAATGATTTGTGACTCCTGATTCTGCTGCATCAGGGAACTTCATGTCCTGGAGGTGTGCGTGCCCAGAGTGACCTCTCTTCTCTATCCAACCAGGCAGCCGCCACAGAGGATTTTTCAAAGAAGTGTACCTCTCCCTTGGCCACCACTCGTAAGTTGGCCGGGAAGAGCATAGCATATTTAAGGTTAAGATTTAATTTTTTGACATCTGTGAATTTCGCTCTCTGCTGCTGAATAATCTGGGAACAGAGATATTTTGGTGTTGTCTATAACCAGAGCCTCATGTAAAACTCATGTTTTTGAAAGAATTACATCTCTATCCTTGTAGTTTAGCATTTTGAACAAAAATGCACGAGGAGGATGTCCTGAAGGAAGGGGCCGCATGGGCACTCTATGCACTCTCTCCACAGAGAACATGGGAGTGAATTAATCTTTGCCAAATATTGAGATCAGCCAGGATTCAATAACCGCCACTGTTTTTTTTCCCTCAGCCCTCTCCGGTATGCCAATGGCCCACACATTATTTCTTCTCATTCTGTTTTCTAAGTCATCCAAACGATCTGTGTGCTGGGCAATTATCATCACATTATGCTTAATGTCCCTGGTCATGGGCGTCATGTTGTCCTCCATACTACTGACTCTCCCTTCCAGTGCTGAGGCTCTTTCCCTGAGCTTTTGCATGTCCTGTCTGATATAGGACACTTCTGATCTCTGCCGTCAGGACTGTGATAGAAGTTTTGCAGCCAGTGACCGCAGCCATTACATCCCTTAGTGTGGGTTCAGAGCCTTCTCCATGAGCTAGGGATGGTGGAGCAGGGGATAGGGTTTGTGCACTCACTGTGTCCCAATCGGCTAGCAGGACCGGCGGATCCTCCAGGGGCACCATATCGTCCGCCTCCGATTGAGGCTCTCTTTAGAAGAAGCTGCATGATAGTCTTTGTGTCCCTGCTTTGAGAATAGTTTTTGTGCGGCCATGTCGCTTTGTCCTCCAGGTGTCTCGGTATGTTTTTAGTGCAAAACGGACAGTATAGCAAATCACCTTCAGGATTAAAGCATGGATCACCGGCGGAGAGATCAGAGCGCACGTCTGATCCCACCTGCTGCACAGCCACGCCCCACCTATACACAATTTCAGTGAGTTCATAATCAGTTTTCTGACAGGCCAGGGCAATAGTTGTGACCCACCCAATGGTGTCGGGGGTTGCATGGAGAACATCCCCAGCTGGATCTCGTATAACAAGGGCTGGGGTAGAACCTATCCTTTGAATTGTAGAATTAGTTTATCAGAACTTTCTCCCAGGGTGTCATAAGTCAATCTTCGGGGTGGGTGAATATTTCTTCAAAGGCAACTAATAGGTGAATCAGAGGTGAGAGGAGAAGTAGGGCTGTCTTGAATATTACCCAGTGTAGGAGATGCTTTATCAACGACTTCTCAGGACAGACAACTTCTGTCAGAGAGGGGAAGGTATTGTCTTTCTCCAATTCACTTGAAGAAGTAACTTGCAGATTATGAACTTCCTTCAGTTGAAGATTCAAAGTGAAACCTTCTATGGAAACACCCTTAGAGGACATATCATCCTTAGGAAGGCAGTTAATTTCATGCAACATATTAGACGTGGAATTCTCACTCTGTCCTCCAGTAAATGCTGGCACAGGAACACAGTCATATTAAAACTGATTAGATCTTCTTGTTCCAAGGTGGGGTGGGGGAGTGGTGATCTTTGCCTCCCATTCCTTGACTTGATATGGGGAATTGAACGGTTTCTCTCAGGCAACGGTAAAGTATGTTTCATATAGGGGGGAGACACTTTGGTAACTGGTTTGATCCGATGGCCTGAAGGATTATTCTTTCCTGACAATAACGAGGAATAGTTCTCTGTGGCCTAGTAGACGTTGATGATTTGCTGACTTCAGTGGGTGACCTAGACCTATGGGTTGAACCTTTTGTCAGGGATGATTACATGATCCTACATCCAGGATGGTATTACATCCTCATCCTCCCTTTCTTCAGGGACCGTTATAATAGTCTTAGCGGGAGGCTTCCATCGAGATCTTGTATTAGGAGGGCTTGGATCATCCAAAGGAGCATCTGCAATAGGAGGCATCCTGACTGCATCAGAAAGGGGAAGCAAATGATCTTAATGCCACATCTTCAAAGGAACATCTTGACCTTCAGGCCGGATCTGATATACAGGCAATCCAGGCAGCTGCTTGCAGATAATATAAGGATGGAGCCTCCACCGATCAGCGATCTTATGCTTTCCAGGCACACCCAAATTTTTCAACAGTACCCCATCTCCTGGCTAGAGCTCCTGAACTCTTACAGGAAGATCAAAATTCCTTTTGTTTCTTGCTTCTCGGGTAGTAGCATGCTGTCTGGCAACTTCATATGCTTGTTTCAAATTCCTCCTCAACCGGTCTACATAACATTTATGAGATGTCAACGAAATGTCATCAGCAGATGTTCCAAAGACCAAGTCAATTGGAAATCTAGCCTCCTGTCCGAACATAAGGCAGTAGGGTGAATATCCTGTTGCATCACTCACAGTACTGTTGTAAGCATGTACTAGGGTAGCAAGATGATTTTCGACTTCTCGGAAGGCAAGGTACCAAGCATATTCAACAGAGTTCGGTTAAATCGCTTAGACTGAGGATCTCCTTAAAGATGATAGGGCGTGGTACGTGACTTCTTAATGCCCAAAGACTTGCACATTTGCTGTATAAGTCTACTTTGAAAGTCCCTCCCTTGATCAGAGTGGATTTGAACCGGCAGCCCATAGTGGACGAAGAACTTCTCCACTAACACCTTAGCAACTGTAATGGCTTGCTGATCCTTGTTAGGGTAGGCTTGTGCATATCTGTTGTGATCAGCTACCACTAATACGTTGCTTCTTTCACCTGTATCTGGTTCCAGGCACAAGAAGTCAATACATACTAGGTCTAAAGGGCCCTGACTTTGTAAATGCTCCATGGGGGCAGCACAGGTTGGAAGGGTGTTTCTCTGGATACAAGATAGACAGGAGCAGCAATAATCCTCTACCTCCCTTTTCATATCGGGCCAATAGAATCTAGCCTTGATTAGTTGAAAAGTCCTTTCTATGCCCAGATGTCCATGTTACTCGTGCAGAGACACCAAAACAGAACTGCAATGTTTCTCAGGAAGATACAACCGCCAAGTTTCCTCTGACCCCTCACTAGGACCTTGTCTATAAAGTAATCCATCTTTCAGCTGTAGTCGGTTCCATTCCCAATGCAATATCCTGGCCTGCCTAGTTCCACTTTTCAGTAGTAATTGAGGGTGTCAGTAACTGGTGTGACCAGAAATGTGTGAACTGCAACAAAGAATGCCAGACACAACGTAAATAAATAAGATGATTTATTAAAAAGATAAATGAATGGTGATCTAAACGCACATCTAATATATTAAACAGTGTAACCAACCAAATAACAGAAATAGTGAAACTGCCTAAACAAGTATAGGGATATGTCCAAACCGTAAACGAAGCCAGGCCAGGGTCATGCACGGGAGATCAATCAGAGGGAGCAGGGAGCAGGACAAGACAGGAACAGGGAACAGATAATGGGGAATGCTGGGGGGAAGGAAAAGGCTGCAGACAGGGGTCCAGGAGCAGGTTCAGGGCTTCAGGATTCAGGATACAGGATACAGAGACACAAGGAGACGAACACCAAGGCACTAAGCCTATGGCGGCTAGGGTTTAAATATCCTTCCTGTAACAAGCATCAGGTGGTAACTCATGAGCCTCTGGTTGCTGGGAGACACCCACTGGTGGATCCTGGAACTGCAGCCCATGGACCCAGGAGCCACAGTGCCATCAACAGGTGAGCCCTTTACTGACACCCGCTGGTGGATACTGGAACTGCAGCCCATGGATCCCTGAGCCACAGGGCCAC
Source organism: Glandirana rugosa (assembly GCA_018402905.1). Taxonomy (NCBI): domain Eukaryota; kingdom Metazoa; phylum Chordata; class Amphibia; order Anura; family Ranidae; genus Glandirana; species Glandirana rugosa. Next base: position 665,356 of record BLSH010138543.1, read on the forward strand.
CAGCTGGAGAGACTTTTCCTGACAGTACCCCCCCTCTAAGGAGCGGCCTCAGGATGCTCCAAACAGCAGTAGCGGAACCAGTCCATAAGAAAAAGTCCTTTGTTACATGAGTCCACTGAAGAAGTTCCTTGAAAGCTGAAGAAGTCCTGGGTTTCCAGCAAGATGCCCTACTGCCAAGATCCATCGGAAGGTAACGTGTCCCCCCATCTGGATCATGTAACTGACTGAGTATCCCACTGCCGGGGTCAAACAACTGGCTGGGTGTCCTGCTGGCCAGATTCCCTGGGATGTAGCACATTTGACACCTCAAGTCCCTCAAAACAGTAGATACCCCAATGCTGGGGTCACACGGGTTACCTTCAAATTTAGCCCTGGGGTTATGTGATATTACCGGGATACAGACACCGATGTGTCCTGTCAAAACTGAATAGCTTGCCTGGTCTCCAGGACTTGCACTGCACATCAAAAGCCAATTAGGTCTCTCTGAGGCACTGGTTACCCAACCTGGGTCCCCTAGTACACCCGTAGCTGTGGCAGTCGCTCCCAGATCATGGCAAGGCACAGATCATACTCCGCCATTCCCTAGGAGCTTACCACAACCAGGGCCATGAAGGCAAATGCAGCTATCAGTCATCAATGCTATGTCTGGACCACCAGACTCAGGCGCCATAGGAGCAATACATTGCCAGAGGGACGCAACCGAGGCAACCGTCAACCGAACCTTAGGCCGAGCAGATAACCCATATAAGGCACATGAGGGTTCAGAGCTTTCAGACCCATTAACAGGTGGACAGCCTTTACACAACAATCCAACTGAGCAGCTGGCATATCAGGCTGAGCAGCGGGCAGAGGCACATCAGGCTGTGCAGCGGGCAGAGGCACATCAAGCTGGGCAGTGGGCAGAGGCACATCAAGCTGGGCAGTGGGCAGAGTCACATCAAGCTGGGCAGTGGGCAGAGGCACATCAAGCTGGGCAGTGGGCAGAGTCACATCAGGCTGGGCAGCGGGCAGAGGCACATAAGGCTGGGTAGCGGGCAGAGGCACATCAGGCTGGCCAGCGGGCAGAGGCACATCAGGCTGAGCAATGGGCAGAGGCGCATCAGGCTCGAGAACGACCATCGGATCGTCAGGCTGGACAGTGGGCACCGGGTCATCAGACTGGACAGCGGGCACTGGATCATCAAACTGGACAACGGGCACCGGATCATTAGACTGGACAGTGGGCACCAGATCATCAGACTGGACAGTGGGCACCGGATCATCAGACTGGACAGCGGGCACTGGATCATCAGACTGGACAGTGGGCACCGGATCATCAAACTGGACAGCGGGCACTGAATCATCAGACTGGACAGCGGGCACCGGATCATCAGACTTGACAGCGGGCACCGGATCATCAGACTGGACAGCAGGCACAGGATCATTAGACTGGACAGCAGGCACAGGATCAGCAGGCTGGACAGCATGTTTAAGTCTATCAGCAGCAGGCCAAACCCTATCAGTAATCGTGGAGGTAGACTGGAGCAGATTGGCTAGTGTAGAGGCAGACTGGAGCAGATCGGTTGGTGTGGAAGCAGACTGGAACAGATCAGTTGGTGTAGAGGCAGACTGGAACAGATCAGCTGGTGCGGAGACAGACTGGAGCAGAACGGTTGGTGTGGAGGCAGACTGGAGTATTATGGCTGGTGTGGAGGCAGTATTGGATACAGGCTGGATAGTGCAGGTTGGAAAAAACTTCTGTTTCTTCTTAGATTTTTCCACTAGAGTTCTGTAAGTGACTTAAGGGCTGTAAGTAGGGGGTGCAGCTGATGGAAAAGTATGGCTGCAGTATGGTAAAAAAGAGGGAGTTATCAATAAGGGGGATCTTTGTGGAATTGTTGCAGGCAGCGGAGAAGAGGTAGGTGGGTTAAAGGCAGGGTAGGTGCAGCAGGTGGAAATGGGGTACTGATATTTGGTTGGTAGCAGAGTATATTGGGCAGTGACTGTGGTTGCTGTAGTTGAAGGAGAGAGATAACTTTGAGCAGGTAGGTCTCTGGTGGCAGGAATGAATACAATACATCTCACCATGCTTGTAGTAAAGTTTGAACAAAATTCGGTGTACATGCGGCCTGTCTGACAAGAGCCTGCACTGCGTTAATGCATTCCATTAACACCTGTTGAGGGCATGCTGAATAATGCTCAAAGAAATAAGCTGAGTCATCTTCTAATAACCATACCAGCGATTCTACCTGAGCCTTACTGAAAGGAAGGGAAAAATCATCACTACCCTTGGGAGTACTGGACAAAGCCAAATCTGCACACACCTGAATCAAAGGCTGGACATCACCAAACAACATACTGCCCTGATCAACTAGGACATGAGCCAGACTTATACATTCCAAAAGATGACCACTAGTCCACTCCTTCAATGTCTGGCAGCAATAATCATGATCCTCTGTCACCAGCAGAGAAAAATAAACAACCGCCTCCGGATGCATGTTACTACCAAAACCAAGATGGCTTCTCTGTGCAGTCACTTCTGGTCAGGACTGGCCTTGGTGTTATGTCAGTAACTGGTGTGACCAGAGATGTGTGAACTGCAACAGAGAATACCAGACACAACGTAAAGTAAATAAGATGATTTATTAAAAAGATAAATGAATGGTGATCTAAACGCACATCTAATATATCAAATAGTGTAACCAACCAAATAACAGAAATAGTGAAACTGCCTAAACAAGTATAGGGAAATGTCCAAACCGTAAACGAAGCCAGGCCAGGGTCATGCACAGGAGATCAATCAGAGGGAGCAGGGAGCAGGACAAGACAGGGAACAGATAATGGGGAATGCTGGGGGAAGGAAAAGGCTGCAGACAGGGGTCCAGGAGCAGGTTCAGGGTTCAGGGCTTCAGGATTCAGGATTCTGGATACAGGATACAAAGGCACAAGGAGACGAACACCAAGGCACTAAGCCTATGGCAGACAGGGTTTAAATATCCCACCTGTAACAAGCATCAGGTGGTAACTCATGAGCCTCTGATTGCTGGGAGACACCTGCTGGTGGATACTGGAAGTGCAGCCCATGGATCCCTGAGCCACAGGGCCACCAGCTGGAGAGACTTTTCCTGACAGAGGGTCTTTTTGAGCTAAGGCCTGTAAAGCCACATGACCGAGAGAATCCTGTTCTTGATCAATCTTGATCTCCTTTTTAGTCAGCCGAGGAAGCCCTTCATTCCTCACTTGAGTCAGTCCACAATAGGATAATGGTATCCCTGCTGGCGAAGCTCCTATAGATTCAGCTCCAGCCCCTCCTCTCAGTCGATGAACCAATCCTTTGCATAAGGCCTGAACCCCTTCAGCTGGCACAAAGGTCCACTCTTGAGACTTCTGGTCCTGACGATATGGCCCACAGGACAGAGCATCTGCATCTTTATTTTAAGGACCTGAATGATTCAGCCAATGCAGCCAACCATCTATGCCCTGTAGCATCCAGTTTTGCAGTTGTCAGCAAAGGTCAATAGATTATTGTCAGTTTTAATGACAAATTGTGTTCCATACAGATAAACTTTTAATTTGTCTACAATGGCCCACTTTAAGGCCAGAAATTCTAACTTGTGTACTGGATAACTTCTTTCAGAAGGGATAAGATTTCAGCTCACGTAAGCCACTGGCCGAAGATGACTACCTTGTTCTTGATAGAATATTCCTCCCAATCCATCCTGACTGGCGTCTACATGAAACTCATAGGGCTTAGAGGGGTCAGCATAAGCTAGGACTGGGGCTTCAGTTAAGCTGAATTTCAATCGTCGGTAGGCTTCTTCACACAAGGGAGTCCATTGATCACAAATTGACTCCTTCTTTCCTCTTCGGCCGATCTTCTTTTCCTTCATTTTACCTTCTTCCCTGGAGGCCACCTGCAGAAACTCATTGAGAAGCTTGCTTATCTTGGCAAAATTAGCCATGATCCTCCAATAGTATGAACAGAACCCAAGGAAGGATCTCAATTCCATCACAGTCTCCGGTCTTGGCCATGCAGTGACCGCTTCCAGCTTCTTCAGGTCAGTGGCTACTCCATCGGCTGACACCACATGCCCCAGATAGGTGACCGAGGTACGATAGAACCGGCATTTGTCTAGGGATAACTTTAATCCCCCTTCATGAAGTCTCTCAAACACTTTTCCAGCTGCGCCTCATGCTCTTCCAAAGTTCTTCCAAACACTATGATATCGTCAAGATACACCAGGACTTCCACTAGATTCATGTCTCCTAATGTTCTCTCCATCAATCTTTGGAAAGTAGCTGGAGCCTCCGGCAAACCTTGCGGCATTCTGTTGAACTCCTAGAACCCTAAAAGGCAAATGAAGGCTGTCTTCTCCTTGTCCTTGGTACACATAGGTATCTAATAGTACACACTCTTCATGTCCAGCACACTAAACCATTTAGCTCCAACCAAGCACTGTAAAGCATCTTGGAGTAGTGAATTGATTAGAAATTGTCCTCCAATTGAGAGTCCGGTAATCTATACACATTCTCAAAGTTCCATTCTTCTTCTGGACCACTACAATGGGTGAAGCATATGGATTTCTGGACTCCTGGATCACTCCAGACTTTTTCAATTCTGCCAACTACTCCCTCAATTCTTCTAAATCAATGAGGGGGATCCTCCGGGCTCTTTTCTTTTAACGGCTTCCTGTAGTCGTATCTGATGATGGTCACTCTTGACGCATCCCATGTCGAAATCATCACTAGCAAGGATTTTCTCCCACCGACGTAGCTGAGACTTCATTCTCTCTCTCCATACAAGAGGCAAACCAGCAGCACACTCTTCCATCTCTTTCCTCAAACTTTGCAGGCCTTTCACCTTCTGTTTTTCCTCAGGCATCACAGGGGTTGCTGCGCTCACTTGGCCCACAGACATTCTTGCCTTCAGGATCACAGGACGATCAGAAACATTCTGCAGACTAATAGACACTTTCTTCTTATTCCTCAACAGGGTCTTCGTAGGTACTATCTCTGGAACCACGACCAAACCAGCCGCTTAAGCTTGCGCATCTGTTTCCAACACCACAAAAGGCCCAGGATGGTCCCAGGTCAGTTTCACTGTAGCCTTCAAACAGGTGACTTCCCCAGGCTGAAGCACAGTCTCTCGCATGCCCAGTTTTCACAGACGACCTACCCCATGCACGGGAGCTTTCTTTTCCTGGATCACTTGTTGGCAGGCTTGATATAGAGTGGGATGAATTTCCTCAGGTACAGTCCCATCTTCTCCTACTACCTTCTCCAACAGTCTTCGTACCAGGTCAGTGTTAGTCCCGTTTATCATGGAGTTGTGCTCAGCTCCAGCGGGTCTTGGACACACCACGGCTAGAGTATCAAAGGTCCTCCCTGTGGCAGCTGGCCCGAAGGAGATTGTTATAGGTATATACCCATCGTAAGGAAATCAGTTGGTCCCAAGTCCCCATATTTCCAATTCCTCCAACTTGTATAGTGAGACATGTTTCAGATACTGGTCATAGAAATCTCTGTAAAGAAGGGTGATTTGGGCCCCTGTGTCTAGCAGAGATCGGGTGTAAATGCCTTCTACCTGCACTGAAACAATAGGGGATGGCCCTACTAACTTCTCTGGTAAGGTACCATTTTTTGTCTCAGGGGAAATTTCTTATGAGGCCATTCTGTGAGGATCTAACTCTGGCCCTATGAATTGACCCAGTATTGACTCCCTGCACCTGGCCCTCAGACCCCGGTGACGGGTTAAGTATTTTCTTTTTCTTGGCACTCCCCTTCTTTTCCTATGTCCGATTGGCTTCTTGGAGCTCAGATTCTTTGGGTTCTCAGTTGGCTCCTTCACTGAGACCCTCTGAAGTTCCCCGCCTTCTCAGTAGCCAATATATGTTGTAATGCTTTCAATAACTCTGCCATGAAATTGAATTCCTCTTCTCTTTTGGGGCACTGCCTCCTGAAATGACCAGACTCTCCACACTTAAAGCACTTCCTGGGGTTGATTCTATCCATCTGAGTAGTGACTTGAAGTTCCATGACTCTCAACAACGTTTGTTGTAATTGATCTTGAGCTTGAGCTACCTGTGTTAGCAGCTTAACTGGAGACTCTTCAGGTGTTGGTGTGGATACAGGAATTCTAGTGCTCTCTCCGCACTCTGAACCTTCCTCACTGTCGTCCTCGAGTGATCCTGACTCAATTTGAACTTTTGATACCTTTCCAGCTTTTGGGGTAACATTCGCCCCTCCTGCAGACCCTAGATTCTTCCCATCCAGCAAGGCCTCTTCTTCTCTGACCATCTTCATGAACTCAGGGTACATGGGTGCAACTTGTATCCCCTTTAATAATATTCGTAATATAATGGGATGGTTAGGCCTTGCTTCTTGTAGAATTCTCTCCCATCTCACCTTATCAGTTTCCTTTGGGTCAATTCCTTTTTTTTAAATGATTTGATGCAGAACTTGATCCACTCTAATGACATATGCAGATAACTTCTCCCCTCGAGATTGGTGGGTATGTTCAAATTTGTACATCAAGTCAGGAACCTTCTCCACCCTTCTGTACACTGCACACAGTGCTTCAGTATAGTCCATAGCCACATCACATCTACAGCTGGACTCCTCAGGCTTTCACTGATCCACTGCTTCTTCACAGCTCCAGGCACATTCCAATCTCCCACTGCTTGAATAGCGTGATCCATGCAACTGTCAAAGTCCTCCTCCCCTTCTGGGTTGGAGATGCGGCCAGAGAAATATTGCAGCTTCTGATAACCCTGATGAGCAGTAATGTTATTGCTCTTGATCAAGCTCTCTACTAGTCGACTCATGTCTAGGTAGAATGATGCTGGGGGCATCCCTTGATGGCAGTCTAGGCCCCTCTTTCCTCTATGCCAGACTTTACCGAAGCACATTGAGACTCCTCCTGCTCTGACCCTTCTTCCATCTGCAGAGGTATAACATGAGCTTCTAATCCTTCTGTCAGGGTCACAACTTTCTCCTGGAGTCCCACTGGAAAACTTTCCCACCATTCTACCAAAGCATAGGTTTCATCTTCCTCATACTCTGTCTTCAGATCCACAACATAAGACCCCTGGTTTGGAAAGGCCCCTCTTAGCATCAGTGACACATCCCATTCCATCCACCCCACTCCAGGTAGCTTCAATACACTGGACAGCTCTCGCCGACTCCCTTCTTCCTGAGCCCACTTAGTGGCGGCAACTGAGTCCATCTGGTCCCGGGGGGTTCTTCAGACCTTCTGAGGTTCACCGTAGGGGGAATCCCAGATGAGCCCCCAAATGTAGTGCTGCCCCCGTGAGGGTTGCTTGTAAATTCAATTCTTCCTTCTCTAGAGAGTCCTCCACCATCCCTGAAACCTTGGGTTCACTCATATTGCAAAGTTCCATTGTAACTGACACCCTTGCAGTAATAGAGACCACACCAAAGGTTGAGTTCAAAAAATTTACTTAACTCGTTCTTTGAAGGAAAAGATGACTGTTGAATAGTAAAAATCCCTCAGTTGCTCAAGTTAGAAACTCACAAAGCATGCACACAGTTTAACTTGGTTAAATCAAAGGAATAAGAGGGGTGTATGGGCTCATGCGCGGAGTGATGCCATGGGGTTGGGGTCGTGCTTGGTTGAGACATAGTTATGTCTTACGTTAATGATAGTTTACTCTTGGAGGCTCTCTTTCATGACACACGGTCAGTCCCAGTCTCATCGTTAGAGATGTAGATTGGACACAGCACGGTCCGACACTGCGTTTTTTTTTTACGAGAAATCGCACGGTGTATGGACACATACACGATGTGATTTGGAGATCGTTGTTTAAACCTACACATGTGAGATTATGTATTATCTCCAGATTGATTTTACTTATGCTCTGTCATGTGGATCTACATTCATCATTTCACTGTTATCTCACTTATTTATTGGGTTGACTCCAATGATATTGTTATTTTTATCACATGTGTAATGGCATATATTTACAACACATTCATCGGTCACCGTGTTTCATTATGTCAGGATATTGATATGGTTTATCATATAGAGGGTTAAATTAATGCTCATTCATGTGATTACGGTTATGCCTGGGGTTAGTTTACATGGTGTTTTCTTTTCTTTTTGTCACTATTCAATGTATAATATTGTGTTGTCTATACAAAGGTATTTTTGACCACGTACACATTATCCAGGTTTTGCTGTGGCCCCTCCTGTTGTTAATTGTCTAATTGTTCAATCTCTTGATTGTCTAATTATTATGTATGCTTTGTTATATATATTCACTGTTCACATATTTTGGTCAAGCTATGAGTAAGCACATACGGTAGGGTGCGAAACGCGTCATGTGGACCTTCTGTTCATTGTCTGTATCACCCTTTGATGCAATAAAATATTTTTTGGAAATTCAATCGTTTGAGTGCGGCTACTTCCAACCTTGTTGCTGTTACCACAGTCCTAAAGAACTATTCAAACACAATATCTGGCTCAGTGCACTGACTTAACCCTTAAGTCTTAAACCCGCTCATAGAGCAACTAGAGTCCTGGGTGTAAGTACGGCCCTTATGGCACCAACAGGACCAATCCCTTGAGGGGAAATGGGTTGTAGTAGAGAGAAGAAGGCCTTATCTCTTCAGCTTGCTTTGTGTTGATGCACTTGGTGTCCTGCTGGCAAAGTGAACAAGGTATATTCAGAGATTTGCTATCCGACAGAGGTGATGCAAAGTGTGCTGGCAGTATCCAGGTAAGCAAGGCAGATACTATAACTGCACAACACGGTGCAAGTACAAATTCTCCTACTTAAGTGTGGCAGAGAAACAATACCGGTGTCTGCATGCAGTGTGCCCGCTCACCAATCCTGCGTCAGGCGGCCCAAGGAGAAGATGGGACAGGTTCTTCAGGCCGCTTGACTGGCTAGTGGCTACCTAACCACTGGAACACCTCATGCCTTCGGGATACCCTGGAGATGTAGCAGGGTCCTCTCTCTGGTGGGATGTTCGCAACCAGCACTGACCCTGGATGGCAGCACCTCTTCTCCTGAGTCCGGTCTCTCCCCTCACTTTGTGGTCTCTCCCAGCTTCCAGGCAGCCTTGTGGAGTCCCTTCCTCAGTTTCACCCCCCGCCTGCTGCTGGGCTGTGTAGTTTGCCCCCTCAGGGATTACAATGGGGTCGCCTGTGTAGGGGACTACAAGTCCCAAGATCCTTTGCTGCTGTAGCTCTCTCCTTGTTTGGTTTTCTCCCAGTGCCAATGAGGAAGCAGGGGAGGGGGGGGGGCGCGAGTGGCTGAGCAGCACCCACTACATTTATGTTATGTATATAAATTGTTTAATAATGGGTTCATTTCGGAAGTTGTGCTATTCCATGAGGGAGGTCCTTCCCATTGCAATGAAATACTGACAATAGTTCTAAACGTTCATCAGAAGCACTCTGATTGGTGAATTCTACAGTCCTGTCTTGCTGTGAGTTTCTTCTTCTTATATATATATATATATATATATATATATATATATATATATATATATATATACATATATATATGCCGTATATATTAAAGCATTTCAACAATAGAACAATGCCTTGAAGTGTACTGTTTAGAAAATCCTCAGTCTTGTTTTAAAATTATATAAATATAAAGGTAACTCATTTTTTATTCAGAATGTCCTGTGTCTGCTTGGTAATAATAAATAAATAAATATCAAAAGGCATCAGGTAATGGACTTTTTACAGGTTAGGCTCTTTAGATGGAAGTTTATAGATGTTCCATGACAACTACATGTGTTGTGGTTGAAATTTATGAATTATTTACAACTAGCAACTCAAGTAATGGATATTCTGCAAAGTAATAAAGATAAATAACAACTGTGCTGTCAGATCTGTATGCAGACTCTCGCAGCCTTTGTCCTTTCTCCAGTTTTTTTTTTTTACTTTTTTTTTAAGTTATAATTTATTTGAAATATTGCTGTTTGGCACTTCTCTATGTTTACTGAGAATCAGAAGTAAGTTGTTGGTAGTATTAAAATATAACCTAATATAAACAAATCTGGCTTATTGTTCTAAAGTTAAAGCGGAGTTCCACTTGTTATTTAGTTTATTGAAAGTCAGCAGCTACAAAAAGTGTAGCTGCTGACTTTTAATAAACAGTAACTTACCTGTCTTGTGGTCCAGCGATGGCTGCGCCCGAAGCCTCGCTCATCTCCCCCTCCACCCTGCGGAGCCGTCATTGCAAGCGTGGGCACCGGCCGCGACTTTACGGCTGGGCACGCACTGCACATGTGCCAGAAGCGCAGCGCGTTCCTAGTGGCCAGGCAATCTTCTGGGACCTGTGATGTAGGGGGCGCCTATGGGGAGAGGAGGAGTCACCTAGGCAGCCCAGAAATGGAAGGAGGAAGTGGGACAGGAAGTCCCACTGAAAACTTGGTACAAACCCCCACCCCAAAAGAAATGACATGCGGCATGTAAGGGGGCGAGGAGTGGTTAAAGCGGAAGTTCCATTTTTGGGTGGAACTCCGCTTTAAGGTGGTTGTAAACCTCTAAAATGAAACATGAAAAAGCATATCCTTCTAAATGTGTACTAGCCTCAATCCAAAGCACCAAGTGTCCTTTCTCTCTGCTGTCTCCTTCTTCTGCTATCTGCATGAGTCACTTCGATTAGGTTATGTCAACACCAGAAGATCTTGGGAAATGACCCACCCCCACTCCAACACACAGCAGGTGATTAACAGCCTCAGCTTCCTATGTGTCCCTATGAGAACGTGTAGGGGGAGTGTGTCCATTCCCTCAACTCAGGTTTCAGAGTACACCAAGCTCTCTTTACTATGTTGTTTAGTGTTTGATGTCAGATCCCTGCCCACTGCCTTCTGGAGATTTGTGTGTTTTAGAAGGCTGTAGAGGAGAGAGGGCTGTAGATAAACAGGTACAAGTTATGTATAGTAGAAGGATTTTTTTTTAATATCATTTTTTAATATCATCACCAGAGGCCAGTCACTTCAGTGGGTAAATGGGTATATGTAAAGGTACAACCACTTTAATCATTTTAGGTACATAATGATAAGTGAGAATTGGATAAAATGCACTGTACTGTAGGCAATACTATGACTTTAAATATGATTAAAAATGAAATAAAAAAGATTCACATTTTTATGGTTTTCTATATTAAAGCTGCCAATCTTTTCTTTATCCACATAAAGGTTAAAGGATGTAGATGCTGCTTAGAGCAAAACTCAGGTTTTTGTATCATCAGTCGCAATAAGGTAAAAACGTGCCCATGTTCAAAATGTTACATTGGTCATATATTAAAGCAAACGCCAGGCAAACCGGTAAATATAAAGTTGAAATACATATAAAGTATGTGAGGGATTTATGGTCAAAGGATTTGTATTTCTGTCCCTCCATTCCTATGTTTTATACATCACTGTCAGACAACAGAGCAAGGCGGCTTTTCTTTGCTGCTGTTAAGCAATACAATAATGCCATCTCCCTGACCCCCAGCATGGATTGGACAATGATGGGAAATCTACAGAAGGATGAGGTCATCCCTCTACTTCTCCTCCTGCCAGGATATTCCTTGTCAGCACATGAACATTGTAAGATACTTGAATGGCTTCTAGTGTTAACCCTTCCTGAATGAAGAAAAAGGAGCCACTGCACACTGGAGGGATCACTACTATCCATGTTTATTGTGCAGGATAGCCACAAAACATGGCAAGACAGTCCCCACCCTAAGACTGCCCATCTAATGCATTTCCACCACTAGAGCTTAATCCCTGTTTGAGTTCTACTGCATAAGGGATTACCAGAGGCTGATACCATGTTGGGCAATATATATACAGTATCTCACAAAAGTGAGTACACCCCTCACATTTTTGTAAATATTTTATTATATCTTTTCATGTGACAACACTGAAGAGATGACACTTTGCTAAAATGTAAAGTAGTGAGTGTACAGTTTGTATAACAGTGTAAATTTGCTGTCCCCTCAAAATAACTCAACACACAGCCATTAATGTCTCTACCTCAGGCAACAAAAGTGAGTACAAAAACAAATCCAACATCACATACAAAGGCGAGAAACTACAAATCTATAGTGATCTCTCCCCCATCACACTGGCCAGACGGAGGTCCCTACGCCCCATTACCCTCCATCTACAAAACCACCGCCTCACATACCGCTGGGGCTTCCCGTTTAAACTAACGGTCACTAAGGACGGTGCACAATTTCATCTGAGGGACCTCATTGAGGGGGAAGCCTTTATAGCCAGGCTGGGCCTACCCCCACTACCCGACGACGGCGTGCCCCCCCCGATTCCACATCCCAAACCAACCACCACCCCGAACAAGATGTGGACCCCAGTGAGATCCAAATCGAAGAGACAAAACGCCACCCCTCAACGAACCCCAAGACCCCACCTTTATGTGGACACATGAAAAACCCTTTGCAAGATGCATTTGGCTCCCAGGAACAACTTAGGATGTGACACACTTCCTTTGGGTTAACCCTGTTCGCAAGATCACTTTGGATATCGTTTTCAGAGGCCTTTCACACCCCTTCCCCCCTTCCTTTTTCTAGGGGGACTTAACAGTTAACAGTTCAGTGTTTGTTTTTTTGCCTTTTTTCTCTCTTTTTTCATAAGAGACACCCTTTGATCTGAGGACACAGCTCAACAAGGCGGTGAACGTTGGACATGGTCCGGAACCCGTTCATGTTGTCCCACTCCATCCGTGGTTGTTACCATGGATCCCTGGGTTCACCCAGGTGTATGGTTAAATTGAGACATAACATGTTGTATTCTTCTTTTCATTTATTTCCAGGTTCAACCTGGTCCAAGAGGCCTCACCTAGGCCTCGGCGGGCCCTGGGGGGGCCCCCCCCGTGGTGCCCCCTATGGGGCCCCGGCGGTGGGGACCCTCTCCGGGCTTGCCTGCCTTCATTCAAACCTGTTGATAGAGTTTAAGTCCACCAGCCTGCGTTTCTCATCAATGTTTACTAAATGCCAAAGATGTCTATCCGTGTGTTTTCATGTAATGTTAAAGGCTTGAATTCGGTAAGGAAGAGGTGGCTGGCCCTGAGGGAATTCCGCCAATCCCAAGCAGAAATAATTTT
>BLSH010138543.1:692984-706734 GCA_018402905.1 Glandirana rugosa
TTGGTTTTTGCGACAAATTAAGTGAAAACCATAAGTTTAGTTTGAGGAGGTAGGTAGGTACAGAGGTACAAAATAAAACAACTCTTTAGTGAAACTTTTTGAAGGGGGTCGTGAAGTACGACACCGGTAGAACTTATACTCTTCTACTAAGTACATCGTAAATGAAGGACCTTAGGTAGACGGGAATCGAATTGGTGAATTGTTGGCCGGGTATCGGCTTACTACCGATGTCCCGCCAACGAATTAAGACCCTCCTGCATGTCACTGCAGGAGGATCTTAGTGTGAAGGGCGTGTCCTTGTAGGTTAGCGCCACTTACCGGCGACACTCGCCGGAAAATGGTGTACTAGCGAGGTAGTTTACTGCCGCACTAGTGTACATTTGTTCGGCCGCGAAGGTGGCCGAAAAGAGAGAGGAGAGGCGTGGCTAGCCACGTAACACTCTCCTCTCCCCCCTCTCACTCCTGAACGACGTCGGAGGAGTTTGATTTGAATACCAAAAGTGAATTAAACAGCGTTTTTGGTTTGTGGTGCTCAGATGCAGTGAAGATCCGCTATAAAAATATGCATGCAACAATCCTTATGCCACCCATACTGCCAGGTGGTACAAGGATTATTGCAGGCATGAGTTTAGCTTTTTCATATTGTTCAATTACAATTGACTAAATTCTTTGTGCATAATAAATGCTCACAATAAATAATATGTTGTGCTGTAAGGCATTATTTTTATTATATTATGTCTATATACTGGATTGTAAGAGGACCCTCCTACCGCCATTGTCTTGAATTGTATTGTGACTTTATTGTCTCCCTTTATTGTAAAGGATTGCACAAACTGGTGATGCTGTATAACTCCTGAAAAATAATAGTAGTAATAATAATAATAATACAAGTCCTCATTTAGAGGACCCAGAAAAGAGGGCCCATGGAACAGTAGCAAGCAGGTAGCAGAAACTTTGGGGTGTATTTACTAAAGCTGGAGAGTTCAAAATCAGACTCACTTCTGCATAGAAACCAATCAGCTTCCAGGGTTTATTGCCAAAGCTTAATTGAACAAGCTGAGGTTAGACGCTGGTTGGTTTCTATGCAGAAGTGAGTCTGATTTTGCACTCTTTGCACAGCTTTATTAAATAAACCCCTTTGTGTCATGAGGTCAGCCAGAACATGCACTCTAAACACAGTTCATATATAAACAATGTAAAAATGCAAAGTATAGGTAGAAGATAGGATGGCTGCACACCCAAGTTGATGCAAAATTCCAAATTTATTGAAGATATAAAAACATGTACAGACAATCAAAAGGCAAAATGGCTGGGCAAAAGGTGACACATTTCACACGGCTGGCATGCTTCGTCACCTGGAGCAGTTACCTTTGTGTGTCTGTTTGGAGTTTCATTGTGATACTTGCTCGGTGATCCCAGCACACGTTGGCTTGCAGCTTGAATTACAGATTGTTCGACTATGGACAGCAGCATGGATATGGACAAAGGCATGGCGGGGGCTTGATACAGCAGAACCTTGGGTAAGTCACAGGAGAACTCTCTCAGGTCTGCTGTGAACTGTGGTTTACACACACTGGTTGATGATGATACCAGTTCCCTGAGATTTTTGTTCTGGAAGATGGAGAAACGTATGATTAAAGAAATGAAAGCATACTGGGACAAAAGTACCTTGAAGGAATTCCGAGGGGTCTGTGCATTTAAAAATTCCCAACGTATGAACTGGCAGACAGCGGAGGCTTCTCCATAGTGGGCACTAGTGCACTGCCCTCCCCCGCTGATTTTTGTAAAAAAAAAAATAGAGTGCGCCGATATATGGCTGGCCGGATTTTTTTGGGAGATTTGCTGTCAGCTGACAGCAATTCCCAAAGCCCATTGGTCAGCCATTAAAGTGCATAGACGTGCGCCAGCCAGGTGTACCTCTATACACTGATTGGCTCTGGCCTCCAGACCGTGACTGATTGGTCAGGAGTGGGGCAGGGGGTGGGACTGGCAGATGTGCTGGTGCTTGGACTGCACGCATGCACGCCGGTGATCCCGCTGACCGAGACAGAGAGAGAGCGGACTGACGAGTCCCTCTGAGGTAAGTACTGCTAACTGCTGTGCTACTGGGCTCTGCAACCTGTGTACTGACAATACTTGTGTACTGGCTGGTGGCAATACTGCTGTACTGACAATACCTGTGTACTGGCTGGCGACAATACCTGTGTACTGACAATACCTGTGTACTAGCTGGCGGCAATACCTGTGTACTGACAATACCTATGTACTAGCTGGCGGCAATACCTGTGTACTGGCAATAACTGTGTACTGGCTGGCGGCAATACCTGTGTACTGACAATACCTGTGTACTGGCTGCCGGCAATACCTGTGTACTGGTAATACCTGTGTACTGACAATACCTGTGTACTGGCTGGCTGCAATACCTGTGTACTGGCAATACCTGTGTACCGGCTGGCGGCAATACCTGTGTACTGGCTAGCAGCAATACCTGTGTACTGACAATACCTGTGTACTGGCTGGCTGCAATACCTGTGTACTGGCAATACCTGTGTACTGTCTGGCGGCAATACCTGTGTACTGACAATACCCGTGTACTGGCTGGCTGAAATAACTGTGTACTAGCTGGCTGCAATACCTGTGTACTGGCTGGCTTCAATACCTGTGTACTGGCTGGCTACAATACCTGTGTACTGGCTGGCTACAATAACTGTGTACTGACAATAACTGTGTACTGGCTCGCGGCAATACCTGTGTACTGGCAATAGCTGTGTACTGGTAATAACTGTGTACTGGCTGGGGGCAATACCTGTGTACTGGCAATAACTGTGTAATGGCAATAACTGTGTACTGGCTGGCAGCAATACCTGTGTACTGGCAATAACTGTGTACAGGCTATAACTGTGTACTGGCTGGCTACAATACCTGTGTACTGGCAATAGCTGTGTACTGGTAATAACTGTGTACTGGCTGGGGGCAATACCTGTGTACTGGCAATAACTGTGTAATGGCAATAACTGTGTACTGGCTGGCAGCAATACCCGTGTACTGGCAATAACTTTGTACTGGCTATAACTGTGTACTGGCTGGCTACAATACTTGTGTACTGGCTGGCTGCAATACCTGTGTACTGGCTGGTTGCAATACCTGTGTACTGGCTGGCTTCAATACCTGTGTACTGGCTGCATATTGTGTTACTGGCTTCAATATACCCCACCTGTGATGCTGAGCTCTATACTGTATCCTGTGATGCTGAGCTGTATACTCCTGACACAATATGTGGAATAAAGGGGACAGAGTGGGTAGATTCTATAAGGGGTGGGGCTTATGAGAAGTAGGAGAGGTCAAAAAGGAAGGGCAGGGCCTGGCGCCCCCCATCCTAAAACTTCACCAGCCGCCACTGCTGACAGATGAGAGTCTCAGAAAATGTTGGACTGATATGCTGTCACTTTACTCATTGGAGCTTATGAACATCATAATCAATGCAATCAAAATCAGAGGAGATTGACAAGACACAAAAGGAAATTTCGGATATTAAGGATGAAATCATGCCCTTTAAATATTCTACTCTATTTAAAGAATTGGGCATCAAACTTAGTGAGAAAATGGACTGCATAGAAAAAAGTATCATTGATGTGAAAAAAGATAAACTTTTGTGGGATCGTTTTGATTGTGAGTCCAATACAGTGTACATATGGAGGAAAACTCAGCCTCCACACAGATTCAGGAGGCCATCTACATCCAGCAACAAAGGCAAACATGTCAGCTTTTCAGATACGGAGACGGACGTGTTGGATTACACCCTAGGGGACACCACATCCAATTCGTCTCCGGAGAGAAGCACTAAAAGAGTTGCTGTCAATTCCGCTAAGGCTGCTTTAAACCCAGAGCACAGTTTCCCACAGAGAAGAAGAAAATGAGGGAAGGGGAAGAAAGAGACCCCAAAAAAATAGGAGAGGTGGGAGGAGGCGCAAATTCATACAACCTGCGGGGCAAACAACAGAAGTCACCTCAAACATCTTAAATATGTTCAAGCGGGAATTGACGACATCGGAGATGACATTACTGGCTAAAGGTTTGAACTTTTGCCCTATTAGACATTCTAACCTGTTTGAAACCATCTTAGATGTTAACAAATTTGCTTTTAATTTAACACTTTATAGACACTATTATCAGGGAGATGTTAGTGAGGGGGCTGTTCAGGCCTTAGATGCTCCTGTAAGCTCAGAGTCTTCTTTTAATTTAGGATTTTGGGATTTTTGTGCCTTACATGGACTCGAAGAGTTGCAGGGGGAGTCCGTTGTGAGCCAGGAGGGGACAGACACCCGTGCGGTGGAAGCCCCCTTTAGGCTCCATTCGGATTTTTACCCTGTAAACTCTAGTGGTAAAGCATTGTATTTGTTCCAAAAAAAGTAGAGAAAGAACTCACTAGGTTAGTGCTCCGTACCAATAACAGAGGTCATATTATAAATGACGATCTAACCTTAGAGGAATGCAATGCTCTCTCTGGGTTGAGTAAAGATTCTTCTATTGTCATTAAAAGCTCAGACCAAGCCACCTACATTAAACTTAAGGGGAACCCCACCAGAGAGTTCAAAGAGGCCTCACAAATCCTAATCCAAAAAGGGGTCAGTTTGGGTATCTATCAAGAAAAGAAAGTGAGGCTATGGTACCAGACTTTCCAATTTTTCCCATTCTCCACCATCTCCCCTAGACCCACAAGGGACTAACCCCTCTAGTGGGTCATCCAATAATGGCTGGGACTGGCTCTTTAAACGAAAAGCTAGGTTTTTGGGTTGACTGCCAACTACAGCCACTAGTGAAATTGCTACTTAGTTACTTGCGTGACACCAAACAGCTTTTACATCTTTGTGATAAGGTGGAATAGGTAGAGGAGGATGTTTGGATAACCAGTGATGTATCTAGCTTGTATTCATGCATACCGCATGCTCTTGGTTTGAGAGCTGTGGAATATTTTCTAGATAAGTACAGTGGTTATACATCCATTTTGAAAGAATACATCATTGAGTGTCTTGACTATCTCCTCACACACAATTTTTTTTTGACACTTCTTTCTACCTCCAGAGATGCGGGGCATCCATGGGTGCCCGTTTTTCACCCTCTCTTGCAAACCTCTATATGGGTTGGTGGGAGAGGGTGTTTATATTTGGAGATAGAAACTCTTTCCGGTCAAATATCAGGCTATACCGATGCTACATCGATGACCTCCTGTTTATCTGTTCAGGTACAGTAGGGACAGTGGAGGAATTTTTACAGTACCTCAATGATAATACTTTGAACCTCCATTTTACTGGATCCCTCAATGACACGTCTGTTCCTTTTTTGGATGTGGTGTTGTCACATGAGAATGGACGTGTCGTTTCCAGTCTTTACAGGAAACCCTGTTGGAAATTATGAAGTTTAAAAGGTCTCTCAATAATATGTTAGTTATATGTAAAGGTTCTTTCAATGTGCTTTTGACATGAACACCAATAGGGAAAATTGTTATCATACTTACCGTAATTTTCCGTTCCTGGAGGCTCATCGTGTCAACCTACGTATGGGTCAGGTCCTCCCCTCTGACCCTCATAGGACAACCCACTAAATGAATAAAAGGAGGGCCTCCCTATACCCCTATGTTCCTAAACCACCTCGCAACGTAACATCAGGGTGGGAAACCTTAGGCTGACATGATGAGCCTCCAGGAAAGGAAAATTACGGTAAGTATGATAACAATTTTTCATATTCCTGGAGCTCATCATGTCAGCCTACCTATGGGATCTAACTAGCATACAAAAAACAGGGAGGGAAAAAATAACCACACATCACTCCAACTCAATGCCCAGGAAACCTGTATTATATTAGACAGAAAGAGCGGAGGTTAGCACCTAATTGCCCAAAGCCCAAGCCGGGCCATACATTACATCTAAGCGATAATGAGCAATGAAAGTGTTTTAATAGTTGGATTACCAGGATTTGGATATGGATTACCAGGATTCTAGATGGGGCCATTTGATCAATTTTAGGACTTACTGATAGATAACCAGTTATTCTGCGTTCTCTGCAGATACGTTGAAAAAAATGACCTAAAAATTGCGTCCACTCTTGACCAATTTTCCTGTCCCGAAACTGCAGACAATGAAGGCTGCACCACTTCCAAACTTATATGAGAAAAGGTCCAACCTTTTGAAGAAAAGATGGAACTGGATTAAGAACTTCTGTCTTGAAACGGCTCAAAATATGGAGACTTGGCTGAGAAAGCTTGGATTTTTTCAGAGACACGACTGGTTGTTGATTTAGCTATAAGGTTGCTTGTATGAAACCTGATCTTCTACACAATGAACCGTTAGAGCTGAAATGGTCGACAATGGACTGAACTGTAGCCAAACCCTTTGTCTAGGGCCGATTGCAAGAGTGCCAAGGCCTCAATACGAGAGGAAGACTCAGGATTGAATGGAATAATCACTGCCACACCAAAGATCTGTTCCACATGATATAGTACGTAGCATTCAAGGATATCTTCCAAGATTCAAGCAGCTTCCACTGGACCTCTTCTGCTATGCCCACCTGGGCTAGCCGGCTTCTTAAAAATAACCAGGCTGTCTAATTGAGCCATATTGGGATGAGACAGGCTGTCCGAGTACTAAAGATCTCTGAAGTGCCATCTGCAGAGCTATCAACTGCCTCAATAGTGGAAACCATGAACGGATCATGTTCAGGATTAGGGAAGTTTTGGGGACTGCTGCATTCATCAGTACCCTCATACAATGCCTTGCTGATATCAAATGACTTGTCTTCAGAGCATGGACCATCAAGATCAAGAGGAGCATCTTCTTCTGTGGAAGGAATACTTTCCCCACTGTCGTTTGAGACACCCAAACAACCTCTGTGAGGGAACTAGCTGGCTCTTGCTGAAGATGAGCAACTAACCAAAGCTCTATAGCAACTCCAGGGCCCTCATCCGATGATTCAGAAGCCCCCTAACTTATTTCCACAGCTTTCCATCTAAAATGCATCTCATCAGCCTTAGAAAGGAGAAATTAAAAAGCAGACATAGGTCATCCTCTTACATATATTCTTCTTTGGACGAGTCTGAAGGTTGGTTGGCCTGAGAAAGCTATTGAGTCCAGTTGCTGGCTTCGGAAGGAAAACTGGACCTTGCCAGAATAGATGATCCTTGCACAAGGCGAGTCCAAACAACTCTTTTGGAGTGTCTTGATCACATGCTTAATGAATTGTGACAATTGTGTCCATCATCATCTTAATCCCCCACTGTCTGAGCAAAGCAGGATTCATAAAGTCATGTTCATGCACATCTTGGCAGAGCCTGAAGAGGGCTGCCTTTCCTGTGAAGCAGATGGGTATGGTCCCCAACCTTATTTAGTAGCGCTGGTCTTTATTCGGGGTTGGCATTTGCTTTCCTGCAGAAAAAGAAGGCAAGCAAAAACATTCAGCTTGTTAAATGACTATTAAGCAGCAGTGCAGTGCTTCCTCCATACAGAAACTCAGTAAACCAGTAATAAGGAAAATGTCCACTCCAGCCATGATATTGTACTGCTTCTACATTGAGAGTGATTTACACTCATATGCCACCCCCGAGACCAGCAGAGGGGCTCCCTGATAGATGATGCATTTAGCATGTGAGCACAGGGATCACATCCCAGTGGAACAGGATAGACAGCCCAATGTTTATTCAGGCTAGGTAGGAGACGTGCCAATTTCCTGGACCCGGTCCCTTCCCAGGTGAGTGGAACAACTCCTTTAGAGTGTATTTACATGTTTACTGAATGTGACAACCTGTTGATCAAAGAGTTGATCTGCCCTCAGTGTGAGTGGAAACCACTTCCTTAGAGTGTATTGCTCACATGTTTAATGCATATGACAACCTATTCGGTGTTGATATCTTTGTCCTTGACTGCTTGAAGCAGCAGGATTCATAGTCACGTTCATTCGTATTCTCTCTTTGATGAGATTGAAGCTGATTGTTTACCTGGGAAGCCCCCGAGACTGCATATTGCTAGAATAGGCAACCCCTCACTAGGCCAGTGGACACATTCCTTAGAGTGTATTGACCACAGTCTTAATGAACGTCACAACCTGTTAGCTGCCATCATCTTTACCCTTGGTTGCTTGAACAAAACAGTACTCTTGCAGTCATGTTCATCCTTAATCGCTATTAGTAAGCACCTGAATAGGATTGGTTTGCCTGGAAAAAAGACTTGGAGACTGTTCAATGTCGGAACAGGTAACCCCTTCACAGAGAAATTGGAAACACGCCTCTAGAGTGTATAGACCATGTGCTTAAACAAATGTGACAGCCTGTTAAGTGTTGCCATCCTTATCCTTGTCAGCTTGAACCAACAGGCTTCATACATCACATTCATGTGTATCCTCTCTTGGAAGAGTCTGGAGAGAGTTGATTTTCCCACAGTGTGAGTGAAAACAACCCCTTTAGGCTCCATTTCCACTAGTGCGACTTGTCATGCGACTTTGGACACAAAGTCGCATCACAAGTCACAATCCATTGATCTCAATGGCACCCGTTCCCATCTATGTGACTTTGAAAAGCTGCGACTTTGAAAAGGTGCCTGCACCACTTTGATGCAACTTTGGAATCACACCAGTGGAAACGTAGCCCAAGATATATAGGTGTCTTCAAGAAACATACAGTGCTTTGCCTGCCAAGGCATGAGTGGCACAGGGCCAGCTTAACCACTTCCTTACTGGGCACTTAAACCCCCCTCCTGCCCGAACCAATTTTCAGTTTTCAGCGCTGTCACTCTTTGAATGACAATTGCGCGGTCGTGCGACGTTGTACCCAAATAAAATTTGTGTCCTTTTTTTCCCATAAATAGAGCTTTCTTTTGGTGGTATTTGATCGCCTTTGCGTCATTTCTGATCACCGCTATAAACAAAAAAATAGCGACAATTTTGAAAAAAAACAATATTTTTTACTTTTTGCTATAATAAATATCCAAAAATAAAAAATAAAAAAACAAATTTATTCATCAGTTTTGGCCGATATTTATTCTTGTACATATTTTTGGTAAAAAAAATCGCAATCAGCGTTTATTGATTGGGTTGCGCAAAAGTTATAGCGCCTACAAACTATGGACATTGATTTATGGCATTTTATTTATTTTTTTTACTGGTAATGGCGGCGATCTGCAATTTTTATCGGTACGGCGATATCGGGGCGGACATGTCGGACGTTTTTGACACTTTTTTGGGACCAATGACATTTATACAGCGATCAGAAATTTAAATGTCCACTGATTATGTATAAATGTCATTGGCAATGAAGGGGTTAACCTGCAGGGGGCAGTGAAGGGGTTAACAATGTTCCCTGGGTGTGTTCTAACTGTGGGGGGGCGGGGCTGGTCGGGACATAACAGATCTAACTGATCCCAGTGACAGGGATCAGTAGATCTGGCATGTCCCATTCACAGAACGGGGAACCGCCGTGTTTACTTCGGCGGTTCCCCGTTCCTCCTCTCTGAAAGGAGATTGCGGGTCTCCGGCGGACATCGGGTCCGCCCGACCCGCGGGCACGCTCCCGCAGTGTGCGGCGGCACGTGCGCGCGCCGCTCGTGCCTGCGGGAGCGCGCCCTGCACGAGCCAAATGGGAGGACGTCTATTGACGTCCTCCCGGCATTTTAGAGCCGCGCTGTAGCCGTCATTCGGCTATGGCGCGGGTGGGAGGTGGTTAAGGCTGTGCTTGATGCCTACCAACTGGAGGGACTAAATGGTAAAAAGCCCATAGTTAATTTCTCATACACCTGAAAGAAAACTTATTTGAACAGTGCCCCTTACCTCCTTAGCAATGACTGGCTACCAGGAAGAGTTAATGCTCATGGCTTAGCAATTTAAGCAAATGGCTTTGCAGCAAGCTGGCAGAAAGACAAGGTAGCCATCCATAGTCTTACAGCACAAGGACCTCTTGACCTCACTTATATCTGATAAACAGGATACTAAGCAAGAATCATTTGGAAATTGAATCTATCAAAAGATACTCATCTACTTCAAATGATAGCCCTGCCGCTTAATAAAGCAGTTCAAAACAAATTTTATGCAATTGGAATTAGCTTGCTTGGCAATAGTCCTCTAAGGGGTTAACCACTGATAAAGGGAGGTTTCATACAATAGGAATTAGCTTGTTTGGCAATAACCCTCTAAGGGGTTAACCACAGCTAAAGGGTGACTGACACAGTAGATTCTCAGACCTGACATTAGTACCAGATGCTTATTGAAACAAACTCAACTATGCCAGAAGCAGGACAAGTATAAAAAAGCTTGTTCAAGACAGAAAAAAGGCAGGATCACAAAAATATTTAGCAACGTACATAGCTTACCTATAGCTAGTACAGATTTTTTTCCCCCCAAAATTAGAGTGTGGCTGACCATACACTACACAACTCTCCAACCTCTCCCAGATCCACCTACCACCATGCAGTGCAAGGGTGTTCCAGATAGCACACAAATTACATGGGTTATATTTGATCTCACACTGCATGGTTTTGGTAACCTAAAGGAAAACCGAACAAGAACTGCACAGTGCAAAGCCAGTCCCCCACCCCAATAGCCAACATGCAGCCAGCCATGTGCCCATATTCCACTGCAAGCTGCTATGGAACTCAGATATCCCAGCTGCCATATTAGGATCTGTACAATCTAGAGAACCACCACTGAACAAAGGAAGATGCATTACATAAAAAAAGGTAAAATCAGCCTGTACAGAGAGAGCAGAACCACGCCATGCCCCCCTGCTAATAACACATCTAACACACCATTTAGGTTGCATGGACTTGCACGGGCACCAGGGTGCTCCTACAGGAGTGGGGTTACCTCTGTCCAGGAGCCCTCCACCTGGCAAAGCTAAACCAGGTGGGAGAGGTAGGAATCTTCAATACTTCTCACTTAATAGTAGGATCATAGTAGTGTTGTCTCCGGAGCGAGGACAAAAAAGGAACATAGGGGTATAGGAAGGCCCTCCTTTTATTCATTTAGTGGGTTGTCCTATGGGGGTCAGAGGGGAGGACCTGACCCATACATAGGCTGACATGATGAGCTCCAGGAAAGTAATTTCAGCTGCATGTGTAATTCTATTTTGAACTTCATGTGAGTAATGGTGGGTGGAGCTATGCATCTTTCTACCGACTAGGACCATATGTAGAGAAGTGTTTCTCGTCCCAAACTGTTCAGCTTTACAAACAGTATAAGAATTTGTGATTTTCTATGGTTAGTTAGGAAGAGTTCTAAAGGAAAAGATGGAAGCCTACACTCTTGGAGACATGACATGAACACCTGTCAGATCTCTTCCTCCTCTTAACTGGCATCTGAAACCATACCATATATTAACATATGTGTTACTACGTGAGTTTTGTCTTGCTTATGTCGTGAAGAATAAACCTGAACATTTTTCTAATAATGTCGTTCTTGCAAAACGTTGTTCGATAAAAAGCCTTGGATTATCAACATCATGGTGGCAAATGCGGACCTGCACAACGATTGAACTATCTTGACGCTAGTTTATGGTTCTGCTACGGGGTGAGTTCTTTCTCTCCATCTGTCCTTTTTTTCTCATCCATCCCTACCCAAATTTGCAGCTTTGCACGAAGAAAAACAAACAAAACAAAAAGATCCAATGTCTGCGAAAGATTGACATGGCCATCTGGATGGTTTGTTTCAAGTTAAAAAAATCCAGGAGGACTTTCAAGTTAAAGCGTGACGTCACAAACGTGGAGTTTCTGCCAAAGGAAGAGTCCCAGAGAAAAAACCAGCACAGAAGTCTGGTAGCTATATGTGAGGAATTTTTGGGTGGAAACCCGTAGATGAATGGGACTAAGAATTCATGTTATTTTTAAAAAGCCCCCATAGAAAGTATATAGGCAGATATTCTCTTTGGGTGAGCTAATTTGAAAGTCGGATATTGGAAACCAAAGATGGAAGTTGCAAGGACAAAAAAAGAACGAAAGTACAAAGGCAAAGAAAGAACAAGCAAAAGCTACTTCAAAGAACGAAAAACAAAGGCTTTGAACAAAAAAATTACAGGACACTTTCTTCAAAGAAAGAATAACACACACAACGAAAGAAAAGACAACAAAACAACAGAAGAAAAAAGTAATGGACATCTCAATGCAAACAGACTACTCATCTCTTGTTTTTTTAAGCGTGCATAAAACTTTTATTCTAAACAATGTTTGTTTATATAAGTAAGATAATGGTTTAAGTTTAGGAGTAAATATTAGTCCCTGTAATATCGGGAGAAATGACACAATCAAAAAAATGCCATATAGACATGCAGTGGGTTAATTGAACAAGCCAGAGTGTGAATAAGTTATTTAACAATTAAGTCTAATACTGCATGTAAATTATTGTTATGAATATTTAAAGCCCTTAAAATCAACATAAAATGTATGTTATTACACCTTGGTTAATCTAAACACATACAAGGGGACGGAACAACGTTTTAAGAAAAATCTATTTATTTAAATGGGGTAAGAACTGTATGTAAATTACATGATGGAAAAGAACGTAGTGTTTAATAGAAAAAAAATCCTACACGATATGGTTGCAGGAAATAGTAAGTTAATGGTTGAACAATTTTTACGAAAAATTTTAAATTTGAATTTGGTAATTAAATTAACCAGTTCCCCACTGCCTAACGTCTAGTTACGGCGGCAGTGTGGACGCTGGCCGCGAATCGCCGTAAAAAGGCGGCGATCTGCGAATGGCCGTTAGGGGGCGCGTGCGCGCCGCACTCCTGCAGAGTGTGCCCGCGGCTCGGGCGCACCCGATGTCCGCCGGCGAGCCGCGATGAGCGGCCACAGGCAAAGAGCGGGGAACCGCCGATGTAAACATGGGGGTTCCCCGCTCTGTTAGTGGGGGCATGGGAGATCTACTGATCCCTGTCACTGGGATCAGTTAGATCTCTCATGCCCATGGTAGCCCAGCCCCCCCACAGTTAGAACACACCCAGGGAACATAGTTAACCCCTAGATCTCCCCCTGCAGGTTAACCCCTTCACTGCCAATGACATTTATACAGGAATCAGTGGACATTTAAATTTCTGATCGCTGTATAAATGTCATTGGTCCCAAAAAAGTGTAAAAAATGTCCGACATGTCCACTGCAATATCGCAGTACCACTAAAAATCGCAGATCGCCGCCATATTACTTACTAATGTAGTTGATTTAAGAATTTTCTTTTGGGGCCTTATTCATTTTTTGTCGTGTTCATCTAGATTTTTACAGACAAAGTATCTGGGAAAATTTTAACAAATTATTAAAAAGCTTACAGAGGATAAAGGGCAACTATTTTAATAACATGAGAGGCCTTTTATACAATAATTTAAAAATCTAAAAGAAAGATCTTATAAATTCAGTATTTCTGAATAATATAGAGATCTCTCTCTCAATTATTTTACATGCAAATGTAAGTGGGAGACAATTGAATTAATTTAGTATTTTTACAAATGTGTGAAGTCTTACACCATTTGTTTTGAAAACATCTTATATTACATTAAAGTTAAAGGGAAAACAGTTGTTAATTCGCAAGCTTTGCCAAAAGTAACAATTGAATGTTAAAAAGGTTTGTCAGAACATAAATATTTCTTGGTTAAAATAATGCAGTGTGAAGGACAGGGTCACATTTGTCTATTAGATTAGAGGATCTGAATTTATTCTCTCTTGAGAAGAGGGGATTAAGGGGGGATATGATCAACATGTACAAGTATATAAGTGGTCCATATAG
>BLSH010138543.1:709918-723580 GCA_018402905.1 Glandirana rugosa
GAAGGATTGATTGGTATCTTTTAGTGTTTAAGTATATGACAACCATTTCGACTGGATTTGTCAAACCCTGTTCTTTGTGAAGAGATATATACCATAAACCCTGTCTGGCGCGATTTGTGTTCCATAAATATACCATTCCACTCGACGGTATGTGACTGGTTTGTTTAGCATTTATCATCTTCATCTCTAATATCGCGAGTTGGAATACCCACATCTTAATTGGAAGGAGTTATTTCCCCTGAATATATAATTTTTATTCTTCATATATTTATATCACTGAGATTTACTTATATGGGGATTTACAGGTGATCTCCATACCATTTCTTTACTTTTTTGCTGCCTTTAATATTCACATTTGGATAACATACAGCTTTACCATACCTCTAGTGGACATTTAGGGGTATATTCATTTAGAGTCACTATATTTATATACTTCTTATTTTTAATATATAAGTCCCCTTTATTGAGGAAGGTTAATTCTACACCCATAAGGTTGAGCGCTATAATCTCTACTTCTACTATTTACGATTTGTTTGGTCAGTGTATGGCAGCTCACCTTACCATATAAATACCTTGTGTTTAGCGCGGTCTGTCCCAAATACCATATATAGAGAAGTGTTTCTTGTCCCAAACTGTTTAGGTCAGCTTTACCAACAGTATATGAATTTGTGATTTTCTATGGTTAGTTAGGAAGAGTTCTAAAGGAAAAAATGGAAGCCTACACTCTTGGAGACATGACATGAACACCTGTCAGATCTCTTCCTCCTCTTAACTGACATCTGAAACCATACCATATGTTATCATATGTGTTACTAAGTGAATTTTGTCTTGCTTATGTAGTGAAGAATAAACTTGAAATATTTTCTAATAATGTCGTTCTTGCAAAATGTTCTTCGATGAAAAACTTCAGATTTTCAGCAAACCCCTGTCGGGAAACACCCTCATTCGTGCAGATTCTGGGCACCCCAGACATGTCATCTGGGGTATTCCCGTGGGACAGTTTTTGAGGTTGCGCATGGTCTGCAGTAGGGAGGTGGATTTCCAACAGGAAAAGGATAAAATGTATGACAGGTTTTGTAAACGTGGATATAAGACTCAGGCATTGCATAGGGCTATCCACATTGCTGAGGGCACCTCTAGAGAACAGTTATTGTATAACACCAAGTCTAAAACTGATGGGATTAGAGTTCCTATCTTTTCAACAGCATGTAGCCTGGAATTTAGGAAAATTATAAAGATTATAGAGCATCATATTCCTGGTTTATATGAAGACAAATTATACCGTAGTATTTTTTCTAGGGGATTTAAAACAGTATCTAGATGTGCCCCCACCCTGGTTAACACTTTATCACCTAGTGATTTTACTACCCATGTCCATAAAAGAACATGGCTAGATCTTACAGGTCTATATAAATGTGGTGCAAGCGGTTGTCCATGCTGTCCTTGGTTGATTAGGAGTGATCAATTTCGCTTTACCAATAATCAACAATCTTTTAAGATAAATACATTTATATATACAGTACTTTGGCCGTACAACCAGGAGACTACGCAATTGTTTGCACGATTATGTGTATGATGTTGCAAAAGGAGCATGAAACAAATGTAGCCAGACACTTCAATGAGGTACATGGGGGGGCATTTTTTTGTTGCAGATTCAGGGTATTGAGAAAATCCAGACACCAAGAAGAGGCTCTGATATGTTTAGACTATTATGCAAACGTGAGGTGTCCTGGATTTTTCTTTGCAGACAAGGAAACCGGGGGGCTTGAATTTTGAGTGGGACTTGTCCCATTTTTATAATTGACAGGGCGCTTTATTTCTTGTGACGGTAGTTTTATCCAACAAGCAGTCTATTGAAATATAAATTATAATGTATTATGTTGAAGTATTGCATGAGACTCCGTCACTTCACATTGGGTGCCAGTTTGTACTGCTGTGCACTGTGATGTGCACTGCACTGCGGTTTGGGTCACATGTGATCTCTATGCGGTGCAATTTCGGCCATGCAGTTAGTGTGGCTGGAGTCACGTCGCATTCAGTACAGACTCGCACAGGTCCACAGCAGAGTCGGATCGCATGGGTGTTCACACCCATGTGGTCCGATTCCTGTGTGAGTTTGCAGTTTGCAGTGCAGTATGTGAGCTGATTTGGGGGTGTTGTTACTTTTCTATTGACGCTCCCTGTAGTTCACGTGTAGCGGTGTGGACTGCTGCTGGGAGACATGCAATGCTGAAGCCCGCAGTGGATTCGCAGGGTTCCTGCATCGCAGCATCGTGAGCTGGCCTTTATATGGTATTGTTACCCCAAGTACTCATGTGTGCATTCTTTTCGGTTCTCTTTTTTATTTTTGGTTTTATAAAGAATGAGAGGCATGCTGTATTGTTACCATTATTGTTTTGTTATTTTATGTCTTTTATTCTCAGGGTATGACCACATGATTATGTTGATATACATGTGTGTTTTCTTCATGTGCTTTTCCTAATAATGAAATATCACATTTGCATTATTAGGTGTTCATTTGTTTCAATTTGTGTGGATATCCTGAGTTTGGTCACGAACAGCAAGACATATGGATCCAATCATAGAAGCAGTCCTTGTGATTGTTACATCTGACTTGAATTAATCAATTATGTAATGTGATCATGCGATTTTGTATATTAATGGAAATGTGATTGTATCTAGTTGGTCTTTGCTGAAGCACGCCAGCAGCGTGAAACGCGTCACCTTTTGCCCCGCCATTTTGCCTTTTGACATTGCTCACCTGTACGTGTTTTTATCTCTTCAATAAATTTGGAATTTTGTATAAAAAAAAGGGTCTTTGACGAAGCAAGCCAACCGTGTGAAGTGCGTCACGTTTTGCCCCGCCATTTTGCCTTTTGATATTGCTCATCTGTACATGTTTTTATCTCTTCAATAAATTTGTAATTGTTCATGAACTTTGGTGTGCAGCCATCCTATCTTCTACCTATACTCAAGACTGCAGCAGTGACAGGGCGTGCACCCCACCTGATGCTGATGCAATGGCAGCCAACTAAAGTTTCACCTGGAGTAGTTACCTTTGTGTGTTTGTTTGGAGTAAAAATGCAAAGTGTTGTGCAACCCAAAAAAAAAAAAGTGTACCAATACCAATAAGGCACCTTATACACACAAATTACAACATGCAAAACATGTGAATAATACCTAAAACTCCAACCAGGTAAATGTAATTTTCACATTACATAGATAATAATCATCTTAGTGCAACCACAATAAATAAGAAAACTATGGGAAAAACATATATAATACTTTATATATAGTATATAAAAATATACTCTTGTAAAAAATAGTCCTTATATTGCAGACAATATTTTCCTTTTGTGACGTGACTGATGTTATATATTAATCCAACTTAATGTCTCTTCAATAATAATGTGCTTCCATATATATTTTGTGAGTCTAACACATACAAATAAGTGATTCCCACAACCTTTCATTAAATGCTCTCATTTTAACCACTTCAGCCCCGGAAGGATTTCCCCCATTAGGACCAGAGCACTTTTTGTGATTGTGCACTGCCTTGCTTTAACTGACAATTGCGTGGTCGTGCGTAGTTGTACCCAAACAAAATCTGCATCCTTTTTTCCCACAAATAGAGCTTTCTTTTGGTGGTATTTGATCACCCCTGCATCAATTCTGATCACCGCTATAAACAAAAAAAATTTGCAAGAAAAACAATATTTCTTACTTTTTGCTAAAATACATATCCAAAAAATAAAAAATGTATTCATCGGTTTTGGCCGATTTATATTCTTCCTCATAATTTTGGTAAAAAAAAATCACAATCGGCGTTTATTGATTGGTTTGTGCAAAAGTTGCCGTGTTTACAAACCATGAGACTTAATTTCTGGTGTTTTTACAATTATTTTTTTTTTTTACTAGCAGTGGCAGAGATCTGCATTTTTTATTGGGACTGTGATATTGGGGCAAACATGGCGGACATTTTTGAAATTTCTTTTGGGACCAATGACATTTATACAGTGATCAGAAATGTAAATATCCACTGATTACTGTGTAAATGTCATTGGCAGTGAAGAGGTTAACCTG
Source organism: Glandirana rugosa (assembly GCA_018402905.1). NCBI lineage: Eukaryota > Metazoa > Chordata > Amphibia > Anura > Ranidae > Glandirana > Glandirana rugosa. The sequence goes on from BLSH010138543.1 coordinate 714,002, forward strand.
CAGGGGGTGATCTAGGGGTTAACTGTGTTCCCTAGATGTGTTCTAACTGTGAGGGGGCTGGGCTGCCAGGGGCATAAGAGATCTAACTGATCCCAGTGACAGGGATCAGTAGATCTCTTACATGCCCACTGACAGAGTGGGGAACTGCTGTGTTTACATTGGCGGTTCCCCATTTTTCCTCTCTGCTAGGCAATCGCAGCTCACCAGTGGAGATCGAGTCTGCCTGAGCCGTGGCCACACTCCTGCATAGTGCGGCGGGCATGAGAGCGCGCCACCGGCGGCGCTCTCCCGCCCGCTACAGTGCAAGCATGAGCCGCCGTTTATAGACAGTGATTCGTGGGACAGCGCCACATTGCAGAAGTAAATGTATTCAAACCAGTTAAAGAATTTTCCACAATTAGTTCAGTGTTGATGGGAATGTCCGGTCAACACAATATCCTTCTGGTCTTTGTTTTGTGGTTCTAAATGTGTTGATGTCCGGCATATAGCTTCTTTTATTCTTCATGTCTGCAACTTTATTTGGGACAAGAGTTGTGTATCTGTCAGGGCCTAATCTATAGTGTGAGCTGCTGGACCAGCAACCATCTCACTTTGAATCCACTGAAAATGACCAAAAATAAAAAAATGTGAAAAATGTAATGCAATTGAAACAGCTGAAATTATTAAGAACTGCTGAGAGAGACTGATTTATAAAAACTAGTGCAAATATATGTGGTGTTGTTGCTCATGGCAGTCAGTCAGTTACCATGTTTCAGTATACCCAGCAAACTTTAGAAAATTAAAGCTTAATTAGCTGCGATGATTGAGAGTCTTGTTTTTTCATACCTTCAATTTTCATAAATCAGCCAAGCTCAGTAGAGAAACTTGTGGAGAATATGAAAATATGTCATATTCAAAAAATATATAAAATGTCAGAGCATTGCAATCTTTATTTCACAAGGATGCCAAGAATGTATCCTCATTGTTCACGCAGAATTCCTACTTGTAGTATAACTTAATTATTGACTCACTTTAACAAAAACTGGCTACATAAATTTCAAGTATACTACATTACCTTTGTAATGTACAGTTATTTAACCATTGAGTGCGTAAGTAAGAAAACCTGCTGTTTAAAATCAGTCTACATAGTAAAAAAAAAAGTCTAATTGAGAGTTGTTATTCATAAATTTAACTAAGAGATTGTGTTGAGTCATAAATCTAGTCTTTAGTGTGCTTTGTTCCAAGTATGGATAATTCCATGTTACTGATTGTCCAAGATAGACGAGTCAAGGAAAATGTTGTTAGATTAAATAACCCCCCTATTACCCTGCTTGTTATGTTGAAAAATATCCTTTACACAAGGGAAGGCTGAACTGTTTCTTGTGGTCTCTGGCAGCGTTAGTTCTGGAAGCTGTTATCATCAATAAAGTGTAGTGTAAGTGGAAAATGTACTTGAGATGCCATTCAATGGGAACCTGGAATATCTATCAGCCGTACAGAATTAATTCGCCGAACACAGGCTAGAGCAACACTTAAGCCACTTCCTCCCTGGGGAAGAAGCACTGTTTTAAACCAGATCTGGTGCATTTCATCACAATTTACAAAACATGATCATAATTCTTATTTTACAAGAGGAACGAGCTGACTGGAGTACATTTCCAAGATATCCTGGAGCTATTGTATTTCACTTTACACATTAACCTGCCAGGAAAAAAAAGTACTAAAACACACAAGTTTCTAAAATACATTTTATAAATTACCCAAAGTGGTAGTCTTCTGCAAACTGTGCAAAAATCATAGTGAAAAAACACTAAGCTATCTTTTTTCTGATAACTGTCAATAACAGTAAATAACATTTTTAGGTTGAAAGCTGATGAATTTTGCTAATTTTTGAAATGACTGATGGCAAATTATATGGCTATATGAATATTTGCAATTTCTAACTGGAGAGAGATAGCTCTTCCAAAAAAAAAAAAACATGAGCGTAAAGACTTTCATCACACAGGATGCCTTGGAAAGTTGAGGATCCCATTTTTTTCTGTGCTTTTTTACATGAAAAGGTAGGGTCTACAAGATAAGCACACCTTTTTGATGCCTGGTCTACTTTAATAAAGAAAAAAGCAATGAAGCCCAAGGCAGCTGATACATTAGCCATTTTGCTCAACCAGCTGGTTGAACTAAACCAAAAGACTCAATTCTCCCATCCACACATTCAAGGTGGGGTGAGACTACCACATCATCAGAATACACTAATCAGTGCTGCTGGCTATAGCCAGTGGCACTGATTGATGGGGAAAAACCTGATAGGGTGGTTTTACAAAAGTCAATTGGTAGATCGATTTCTGTACAACCATCCTGCCCATACATGTGTCGAAATTCAGCCGTCTCTGCTGAACTTTGATCCGTGTATGCTTGGTTTAACAACTTTGTTGTTGGAGAGAATGCAGAGAAGGAGAGAGCACATTGTGCACATGCACAGTTTGAATGGGCCAGAGTTGCTGCTAAAAATGATGGAGCGGAGGAGCAGGGGAGGGCTTACTGTGCATGCCCACAGTTTAAATTGCCTGCTAGGGGGTACATAATGAAATGTCCAACCTTTCCTGTGAACTGCAGATAAGTGGAGAATTGAGGGGCCAGTGATTTCCCTGAAGAGGCACCCCAAACAGCTGCATGTATAAAGGGAAGACATGCAACATTTAAAGCAGTTTTGGTTGTGGTATGTATTATTCACAGGATATGGGATTGCATAGGGGGAATGGCGGTACATTTTGCTGAAGGTGAATATAAATCCTAAATAGAGGTGGGCTGAACACCTCCCTGTTCGGTTCGCAGCAGAACTCCCAAACAGGAAAAAAGTTCTGCCCCGAACCGCAAACGCGGTTGAAGTCTATGGGAGCCGAACATGAGAAATCAAAAGTCCCCATTTTGAAAGCTTATATGCAAGTAATTAGTCATAAAAAAGGTATGGGGGCCTGGTTACTGTCCTGGGGGACATGAATCAATGCAAAAACATTTTTAAAAAATTATAGTTTTTAAAGGAACCATGATTTTAATGATGCTAAACCACTTCACCCCTGGAAGGATTTCCCAGGTTAGGACCAGAGCACTTTTTGCAATTCGGCACTTAACTGACAATTGCGTGGTCGTGCGACGTTGTACCCAAACAAAATTTGCGTCCTTTTCTTCCCACAAATAGAGCTTTCTTTTGGTGGTATTTGATCACAGATGAGTCATTTTTGAACGCCACTATAAACAAAGAAAGAGCGACAATTTTGCAAAAAAAACAATATTTCTTACTTTTTGCTAAAATTCGAATAAAAAAAAAATCGAATTAAAACATTTTTTTTTCATCAGTTTTGGCCGATTTATATTCTTCCTCGTATTTTTGGTAAAAAAATTGCAATCGCCATTTATTGATTGATTTGTGCAAAAGTTTCTGCGTTTACGGATGATGAGAATTCATTTCTGGGGTTTTTTGTGACATCAGCCAACATCAGTCTTTAGTCCACTGTTGGCTGATTCTGGGTCACAAGAGTGCAAAATGAAGTGCACTTCTGTGACCAAGACGTTAAGTATGGTCAAAAAGCTGTGCACTGTCTGCCCTTATTGGAATACATTGTTCATGCATTTTGTGCAACAACTACATTAGCCAGTAGATGGCAGTGTTTATAGACAGAGATAAATATAACGTTCTTGCTGCATCTATGTCTATACTCCATGTCTTGTTCCTGAATAAATAGTTTCCTTTTCTGCAGAGAAGCAGCAAAGCCCATGTGGACTGTGCACTGTCTGTCTGTTCTGCAGGGCCATATACAGGATTTCTAACAGCCCTCATGTTGTAAAGTGCTGTTCAAACTATTGATGCTATATAAATCCTTAATAATAATAATAATAATAATAATAATCATCATCATAATAAATTGGAAACCCTGGACCATGAATTAAAACCCTGATGTAGAAAAAAATACTACTGTTCTGCTGTTTGAATTTGTGTTCTTTATTGCGGTGGCATCACTGCACCCTATAGGCACTGTTGCAAGATTAGGAATGGAGTATTAAAAATGCTAATGTAAAAGGTATAGTGCATTGATTAGGAGTACAGATTCAGATTACTTATATGAAAAATAAACTGCCTTGTCTTACACTTTAAATAACGTTGAATTGTCAGCTTGATCAGATGGTTAAAGAAGGTTATCGTGAGAAAGATAACCAGGCTGCCACTAATAACCTCTTCTGAAAATGCTTGTTAGTTGACTGTCATAATGTTGTAATGGCTACAACACTAAGCTAAGCTTTTCCCCAAGCTTATATAAGATCCTGCCAGGAAGAATATGACATCATTTTCCTTTCTGGAAGGATTTAAAGAAGAAACCTTTCTTACATGGGAAATAAATGACCCCTGCCTACAAATGGGTTGATGTATATTGAAGGCAAATAGGCTGTTCATTTTACAAGTGAATTTTGCCTTAGCTTAGTAAATGAGTTGAAGCCTTGCTGGCTTCCATCATCCAATCATGTGCAAGTAAAAATACAGTTTTTTAAATTTCTTTACACTTGATTGGGTATTCTCTGCAAATTGATTTTTCAGCACATTAACTAAGTTAAGGGAAAATTCCCTTAAAAAGTGATCAGCCTATTTACTTTTAGTAAAAACTGAAGCATTACAATCAGACAATCAATCTTATTCAGGGAAATGGAAGAAGAAGGGGGAGCCATGTGAAGATAGTAATTAAATTAGATTAAATTAAGATGGTAATTAAAACAACACTGATTTGTGAAACGTTTTCTTACCTATTCTTTAAATTTGTACCCCGAGAATGTTCATTGAAGGCTGTTATCTCCTACACAGAGTGTAATTTTTGCTCCCCTCCCTTTTTTTTCTGAGAGCTCAGACAAACTTTATAAATTATGGACTTTGAAGGGGCGTAGAGAAGAGGAGACTGCAGATAAACAGGTAGAACTTATATAAGATTTGTTTCATGTTTGTGTATAACCTGAGGCCAGTTACATCACTGAGTAAATGTAAGAGCGAACCCTCACCTCTTCATTGTTGGTTTCCCCCCACCGGCACTGCCCACTCCTTCTTCCTCTGAATGGCCGCTTAGTAAGCTCCAGAGCCCAGCTGTGTATGCACACACAGTGCTGGTATGCCACACTCCTGCTCCCTCTACACAGGAGTTTGACTGACAGCAGCAGGAGCCTATGGCTCACATTGCTCTCAGTGTCTCTTGTGAGATCAGTAAGTAAGAGGAGTAGTCCTGATAGTGCTGGAGCAGTGAGATGAATACGTGTTTAGGGATGAGGTGGGTAGCATAGGGAGTGGGGAGTTCTTTACCTTAATGCAGAGAATGCATTAAAGTGGTTGTAAATCCACTATCGTACGATCATACCATCCCCTCTGTTAAAGGATGGGGTTTACTTCCTCTATGTTACCCTGCAATGTAAAAGCATAATGGGCTATTATGCATTGAGTATTAGCCCATTATGTGCCACTTACCTGCATTGGAAGCCCGTGATGTCCAGCGATGTCCCCGCTCCAGGCAGCATCCATCTTCCGCCCCTCTTCCTTCCGGGGCCGAGATCTCCGGCTCTGTGACTGGCCGGAGTCGCGTGACGTCAATCTCGCGCATGCACACAGTGGCACTGTCACGAGCTAACAGACAGGGAGGGAGGGGGGAGAGTAAGACAGAGGAGAGCTGCGTATGATTAAGGTGTGAAAACTGACCATGGTGCCAGGGCTCAGCAGCCATTATAAACCATGGACAGTTTACAAAGGGGAGGGCAGAACCAGGCTGGATCAACCAGGTATTTCAGGTAATACAGGGGGACAAATTAGACAACATAAGCACTCTATTGCAAAACATGCTATAAGGGAACAGGATCTATTTTTTTTAGGGTAACATAAGTTTAAGGTAAAAAACTATTAAGGACTCCTGACATGCCACATTTGGTATGTAAATTTTTTTTTGGGGGGGGGCAGTTAACCTAGTTTTGACAGGTACCCAGCTCCCACTTCTGCTCTTACCACCTAGACGACTCGAGCAGAAGTTCTCCTTCCCCTCCCACATGGGTCCCAGAAGATTGCCCGGCCATTCAGGATGCGCATCACGACTTGCGCATTTGCAGTGCGAACCTGTCTGTGAAGCCACAAGCTCTCACAGCCAGGTGCCCACACTAGTGATGCCGGCACTGAGGAGAGGTGGGGAGAAGTGGGGGAGAGGAGCGAGGATTTGGGCAGCTGCATCGCTGGACTGTGGGACAGGTGAATGTGTATTTATTAAAAGATAGCAGCTACACTTTTTGTAGCTGCTGACTATTAATAAACACAAAAATGGCTGGAACTTCGCTTAAAAGTCTTGCCCCTCCGATATTTTTTATTTACCTGTTTATTCAAAATTTTGCTCACTTACGTCCAGAATCCAGGTCCCTCGCCAGTAACATTTCCAGGTGCAGGGTAGTTGTAATCCATTGGTGCAGATGGTTTATCAGTCCACGGTAATCCATCTGCAGCAGAGGCTACATTCCACAACATGGCGGGTGTGACGTGGACCCGATGAAGGTGCACAGAAGAAGAGAGGATATTCTGGACCAGGACATTGAATGGGCAGCACAGTGGCTAGGGGGTTAGCACTTCCACCTAGCAGCACTAGGGTCACCAATTGGAACCCCAACCACAATTCTACCTGCCTAGAACTTGCATGTTCTCCCTGTGCCTGCAGTTAATTGGCTCCTGTCTAAATTGGCCCTAGTATGTGTATGTATGAATGTGAGTTAGGGACCCTAGATTGTAAACTCCTTGAGGACAGGGACTGATGTGAATGCACAATATATTTCTAAAGCGCTGCGTAAATTGATGGCACTATATAAATACCTGTAATAAATCAATAGTAAACAAGAATTTAGGTGAAAATAGGGCATTTACTTTAAAAAAAAAATGTTTTTATACAGTTAGGGGGCGGGTGTGTGAGTTAATATTTTAAGGGAAAAAGGGAAATATTGCAGTCCTTGGCATACAGTAGTTATTTTGTGTTGGATAGAGCACTTGCATTTTTCATTTAACTGCATGAACCTTTTCAGTTGTACAGTAGCACTATATGTAAAATATATTAAACATTTATATTTCTGTTAAAGATTAATATTTACATTTTACTGAATAATCTGCTAGCGGCTTTTTTTCCCTGTCAATCTATGCTCAGTGTATATTCGCGTTTCCATTTTATCTGTGTGTACAAAGCATTTTCTCAGCATCTTTCTATCTTGCTTCTGGAGTGAGGTAGTGAATAACAATGTCACATTTTTATTCCAGATGGACGATATAGAGTTGTATGCTTTAGGAAATCAACTTCCCCTGTGCACTGGGGGGGAGGAAGCTCTAAGTCTATGGTGGGTTTCCATAAAATCTAAACTTGCATATCTGCTAAGGGAGCCATTCTCCTCTTTTTTATTCCTGTACTTGTTGTAAGTGCTGATGCACAGCAGTCCACAAGCCTCAGTAATCAGCTAGGTGTGCATAAGCCAAGTTATTTCTTTCTGCCAGATGTCTGAAGTTTTAAAGGAAAGTCACACTTTCCACTTTCACCCTTTATTTATAGGTTCACTTAGCATATCACTTAAAGGCGAAGAAATATGTGCATTTTACTGCTACCCTACTTGTTTGTCAAAATCTGGAAAATCAACGTAAATTTAAAAGTAGTTATCTTTTTTAATAAGCAGTGCACCACAACACATGGTATATGCATTGTGGTGCGTTTGGGTTCTATTATACAATGGGTTTAGGTGCTGTTCACAATGAATTACACCACAAGCACCATATATAGAGCAGGTCCATTGCCATGCATTGTAAGAGCATGTGAAACCGCATGGGCCCTTAATACTCATCTGTCCATGTTCATGCCAGATCCATGCTGTGTGCCCATGGGAACCCGCAAAGTGTAGTTATCCTTTAACAAAATACCTGATATTTTCTCCCCCCATTATCAACTAAAGTCTAGTCCCCCAACACTAACAACCTAGCTTCCCATACCATCAAAAAGAAAAAAAATTGTGTATTTATTCCACTTACCTCTCACTGTCTTTACTGAAGATAATTCCTGAAGATGTCCATTATTAATAATAATGCAAGCTTAGCATAACGATACAGACAACCAACACATGTAACCTTTTACATTGCACTTATAAATATTTTAATTAATACATTTTAAAATGCTGCGTTAGTTTATATGTTTTTATTTAGTGACAGTATCCCTTTAAATTCTACATCTTGCCAACATGTACTGTGACATACTGAAGCAGAGCCTGATCCCCTCCCTTTGGAGACTGGGCCGCAGGGCAGTATTCCAGCATGATAACGACCCAAACACGCCTCCAAGATGACCACTGCCTTGCTAAAGAAGCAAAGAGGGTAAAGGTGATGGACTGGCCAAGCATGTCTCCAGACCTAAACCCTATTGAGCATCTGTGGGGCATCCTCAAAGGGAAGGTGGAGGAGTGCAAGGTCTCTAACAGCCACCAACTCTGTGATGTCATCGTGGAGGAGTGGAAGAGGACTCCAGTGGCAACCTGTGAAGCTCTGGTGAACTCCATGCCCAAGAGGTTTAAGGCAGTGCTGGAATTTTTGATTAATTTTGAGGGGACAGCAAATTTACACTGTTATACAAGCTGTACACTCACTACTTTACATTGTAGCAAAGTGTCATTTCTTCAGTGTTGTCACCTGAAAAGGTATAATAAAATATTTACAAAACTGTGAAGGGTGTACTGACTTTTGTGAGATAGTGTACTTTGTGTGGATGGAGGAATCTGTTTTTATGGTTCAACCGGCTGTCTAAAAAACAAAAACAAAAAAAAATACCCATCAATGGCCAGCTTTAGACAAGTCACTGTGAGCTGCACTAAGTACATGGTGGGAGATTTACTAAAATTGAAGCGCACAGAATCGGGTGCAGCTGTGCATTGTAACCAATCATCTTCTAACTTCAAGTGTTACTAAACTCTCATTTTTTTACATTAAAATAACAAACTTACCTGCTCTGTGAAGTAGTTTTGCACAGAGCAGCCTGGATCCTCCTCTGCTCAGGTCCCACGCCGGTGCTCCTGGCCCCTCCCTCCTGCTGGGTCCCCCCACAGCAAGCAGCTTGCTGTGGGGGCACCCAATCAGGGGCACTCCCAAGCCGTGGCACACACAGAGCTGCGGCTCAGCCTCGCCCCCTCCATCTCCTGATTGGCTCATTGGCTATGATTGACAGCAGCAGGAGCCAATGGCTCCCACTGCTGCCAAAAGCCAATCATGAGAGTGAGTCCCCGGAGAGCCAAGGTTCTTGTGGGGCCTCAGGTAAGTATTGGAGGGGCTGGGGGGCTCCTGCACACAGAAGTTTTCCTTGTGTCTTTACGACCACTTTCAGCTTGTTCAATTAAGCTTTGACAATCAGTCCCCGATCACATCGGAGTGATTTGACATGTGATTTGACATGTCAAATCAAAGCCTATTGCTGGCAACGGCACTGTCCCAATTGGTATGACGCTGACTTTGCGGTGCCACACCTATTTCCAACAGTAGTTCCTGCACTACTTTTGATGACATTGGGGGGGGGGGGGGGGGGG
>BLSH010138543.1:734994-746669 GCA_018402905.1 Glandirana rugosa
CCGTGAAGTACTTTGACTACCCAAACTATTTTAATATAAATAACCCAGTATAATTTTTTGAATATAGATATTTAAAATGAACAATTACTGAAAAATGATATCATGATTTGTAAAGAATGGTATATCAATTTCTGTATTTACATCCTATAGCTTGAAGAGAAATAAGGTCCCGAGGAAGCACAGTGGTGCGAAACGCGTCGACCTCCTCTTCTTATATTCATTCATGTAAAGTGGTTCGGTATTTGTATCACCCCCCATTTATGTGGAATTGTCAATCTCTATTTCTGTATCACAATGTATTATTTATGATATGTTGCAACATGTTTTTTAATATGACCCAATAAATATAATTTTATCAAACCCATCAGTTTCATGAAGTGCCGGCAAAGTCCAACTTACCAGTGTATTCACTTGACACAACCCATTTGGTGTGTAGTGTATACAATCTTCTTTTTTGCAATTTAGGATGGTGGCACACTTTTTGGCATGAATTTCTGTTTCACCTCGTCGTAGTAGTTTTTCCTTTAATTGGGCTCACCTGGCAATCTAATTATCACAGGTGTCCGAGATTGTTTTCAGTGATCAAAAGAGCCCTGAGACACAATGCCATCCATGAGTTAAACTGAAAAACAAAATCTTTAATCTTTTCGACACTGAAATAGAATTTGCATAATAATTTGGAACAGGGTGTAAAGTAATGCAACAACCGCCATTTTATTCTCTAGGGTGTCTGAAAAAAAAATTGGAGGTTCTAAGTAATTTTCTAGCAAAAAAAATGATTTTAACTTGTAAACAACAAGTGTTAAAAATGGGCTTGGTCCTTAAGTGGTTAATGTGAGATCTGGGGTCAAAAAACCTCAGATCTCACATTTACACTTAAAAGCAAAAGCAAAAGAAAAAAAAAGTATTTTTTCTTTTTAAAAAAAGTGGTCCCTTTAAGGCCGGAAGTGACTTTTGACTTCGCTCTCGCTCTCCAAGGGCATAGAGTCGAGTGGGGGCTATCATGCCCACACTAGATTCCTTGCCCATCAGGGAAAAGGACTGGATCATCTCCGCCGCTACGGACAGATCCGGTAAGCAGCAGAGACGACCGGGAAGCGGTAAGAGGGGGGACTGCCGATAAGTGTGATCTTGCGGTGAATCTGCCACGGAGACCACTTTTAACATAAAGCGGACTGAACGCCGTTATGAAAAATTCCAGGGTCATGGCAGCTATCTGCCATAACAAGGGTATTTAACGTCAAAGGACCAAGGTATATCGACAGTGGACGGTCCAGAAATGGTTAAAGAGGAACTTCAGTCCCCTTTTTAGTGGCTCTGCCCACTCACCTCTGGCACCACCATTATGGTTTGTGTTTAAATGTGCTGAAGGGTTCTACCTGGACTTTGAGTAGATACTCATGAGTAGGAAATTTCCTGTGCATGCGAAAAGACAATATTTTAAAGTGATTGTAAACGGTCACCTTGTAAAACAACCCATTCAGTTTGAAATAGCAATGAAAGGCGAAACATGTTTGTATAGATATACAAAAACATTATAAATACCTTTTTTCCCTTTTTTATAAGTGTAATGGAAATGTGTCAGTTCTGTATATAATTGTATTCTATTTTGTATGTATTGCACACTGCACTCACTAATAATGTTTCCATTGCATGTTTGCATTCTTTCGAGTCCTGATTAGAACTAGTCTGCCTATGTTATGCCCCTTGTTACCATACAAGAACAATTGTAATATTAATGTGATACCTACGTAATCATGTGTATAAAGCAGAACAGTTATTTGGAAAGATGCTGAGTGTATCTTTTGTGTCTGTTCCCTAATGCAGTAGTTATTAATTTGGAACCACTAATCAATATGAGGACAGGAGTTGCCTATCTATAAAACTCCAGGTCAATAAGTGATCATATTCCCTCTGTTCTCAGCTGCATATGAGCTGGGGGAGGAGAAGGAGCAGCACACAGGGCTTCCCAGAATGACAGGCATGTCAGGACAAGTCTGATCATTTAAGGACAGCACACTAGGTTCCTAGCATAGCTAGAGAACTGACCATGGCGTGTTCTCCTGCTTAGTGTGGTCAGTTTTAAATAAGAAAGCAGAGGGACTGGCAGGAACCAGGGATTTCACATAAAGGAAGCAATCCAAAGAGAAGAGGATACGTTCTCATACAAGTACATGGTACAACAGGCACATATCAGGAATATGAAATTTTGGGGTAACGATTAAAGCATTTGTTCATATTACTGATATGTGCTGTATATATATAGCTGCCTATGCATGTGTGGGGAAAGCCATGCATGCGCAAATGTGCTGTAGAAATCTGCATGTGAACAGAAGTACCCCAGGGCTCAGCAGGACCCAAAGCCCTTTAGCACTTCTACACACATGTAGGATCCTGGAGGGGGACAGGGACACAAATGCCTTTCTCCCCTGCCTTGTAGTGTAAAAAAAAAAACAAGGAATGATTTACAATTGTGAGAGAGGGAGGGGGAAGAAGATAGGACACTGTGACCAAGGCAGTTTGCCCCGCCAAAAGGCGTCTGCTGTTCATGCATTATCTCTGCACATTTCAATAAATGTACTGCATTGGAGTTTTGTACTTTCTGTACATACTGTGAGACTTAAGGTCCATACACACGATGCAAATTTTGAACAAGAATTTTCATTCGACAGCCTGTTGTCTGAAATTCTTACCGTTGGTATGCTCCTTTCGACTGCAGCTTTTGATTTTTCATCAGTCAAAATCTGGATGTGCAGACTAGTAAATTTTTGTCGTATGACAACGCAATGTCTGATTTTTATTCCATTAGTACGGTTTTCGTACGAAAAAAAATCGTACAACCGAGGCTACACATGCTCGGAAACTAAATAAAGATGCAAAAATATTCAAACCATTACGTCACTTCTGACATTGAGTTTGGTTGTACAAAAATTTTGGTATGGTTGTGTACAGAAAAATGTGCGACATGGCAACCTCCATTGGCAGGCCTCCACCCCTAATTAATTACAGGAAAAAGCACAAAAGCAAAATGTGGGGGTTTGAGTGAGGCATGTCACTGTAAAAAATAGTACATACCTTGTGTGCATGAAAACTATAAATTGATGTTTATTCATACCATGATGATTCAAAACCAATCATGGTCCATGTCAAATATCGCACAATCATCGTCAGATACACTATAATATTAATAATAATCTCGTCAAAGAATTCATATGTGTATCATAAGTACCCATACATAATACAATACTACCTATGCACATAATAGTAATACATTGAATATCTTAACACGGAGACATGATAGGAAAAATGGAAAAAGTGTTATATAAAAAACCTATATTCAACATTTAATCTGATCTTGGCAATGGCCTATGCACAGGTGAAGATTGGTCTGGCGTGATAGCCACTCATCAGGGGTATAGCAAAATGGTACTGAAAAATATTAGATGGAAGGTGATTAGATGTGTGATCCCCAGACAGGGGAACTGACAACATCCACCATGAACATTTCTATCTTGTACATACCCACTTCCAGATGGTGTTCAGGTCAAAACGTGGGAGAAACAGGGGCCGCAGGATAAATGCCAGGTCCGGGGTTGAGGCGGAAACATTCCCCCCCAAAAGTCAGAGAAAAGCAGCCGCGGAGCGGGACACACCCCTCCCAAAAACTCTGCAAGTGACATAATGTGGATGTGCACATGTGATTGCCTGGGTAGTGAGAGGGAAAGGGAGAAAAACTAAAAATAAAATGCTAAATAGTGTGTGTGTAAAGCAAATAAAGTGGATAAATGTGAATGTTATAGAAAAAAAAAAAAAAAACATGCATCCTGATGGATGAGTGCATGAATGTATGAAAAAAAGGGAGAGAAGGGTGGTGGTGATGTGGTGTGGGCATTGGCTAAGAGGAAAGCCTCTCCAATAGATGAAAGCAATTGAGGTAGTGTGTTAATCGCTCCGCTGCTCGTACCCCCACGTCCTGGGGCGGATATCCGCCAACGTCATACATCCGCGCCACGCCAATCGGGACTGGTGCGGTTCACCCGCGGCTTAAATCTGCAACGAAACCACGCCCAACCCCTCTGTGGCGCGAGATGGAAAGAACCGTCGCGGCGTAAATGACGCAATAGGCGGGGTGTCCACCCCTAATTAATTACAGGAAAAAGCACAAAAGCAAAACGTGGGGCTTTGAGTGAAGCACGTCACTGTAAAAAATACTACATACCTTGTGTGCTTGAAAACCATAAATTGATGTTTACTCATACTATGATGATTCAAAACCAATTATGGTCCATGTCAAATATCGCACAATCATTGTCAGATACACTATAATATTAATAATAATAATCTCGTCAAAGAATTCATATGTGTATCATAAGTACCCATACACAATACAAAAGTACCTATGCACATAATAGTAATACATTAAATATCTTAACATGGAGACATGATAGGAAAAATGGAAATAGTGTTATATAAAAAACCTATATTCAACATTTAATCTGATCTTGGCAATGGCCTATGCACACAGGTGAAGATAGGTTTGGTAAATAGAAGCTTCAAAAAGTCCATCTTGTCTTAATATCCTCTAAAAATGAACCCTACGCGTTTCGTGGCCTGATAGCCACTCATCAGGGGTATGGTTTATGGTTTTCATGCACACAAGGTATGTAGTATTTTTTACAGTGACATGCCTCACTCAAAGCCCCATGTTTTGCTTTTGTGCTTTTTCCTGTAATTAATTAGGGGTGGAGGCCTGCCACTGGAGGTTGCCATGTCACACATTTTTCTGTTTAAATATTGCAGGGTGGAAGACACCCATTCTCTTTCGTGTGACATGGCGCCTCTATATATATATATATATATATATATTTACATTTTTATCACTTCACAAAATTGTCCATTTTAAATAGGTGTCCTTAGTTGACACATGTTTTGTGCCATATAGTACTGGTATTTAAATGTTATGCTATCTGTGCATGCCTCCATCAGTGTTGCTCCTGGCCGAATTTTGGGGCGGGTGGTCGGGATGTTGTCTGTCTGCCGGGGTTGCGATGCGCTACGGCTCTTCCCCCTCTCTGCTCCCTCCCCTTGGGGCAGGTGGGGGTCGACCCTTATCACATCGGCGTCATGCTTGGACACGCCGCCTATTGCGTCATTTATGCCGCGACGGTTCTTTCCATCCCGCGCCACAGAGGGGTTGGGCGTGGTTTCGTTGCAGATTTAAGCAGCGGATGAACTGCACCAGTCCCGATTGGCGTGGCACGGATGTATGACGTTGGCGGATATCCGCCCCAGGACGTAGGAGTACGAGCAGTGGAGCGATTGCCACACTACCTCAATTGCTTTCATCTATTGGAGAGGCTTTCCTCTTAGCCAATGCCCACACCACATCACCACCACAGGTATTCCTACCCTTCTCTCCCTTTTTTTCACACATTCATGCACTCATCCATCAGGATGCATGTTTTTTTTTTTTTTCTATAACATTCACATTTATCCACTTTATTTGCTTTACACACACACTATTTTGCATTTTATTTTAATTTTTTCTCCCTTTCCCTCTCACTACCCAGGCAATCACATGTGCAAATCCACATTATGTCACTTGCAGAGTTTTTGGGAGGGGTGTGTCCCGCTCAGCGGCTGCTTTTTTCGGACTTTTGGGGGGAATGTTTCCGCCTCAACCCCGGACCTGGCATCTATCCTGCGGCCCCTGTTTCTCTCCCACGTTTTGACCTGAGCACCATCTGGAAGTGGGTATGTACAAGATAGAGATGTTCATGGTGGATGTTGTCAGTTCCCCTGTCTGGGGATCACACATCTAATCACCTTCCATCTAATATTTTTCAGTACCATTTTGCTATACCCCTGATGAGTGGTATACGCCGCGACGGTTCTTTCAATCCCTCGCCACAGAGGGGTTGGGCGTGGTTTCATTGCAGATTTAAGCAGCGGATGAACCGCACCAGTCCCGATTGGCGTGGCGCGGATGTATGACGTTGGCGGATATCCGCCCCAGGACGTGGGGGTACAAGCAGTGGAGCGATTGCCACACTACCTCAATTGCTTTCGTCTATTGGAGAGGCTTTCCTCTTAGCCAATGCCCACACCACATCACCAGTGGTATTCCTACCCTTCTCTCCCTTTTTTTCATACATTCATGCACTCATCCATCAGGATGCATGTTTTTTTTTTTTTCTATAACATTCACATTTATCCACTTTATTTGCTTTACACACACACTATTTAGCATTTTATTTTTATTTTTTCTCCCTTTCCCTCTCACTACCCAGGCAATCACATGTGCAAATCCACATTATGTCACTTGCAGAGTTTTTGGGAGGGGTGTGTCCCGCTGCTTTTCTCTGACTTTTGGGGGGGAACGTTTCCGCCTTAACCCCGGACCTGGCATCTATCCTGCGGCCCCTGTTTCTCCCACGTTTTGACCTGAGCACCATCTGGAAGTGGGTATGTACAAGATAGAGATGTTCATGGTGGATGTTGTCAGTTCCCCTGTCTGGGGATCACACATCTAATCACCTTCCATCTAATATTTTTCAGTACCATTTTGCTATATCCCTGAGTGGCTATCACACCACGAAATGCGTAGGGGTCATTTTTAGAAGATATTAAGACAAGATGGACTTTTTGAAGCTTCTATTTACCAGACAAATCTTCACCTGTGTGCATAGGCCATTGCCAAGATCAGATTAAATGTTGAATATAGGTTTTTATATAACACTATTTCCATTTTTCCTATCATGTCTCCATGTTAAGATATTTAATGTATTAATATTATGTGCATAGGTACTTTTGTATTATGTATGGGTACTTATGATACACATATGAATTCTTTGACGAGATTATTATTAATATTATAGTGTATCTGACAATGATTGTGCGATATTTGACATGGACCATGATTGGTTTTGAATCATCATGGTATGAATAAACATCAATTTATGGTTTTCATGCACACAAGGTATGTAGTATTTTTTACAGTGACGTGCTTCACTCAAAGCCCCACGTTTTGGTTTTGTGCTTTTTCCTGTATTGTTGTGTACGTTCTTCACTTTTGACATGAGACAAGCATCCAACAAAAAATGGACGTTCTGTCGTCCGAAAATTGGATTGTGTCTACGAGGCTTTAGTTTAGTTTAGGGTGAAGGTCAGCTTTAAAGCATATACATACATAAAGTATACTGACTCTCTGGCCTACAAGCAGGCTTAACATTTGTTTGTCAATGAATCTCAATGCCCGCTGACATGCTAGATCTGCCTCTGCAAGGGTATATTAGTCATTAAGGAACATCTTATCCCATATAATCCGATGCTGTTTATTCTGTCCTGGAGTCTTGAAAATCAGTAAGATAACATAACATGGAATTGTTAGCTTGTCATTATAATCATTCAGTGTGAGCTGCTATTTAATGAACTTCTGTACATAAGCAGAAGCTACAGTAAAAAATAGCGAACAGAGAAAAACAATGCTCAGTAAGAGCCTCATGATTCCTCATAACAAGTCTTCTAATAGACTGATTGGAAAACAATAAAAAAGTGCTCTTCTGACACAGATCAAGACACGCAACTGCAAATTGCACAAATCAGTTCACAAAATCTCTACCTGTTAACAGAGAAACACACAAAAAATAAATGCCTTTTTCTGCTCGTATGGATAATAATGGAAAATAATGTAGAACTGTTCTCTAAGCAGCAATTAAAACACTTTTAAAGGATAATGTCATCCCTAAAAACATTAAAATGATTCTTGCCACCGTTAAACATTTTCTGTGATTTGAGTTTATCGAGTGTCATTAAAGGCAAGAGAAAATGGTGCTGAAAGCGATCACATCAGTTCAAGCAGATTTTTATGGCGTTCACCCCGCCGACTTTTAACAGGTGAAAAATGCGTGATCAGCCAAGTCTAGGATAATTCTGAATTTCTGCAAAAACACGTAATAAACAGTTTAATACACTTCACGGACCTGTATGTACAATATAATTCTGTCACTAGAAGCCTTACGCTAAAAGGCTATACACTGAAATGTATTTTTATGTGAAATTAAAAGACATTGCAGACAAATATAACCTTTGCAATTTTTAAATGGTATTTTTGACAACCATTTATGATAACATCTGTTGCAGTAATTAGCTTTTCACAAATTGGCTGATTGTGTCACTGTAATTATGAAAGTATCTAATGTACATGAAAGTACCCATTGTTTGGAAAAGTATAATTTTTACATCTTAGATTTACAAAGCTGGAATCAAAGCACCTCTTCAAATAAAGACTTACATCACAAATAGGGTCCTCTGTGCAGCCAAAAGACAATCCCTGGCATATTTAAAGACAGGCACAGATAGATTTTGTGAATGTGTCTCACAGACATTCTAAAAGGGGTGCAGCATGTGGCAAATTCATATATCTGTACCTGTCTAAAACTAGAAATTTAATTTTTTTTTTTTGCATTGGTACAAGTCCCCCATGGCAGCATCCAACTCTCCATGCTTTTTACTTTCACAGTACCTTGCTTATTAGATTTCAGGCTGGGTTCACACTATCTTCACATACGGCTCCCAGCAGGGGTCCAGTGCGTCCTGGTTCACCCTTTCAGGTCCAATTTCAGCCCAAATTTTGGCTGAATTCAAACCTTAAACAGACCAAAAGACACACAAGGCTCCTGTGCATATTCGTTCTGGACGCACTGCGGAGATATGTGAACCGCCGGTCAAAATCTCCTGCTATTGTGAATTGGATGCGGGGATGGGGTTTGCAATTTCAGACTTCATGCTGAGTTAGATGGATGGTCTACAATCCAAACCTAGACAAACTCACTCATCCTTAGTCATGATTAGTTAAAATGATCTTTGTAAGAAATTTAATATTTGTGTGTTGAAATTCTCTCACCTTTAACTCAAACTTAATGGATGATACTGATGAGCAGAAGGATGACCTAATACCTTTTCAAAATTACATTTTGCTGAAGCAAAAAAGTATCCTATTTATTTTAAAGTCCAATTGCTGATTTCCTGTTTTATTTTTATAAAGTTCTAGAGGATTCTCCCCCCAATAGTGAATTTAGCTGCACAGAGCACGCTCTGCCCTCTTTTCTACATTTGTTTAATCTGCTTTGTCCATATCCTTCCCAGAGCTGTTCTTCACTGTGCAGGACCCATACTCCCTCCACATACATTATTCATTTCAATACCCTCTCCCATTTCCCACAAACATTGCTCACTGAGCATTGTCCAATTTTTCCATAAGTGTTCATATTCTCGAATATTGCTCTCTGAGTTGGGACATTTATGGCTGAATCAGCAAAGCAAAAACCTAAGGTTAAGGATCCTTATTTTCAAAGAAGAGACATTTACTTTCAAAGCTCAATGAGATGTGAAAAATACCAGTCACATAGCTGAAGTCCTTATATAAAGACCAGAGATTCAGGAGCTAGAGTGAACCACAATTCAACAACCATTTGTTCCCCATCATCATTGCAGAAGAAAAGGACAATTAGAACTTCATTGTAGGGAAAAGTGTTTAATTCTTTTTCAGTAAGTGTGCTGCAGGAGCGTGAGCTGGTGGGGGAGTTGGTGCATGTGTGTGTCTAAATTTTAGGATTTTATATGTGTGTCTATAGTGTAGGATTGCATGCATGTACAAATGTGGTTATGTAATGCAGGATTGTGTGGGTATATGTGTCTATAGTACAGGATTGTTTGTGTGTTTCTATAGCGCAGGAGCTGTCTTCTGACAGCTCACATTGTATACGCCAGCTTACATGGCGAGGATTTATGGCAGTCTTCTAAACTGAAAAATGTAACAATCTCTTTGTTAATACATTGCAGAGCCCACACTACTTTCTATTTCACTCTAAAATATAAACTGGCAAAGTGCCGCAGAAAGACCTAAAATAGAACTATGTGCTTAGTTAATGTGACACACGTCACTCCAGGCAGTTAAAGTTTAGTTAGCTCCCTGGATTTTGAGGGGAATGAATAAAAAAAAGTCTAAATCAAACTTTGTCTAAACTGGAGTGTAGCCAATCAAGTTTTAAATTTCCTTTTTCTAGGTATGTGAGGAAAAAAAAAATGAAAGATAGAAACTGATTGGTTACTGTGAGCAACGATACCAGTTGAGATAAAACTTTTGTCAGACACTTTTTTATGAATTCCTCCAATGTCTGTGATGGTACAGTTTTCAGACTAAGGCCCCCTTCACACCAGTGGACCAATTGGGTCGTTTTTCAGACGGCCGTGATCAGTCCACCCATTGTTCTCTATGGGGAGGCAGATGTAAACGAACATGTGCCTGTTTACACCAGTCTGCATCCGATCTGATCAAAAACAGATGGATCAGATCAGATGACAGTCAGGTGGAAAGGGACAGGCGGTCCGTTTACATCTGACCACCCCATAAAGAACAGTGGGCTGTATCTGTGTCCACGCTTTCATCCGATGTTCAGCAAGGATCAATGGACAGATCTCTCTCTGAGCAGGCGGATCCACTTGACATAGTCCGCCCCGTGTGCAAGGGGCCTTATTGCTATGCTGATCAATATCACTGCATATAATCTTCACACTATTACACTGACTGCCTCTATTTATAATCTGTTACTTACTTACTTTATATAAATGTAGCCATGTGCTCCCTCGAGAGTGGCTGATAGTTGTAGTCCACCTGACCGCTGCCCTCATTCACACAAATTCCACACATCCAAAGTCACTGAACAGGCCGGTACTTTGTTTTGTTGTTTTATTTAGGGGTTTGAACTTGGATAGGGATTAGGAATGACTGTGGGATGCCCTGTAATTGAACATAGGACCTTCTATATACACCTCCGGTATATACACTTCTTCTCCTCCAGCACACTACTTGCTGACCTTTACACTTCATCTTTACTTCTCTCCAGCACGCTACTTGCTGACCATTACACCTGTTCCCCTGGTCTGAAGGGAAATTTATCAGACCTCCATGGCACTTCCTCTTCACCACAGCTAGCACATGGTGAGGCCTGCTGCAGCTACTTGCAAGGCCTCAGAACCACCCTTTGTGGGTAAGAATCGCAAGTTTCCTTCACTGAAACCATGGACCCTATCTTGTGTAGCAAAACACGTTGGTGCTAGCTGGGCCTTTGGTGAACTTCCGTGTAGACCTCAGCTGCTCTCCTGCTTCTCCTGTGCCACTCCAGGAGCCGACTCCCGCTCCTGGCTGCACCCAAGCCCCAGGTCTCAGGTACACCCCCCAGACAGAGGGATCCCCTCCCTGGTGAGGCCTGAGCCCCAGCTCCTAACTACATCCTCACTCTTCCACCTGGACTCTCCTGACACCTGCTGGCAGAATGCTGTATTTAAGGAGGCCTGTCCCCTGCCAATCCAAACACTGGGTTGGTCAGAGCTCCTTGTCATACATCAGGAAGGGACACCTCCTCATCCATCCCCTTCTAGAGCTTTCCCAGCTCAAGGGGAGGAAATCTCCAAGGAGTGTACCTTCTCTCCATTTCAAATCCCACTCCTGAGCCACTCCCAGCCGGACCTGCACTTACAGTCAGGCCTGACTAGATTTTTCCTTTCCTACCAAAAATCTACAAAAGTATAAACACCTATACTATGAGGGCGCTACATAATATATCACTGACCTTACACTGACTAACAAACCATAGTTATAGTAAGTGACATCA
>BLSH010138543.1:771716-796403 GCA_018402905.1 Glandirana rugosa
GTAAGGCGGGGTGAACCTACAACGGATCTCCGGGACAGAAGAGATGAGGTCACCACGGAGGAGGTCGGAGAAGGGGAGGACTATGGCGTCTTGGGTACGTCAACCCGAATGAAGTAGGGAGAGACAGTCGACTCCTCGCGGTCGCAGCAGCCAACTTGTTAGACACGTACATAACACCTCGAGGTCCAGTAATGCACTCCTGCACAGGTCGTTTCGACGCATTCAAGGATAGGTCGATGAAACAGCTGCAGGCTCCGGAGTCAATAATGGCGGGGACCAGGATATTCTTGTCTGGAAGCTGGAACGAGATAAGTACAGAGATTTGAGCGGGGTTGCTGGAACAAGTAGGTGCAGGGTCAGATGTGACAGTCAGACACTTACGCAGCTTTGCTGGACACGTCCTCACGTAATGACCTGGAGCTCCACAATACATGCACAGATTGTTCAACCGACGACGCTGGCGCTCCTCAGCTGACAGAGAGGGATGAAGTAAGCCCAACTGCATGGGTTCTGCGGTATCAGGAGGGGAAGAGGCTGGAGGAGGCACCACTGGAGTAGAGAAGACAGGGCCTCTAGGCAACATCCAAGTGGGGCGGAATGTGCCTGCCTGACGTTCCGACCGTCTTTCCCTTAGGCGTTGATCAATCTGGATTGCGAGCTGAATCAGAGCGTCTAAAGTCTGTGGGATACCAACTCGTGCCAGTTCGTCTTTAAGAGGATCAGAAAGACCCAAGCGGAATTGATAGAATAGAGCAGCATCGTTCCAGTTGGTATCGGAACTCCAACGTCTGAAATCAGATAAATAGTCCTCTGCTGCTCTACGCCCTTGCTGGAGGACATGCAGGGCCGCTTCAGCTGTTGCAGATTGGTGAGGATCCTCGTACAGTTGTGACATGGCTTGAAAGAAGGATGACAGATCCCCCAGAGAGGTGGCTTTTTGTTCGAGAAGTCAGTGAGCCCAGGACTGCGGTTCTCCCTGCAGTAAAGAGATTACAAATCCCACCTTGGTTGCTTCTAATGAGAAGGTGCGGGGTTGTAAATACAGTTCACATGCGTTACGGAAGGAGCGGAATCTGCTGCGCTCTCCTGAGAACTTGTCAGGTGGCGGAACTCGGGGCTCTGGAGGTAGCATGACTACAGTAGGTGAAGTAGCCGATCTGGATGATGCAGTGGGCTGACTGGAATCGGAAGAAGTTGGTACAGAAAGTTCCTGTACACGTTCATCCAAGCGATGGTAACCTTCTTGGAGATCTTTAACAGCCTGCGTAAGGCCCGCAAGGTGTCGGCAAAGTTCATCCATGGGAGAGGGTCCTGGCGCAGACTCGGACATGGCCGTTTGGTACTGTCACGTACCTGGTGGTGGAGTCTGCAATAGCCGAGGACAGACTCTCTTACAACCCTGACTCAGGAGCCCCTGATATGGTAGACAGGAAGCTCAAGAGTGCAGGATGGCATGAGTGCTTGACTGGAACACAGGTGCGAAGGTCGCCGGCAGCGCCGGTGATACAGCGAGCTGGAGCAGAGGAGACACTCTGGAGAACAGCTGGCAAATCGCTCTGCGGGGCTGAACCAAGCAGATGATGCTGGATGAGAAGGCTGGAAACAAACTGGAACAAGCAGCAGCCAGGCCGGTCAGGAACTGAGGGGTAAAGCAGAAGGATGGTCAGACAGGAGCCGGGTCATCAACAGGCGGGCGGGGTGGTACCAGGGAGCAGGCAGAAGAATCGTCAGGGCAAGCCAAAGGTCAGGGCAGGCAGCAAGTGGCAGTGTCAGAATCAAGCCGGTAATCAAGGAGCAGGTAAAGCAGATGAACAGGTAACAGGATACTCAGGAATGCTGTAGACCAAACGGCATTGATCTCATGTCATTGTTCCGTTTAAATAGTCCTCTTGGCGCCAAGAATAATCACGAACGGGGGTGCGCGCTTCCCGGTCGCGCGTGCGCACGAACGTTCGTGCCGTCCGTTCCTTCGTGCACGCGCCTGCGCACCGTGCTCCTTCGTACGGCAATACGGGTTCTTCTTCTTTCCTGACAGAGAGCCATTAGTACGCAGGACAGACTGGATGGGTCTGAAAATGGGCTGCGAGTAGTAGTTCATCCAAAGGCCCGGCTAGCACCAACGTACTTTGCTACACATGAGAGGCTGTCTTGTTTCAGTGTGAGAAACCTACAGCTCTCACCCACAAAGGGTAGTTCTGAGGCCTTGCCAGCGGCTGCACCATGTGCTAGGTGTGGTGAAGAAGAAGATTTGTAGAGGTCTGATGAATTTCCCTTCAGACTAGGAGGACAGATGTAACGGTCAGCAAGTAGTGTACTGGAGATAAGTACAGGAGAAGTGTAACAGTCAGCAAGTAATGTGCTGGAGGTGAAGAAGTGTATATACCGGATATCCCTAATATCGCTAATCCTTATCCAAGTTCAAACCCCTAAATAAAACAACAAAAACAAAGTACCAGTCTGTTCAGTGACTTTGGATGTGTGGAATACGTGTGATTGAGGGCAGCAGGCAGGTGGACCACAACTTTCAGCCACTCTTAAGGGAGCACATGGCTACACTTATACACCATGCTAAAGCATGGAGCTCTGCTTCTTGAGCTGGGGAAGAAGGATCGTCCGCTGACTCTGCATACTGTACAGAGTGTCCTTCTAGGTGATAACTGTATATTCAGTATGAATCTAGTCATTCTCTGTATAAGAAAAATCAAATATCTGGGTCTTCAAGGAGTGTGTCCTGCACTGGGCTCACGGAAGCCGATTCCTACATCATCAATTTATCACATGTTGTTTTCTTTGTCTCCAGCCTTCTCCAACACAGGCAATAAGGTGGCTGGGTTAAATGGTACACCATTTTCATTGTTCGATTTGTACATAAACAACAATACAAATTTATATTTTGTGAACCTTTCATTAGACAAATATTTAGTTTGGCTGTTTGCAATATTTCCTGCACAGAATGCGGGGCCATTAAAGTTTAATCATTGACCAAAACAATGTCTGTAAGTTTGTCTAGTAACACCTTGCTTGCAGCTTCTTATACTGCTACTGCTCTGATATAGCTGGATGAGCCCTTCATTACTGGGTTCAGCTTGCATGAAATATATCTCTCAATGGCTTGTTTTTTTTTTTTTTCTATCATGCCCTTTGTGTAAGAACTCCAGTTTCATGTTTAAAAAAGACAACCTTTTCCGGGCAATATTATAATTTCACTTTGCTTACTCTGTTGTTCCATCTTAGATTATTTTCCTGATATCACAACATAACATATTATAAATTATAATATATTATAACAATACCATGCAGTCATGCAGAGATGTCTGTAAATCCAAGGTTTTCTTGAGCTTACCACTTACAAGGAAAAAACATGCACCATTTCACAATCCACACAATCTGCTTTGAATTAAAAAATAAATAAAAACAAAAAGTACCAACAACCTGTTTATAAAAAAATCATCAGCCAGATCAAAAACTATAAAACAGCTGGCTGCAGATGGCATCTATCTTAACAGGGTATGTAGACTTTGCGTGATGGGTCTGTTATATTTTAATTTGATTTATTACTCTCACATAATGGACCATGCACCAAGTTATTATCAGACAGATTTCATTTTTGTAGAAAAGTTCTTATCCATCCCACAGGTATAGAAAGGGGTAGACAGCAGATATACAAGTAAAACGTATGTAGGAGGATTTGTTTAATCTCTGTGTATCATCTGAGGCTATTTGCTTCACTGGATATATGTGAGGGTTTACAACATCATTTCCCTTTATGTCTAGTGTTAATTTGTCTGTCACCCTTGATCCATCCTGCTCACATAGATAGCTGTTTCTCTAGCTGTTTAATCTGCATGATTCTTAGTCCTGGTGGACTTAATAACCCTGTTACCCATTTTGGTTCCCTGTCCACCTTAACCATTTATCTAGGGGCTCAGTATAGGCAAAACCACACCCTCGGTTTTTATATTTTCTAGCGCTCCTCTTGCACCTCTCTTACACATCATTCTTTTACTTAATGTGATGCCCATAATGACTGGCCAGCGATCATCCCTTTTCTCTTCTCTACTTGTGCATATACCCTCTTGCCTCCAAACTACTGTCACAGCAGATGTATGCTTAATATAATCTTCCCTTTCTTATTTGGAACACCCCAATGGACAGTAGACAGTGGCAACATAACATATGGCTACCAATCAATACAGTTTGATTAAGAGAAGTAAAATTGGTACCCATTTTATCCCGAAAATGCCTTACTGATCAAGGAAGTCTGATAACTCAAATCTAAGCAAAGGGATTACCTCAACTGGCTGATTATCAGAAATTCCCAGATCATCTCAAGCTCCTTCAGTTTCAGATTATTCTCAGGGCCACCTGTAAATTTCTCCTAGGCAAAAGCTTGCCAACTGTCTTAGTAATTAAGTGTTTTTATCTCCTCCATGAGTGTGGATACTTCCTGATCTGAACTGATGATCTTTAGAATCATTGAAGTCAGACGTTGGTGTTCTGCTATTGCCATTTGATGAATGTCTGGAGACCGGTTAACTACATGCTTGGTTGATCTCTGTGTTCTGGAGGCCTGTTAACTACATGCTTGGTTGATTCCTGTGGTAGGGATCTTTTACATTTTGTAAGAGACCAACCTTATTTGTGGTGAAGGGCACAAGTGTTGTGGTTGTCTTTTCAAGATACACTCACGGAGTTGGAGGATGTTTGCACGTTTTCACCTTGTTCCTGGACTTTTTTGTCTTCATAGAACTTTTACATCACTGATTTTTTTTTTTCACTTGATATTTGTGGACTTTTATTTGTGTTGATGCACACTCATTATATGTGTACATAAGGACATCTAATGGTAGAAAAAATTGCAGTGATGAAAATCTCTGGATTAAAGGTGAGTATTGCAGCAAACACTGATTTAAATTTTTTTTATTTGGCTATTTATTTGTATTTATTTTGGCTGGAGGTCTGCTTTAAACATTCAGTAATCCTACGGTTGGAGAATGTTCCATTGATATGATATAACCAAACCATGGGGCATTGATGATGCACAAATGACGATGAAACAGATGATGGTGCACAAATAGGTTTAGAAAATAAAGAAAAACTATGTATTGCAGGGGTTTCATGAATTCCACTGGAGCCCTATGATTTAGTTAAAGTGTATAAAACGCTAAATCTTCGAGGGAGTAGAGCATGTTCACTTTGCAAAGTGAATTTTGACTTTGTAAGGGAATGCTCACTTAGCCTAGTAAATGTATTGAGAATTCACTTTGCGAAGAATACGCAATCACAAGCAAGGAAAATAAAATAAAAAAATAAAAAGAAAACAATATTTTTGCTTACAAATGATTGGACAAAGGAAATCAGAGGAGCTTTACCTCGTTTGCCAAACTAAGGGAAAAAAATTACTCTGCTAAGTTAACATCTTATTTGTCTTTAGTAAATCAATCTCACAGTATTGTTCAGCAGCAGCCCTGTCAGTCTGATATACAGTACATGCTCCTTGGTCATTTGGCTGACTTTCAGATCTAATGTAACCAAACTGGACTGGAAGTTGGCACTGCACAAATACAATAATTATATTAGAGTAAAATGTCTGATTGTCATATGATATGTGATCAGGTGCAACTGTGCAAAAAAAACAAAAAAAAAAACATAACTCCAATCTGTAAAATTAACCCTCTAATACAAATTAGTACAAGTATGATATAAAGTATGAGTATATTAATGAATGTGAGACGTGTAATATTGAATAAAATATAGATAAAAAATAGTAGATAAATGGTATAGGCAAAAGACTTCGTCATAGACGAGGAGCGTCCACCAAGCCAGAGCCAGTTAAGTGACTTATAAGGGACAGGCTCATTCATTTTTATGCTATTTACATTTTTACAATTTGAGATCTTATTGTT
Source organism: Glandirana rugosa (assembly GCA_018402905.1). NCBI lineage: Eukaryota > Metazoa > Chordata > Amphibia > Anura > Ranidae > Glandirana > Glandirana rugosa. Next base: position 777,623 of record BLSH010138543.1, read on the forward strand.
TTATAACCTACGTATAATCAATAAAGTAAAGTTAAATTTCAAGACATACTACGCTATGTATTTCCTTTTTTCTCTTCCCTGACACGGATCACGGTTCCAGTCCCTCTACTAGGATAAGCCTTTTCACCAGAGATACGTCCGAGCGCTGTACCCCTGCAGGGGTGGTGTTTTATGGTAAGGAGGGGACCTTGAGGGGAGCACGCGTGCCTTGCACTGGAAAAAGATCTGAAGAAAACTTCTTTTCTGCGCAGAGCACTTTTTGGAGGGATTGACAGGGATGATATGAACTTGAACTATTATCATATGAATAGAGTTTTTTTGAACAATTATTCACCATCTTTGTCGCCACCTGTGGGTGGTTAGATATTACTACAAGAGTTATTCAAGGTGTTATGAGGACATTATAGGTTTGGGCTGTCCCCTTTTGGAAGATTACAACAAGGGGTTTGATATACATGAAGCATATATGATTAATGGTGCTATATATATATATATGCGTGTTCCTAAGGGCTTGATCTGCCAAGACAATACCAATAGATGAATGTTGGGGTTGCCTAGCACAAAGTCAAATTATATTTATAATTATTTAATGAATGACACTTTAGTTACCTACGACATGCACTTTTGCCTGTACCAATTATCTACTATTTTTTATCTATATTTTATTCAATATTGCACATCTCACATTCATTAATATACTCACACTTTATATCATACTTGTTCTAATTTGTATTAGAGGGTTCATTTTACAGATTGGAGTTATGTTTGTTTTTTTTGGATTTTTGCACAGTTGCACCTGATCACTTTAAAACATATCATATGACAATCAGAGATTTTACTACTCAGCGCCAACTTCCAGTCCAGTTTGTTTACATTAGTTCTTAATTCCCCCCAATAGGAGGAAATTACTGGTGGGCAGCAGCTAAAATCAATCCATTAATATCCCTTAGCGCGGTACACCATACTCAATTGACTTTCAGATCTAAACAAGCCTCTTTGAGGCTGGGTTCACCCTATGTGTGGCCACAGGGCACAGCAGGAGGACTGATGCATCCCTTTTCACTGTTTCAGGTCCGAATTAGGTCAGAATTTTTGGCTGAATTTGGACCTGAAACGGAGCCAAAGATGCACAGGATCATTGTGAACCGGTCACACTCTCCTGTCATGCGAATTGGATGCGGGAAAAATCCACATCCAATTTGCAATAGTGTGAATCCAGCCTCAGATCTTATAGGCATCCTAAAAGCCTACAAGGAGCACACATGTAAGGCTAAAAATGCTACTGCTAACTGAGAGACAGTAGTTTAATGCTGCCAGCCTACAACAGGAATTGTTACCGGCAGAATCTCCAGGTATGAAACTTTGCAACACAAAAATGATTTGATTAAAGCGAAGTTCCACCCATAATACAATCTTTATATTATTAATCTTCTTTCTTAATGCACTTCAACATTTGGGCAAAAAAAATTTTTTTTACTCACTGTTTCAGCCTTGTTGCAATGGGGTCACTGGCGCCTGTGCTCCTGGAAGATGTGTGTCATCGTTTCCCAGGAGTCAGTGCGCAGTACTGTAGGCTAAAATCACGTTATTTCACGTTATTTCAAAACAGGAAATGACGTGATGAAAGACGGATCTAAGCACCTTATCCAGGAAGAGCGTCCTAGTGGGCCTCAATTGCCCCCAATCAAGATGGAATGTACATTGGTACTTTGACATGGAATACCATTGTTATGGTAGCAAATAGCTACCATAACCCCAGTATCGTTTTTTCAGTGGGCGGTCTGCTTTCAGATAAAAGTGGTCTCTGTCAGTAGCAGCGGACACAATCGGGTCCACTCCCCTGACTGCCTGGATGCCAAGTGAGGGCCAATGATCTTAAAGGATACAATTTTTTTTTCAAGTGACATTTTTTTTTCCATTGCATTTAGGTGTAAATATGAGATCTGAAGTCTTTTTAACCCCAGATCTCATATTTAAGAGGTCCTGTCATGCTTTTTTTCTATTACAAGAAAGGGAATGTTTACATTCCTTGTAATAGGAATAAAAGTGACCCAATTTCTTTTAAAGGACAGTGTAAAAAACAAAAAAAAACAATGAAAAGTAAAATAGATAAGAACATTTTTTTTAAAGCGTCCTGTCCCGCCGAACTAGAGCACAGAAGCGAACGCATACGTAAGTTTAACCCTCATATGGGAACTGTGTTCAAACCACACATATGAGGTATCACCGCAATCGTTAGAACAAGAGCAATAATTCTAGTATTAGACCTCCTCTGTAACTCAAAACTGGTAACCTGTAGAAATTTTTAAGTGCCAAAGTTTGTCGTCATTCCACGTGCAGGCGCAATTTTAAAGCATGACATGTTGGGTATCAATTTACTTGGCGTAATATTATCTTTCACAATATGGAAAAAAATTGGGCTAACTGTTCTGTCGTCTTATTTTTTAATTCATAAAAGGGAATTTTTCCCAAAAAATGTAGCTTTTAAGACTGCTGCGCAAATATGTTGTGACATAAAGTATTGCAACAACCCCCATTTTAATCTCGAGGGAGTTACAAAAAAAAATATATATATATACATATATATATATATATATATATATATATATATATATATATATGTATATATATTTTTTTATATATATATATATATAAAAAAGTATATATATATAATGTTTGGGGGTTCTAAGTAATTTTCTAGCAAAAAAAAAAATATTTTAACTTATAATCACAGAATCTCAGAAAGAGGCTCTGTCCTTAAGTGGTTAGGAGTTTACATACATTTCAAGTAAGTGCCTACATGGAAATGCTCACCATGGGGAGAAAGAGCCCTGAGGGGTTAGTGCACAAAAATGACCGTATCTTTTAAACCTTTGCCGTTGCCACCTCCAACTCTTTAAAAGGATCTTAAAGTTGGAAGAAGGTGGGCTTTCAGATCTTGTGACCACTGTGATTGGCTGTCACAGAGCTTGTATGATAAGAAGCTTCTGATCGCAAAGGGAGCTGCCTTAACATCTTAGTTACTGTGTTGGGAGCATGTAGTGAGTGTGCTCTCAGCACAGAAAAGCCATTCCCCATGGACATATATATGTGGCTTCTTGGCATTAAAGTCCACCTGCCCAGTAGCAGCATGTATGTGTACAGCTGGTGAGAACAGGCAAGGAACAAATACATCAATAATAAATACAGATGTACAAGGTGCAGTTATCCACCTTGAAGTTAGTTAAAATTTACATTTGATTGATTGTCATAGTAAACATGACTTTGCTCATCAAGCCTACTCTTTTTTTTTTTATAAAGATTCATTTTTCAGTTTGTTCTTGCATATAGAACATGCTGTCCGTTTGGCATTTATGGATCAAAATTCTTCTCTGTAATCGTTTCTGAACCTGCTGTTTTTCCACTGCTGCAGGAAACAAGCAAAATGCTTCTAATGCATTTCAATTATAGATTTTGAAATAACTATCAAAGATTAAGCACATTGATTACAATGTTTTTGAAAAATATTATCTTAAATTTAAGCGGTTAGGTTTTCTTTCCATTTCTGTCCCCATGGAGAAGCTGGAAGATAACTAAAGGCCTTAAGTTACAATTCTTTATCTTTTTTTTTCCCGTCTTCAACAATGAACTGTAGTCTGGCAGTACAAAGGCTTATCATTTGTTTCAGAACGTGCATCTGCTTCCTCATATATTTTATATCATTCTGCACATCTCCACTCATAAGAAAAAGTATAAAGTATAGTGGCTCTTACTGCATTATGTAACAATAAGTATGTTTTTTCATAAGTTATTTCTAGCATACTTTGAATTTGAAGACGCACCATGCTCGGCAGGATCCTGTGAAATGGAGTCTGAAAGTAGGACATTCCTTGGTAGTTTGTGTCAACTAATGATTCTTTCTCCTCAGCTGTGTTACCACCTCCAGCTGCTCTCCAAGTATTTTCGGAGGAAGATTTAAAGCTTCAGCAAACTCCCTGCAAGAAAATGGAAGTCTCTCGATTTTCATAAGTGGGCATCACTTGTAGAGTGGATCAAGTGACTGCATTCAAATTCAATCAGCAGAGAAAATTGATTTTCTTATTACCCTCTATTTACTTTCTGAATCGATGGCACAGATTACACAGAACATAATACAGCAGAATGTTTCACAGCATCTGCATGGCAAATGGGCTGCTGTATTTACTTAGTTGAGAATCTGTATATGCCTTGTGTGCAGAAGTGACTACCGCAGTTGCAAAAATGTCTGTGTTAACTGTAATGTTATTTATAAATCAATACCAACAGCTGCACTAGGTACATTCTATTTTTATTGATTGTAAAAATAGTATTTGGGGTTTTTGTTTTATTACTGTGTAAGAGACATAAAGGTGAACTCAGCCTTACCTTTTTCCCCACACTTGTAGCAAGTCCTCTCATGTGTTGAAATGGATTACTCTCAATTCCCTGCAAACTTGCACCTTCACAATATAACTCTGTCAGGCTGCAGCAGCTATCTTGAGCCATCCTTTATTTCCTATCTGAATTACTTCAGTCATCATCAATCCCTTCTCCTCCTGATCTGTATGGTTGTTTACTTGCCTCTCACAGCTATAAGCTTTCGCTGCCATTAATCATTTTTTGCTGTTTATCATGTGTAGGCTTGATCGTTAAGGCTGACATTGGTCACTGTACTGCCATGAGTGAGCATACTGTGAAAGAAAAATGTCCCTGCATCCCTTTGCATGCTCCTCCCTGCTGGCCAGTGGGTGGTGCAGATTCTAACTGCTCAATCTTCTGATCAGTTGTTGATTACAATCTAATAAAGTGTAATTAGGCAAACGATTAGCACATTGCACAGCAATAAATCTGCATTGGGAAGGAGAATGCATGTTTAAAGGGATGCCAGGGATATGTTCCATTATATAACATTCAGGCTTTTGAAAGTAGATACAAGGCAGGGTACTGTGAGGTATTCAGGTGACTGACAACCCAACTCACTAAACTCAATCTTACCACAGAGCAAAGACCAGCAGAACGACTGTACTGTTAGATAGCACTGTTACTGCACCGATGCAAGCTGAAATATGTGATTGTAGATTGTTAGTTGTTGCCAGGCTTGTATTTTGGGAATGAGACATATTCATACAGTTAAGAATTATGTGTTTAAGAAAAACTTTGTGTAGTTTCTACTAGCTAAGCCTTGTAAATCTCAAGATATGACTTACATAGTAACATAGTTGGTAAGGTTGAATAAAGACAACCGTCCATCCAGTTCAACCTGTGTTGGTGTGTGTGTGTGTGTGTAGAAAATAATTTCCCATATCCCCTTTGTGGGAGATTAGCTTGTGGGGATCGCTTTTCGGAGAAAAAGTACTCAGCAAGCAGGCCAACTTCTTTAAAAACTGGCAGGTTTCCAGGTTCATTATAAAAGGATTGCAAGATCACACATATAAAACAGAAAAACAAAACCTTGCTGTCTGGCATTTAAACTAAACAAACAGATTCCTCTCTATACAGTGCGGGGGCTGTCCCCACACCCACAAAACAATAGCACATTGCAAACCTTATTCTTAGAGTACAATAGCACACAGTGCTCTCTCAGTTTTCCTCCTACTGAGATCCAGGATCGAGCTCCAGTGAGATCTCTTCCTGATCATTAAATGCAGGTGGAGAGGGCTTTGGGTGGAACAGAAAGTCCAGGCTGGAACCAGCTCTGCCACGGTGGCTGGAAAAACCCGGGTCGGACTCTCTCTAGTTGCCTCCAAGTGATCGCATGCGAGGCGACAAATATAGCCCGTCCATTATGGTGCCTTGCATAAGGTCACATATCCCCCTCTGCTCAAGTCCCTGGGGCAGAGCAACTGTCCCGACCATGCAGTGTGCCCAGGAAAGATGATTGGCATTATTCTGGAGCCTTCCGACCCGGTCCGGTGTCCACTGAGAATTTAAACGGCTGTAGGGCCAGGAACCACCTAGTCACCCGGCTATTTTCTCCTGGTTTTACACATCCACTTAAGGGGAGCATGGTCAGTGACTAACCTGAATGACCTTCCCAGCAAGTAGTATTTTAGGGCTTCTAAGACTCACTTGATAGCCAGGCACTCCTTCTCCACAATGGCATAATTCATAATCATGCCTATTAAGCTTCCTGCTTAAGTACACGACTGGGTTGGAACAGAACAGCATCTAGTCCCACGTCAGAGGCATCGGTCTGAACCCCAAAGTCCTTTTTGAAGTCCGGGGTCACGAGTATCCGCTGTACACAAAGGGCTTGTTTCAATTTCTGGAACGCCTTCTCGGCCTCGGAATTCCACTTAGCCATTCCTGACGCTCTACCCTTCGTCAGATCGGTCAGAGGGATGGCAATGGTGGCAAAATCGGGGATGAAGTGTGGGTATTACCCCGTAATCCCCAGGAAGGCATGAACCTACTTTTTGTTCACCGGTTGGGGCCACTTTTGAATTGCCTCAATCTTATTGGTCTGGGGCCTGATCAAACCCCGACTAATAACATACCCAAGGTATTTGGCCTCCTCCTGACCTATGGCACTCTTTTTCGGGTTGGCTGTTAAACCTGCTACCCTCAGCGAATCTACCACTACCTGCACCCGGGGGAGATGTGATTCCTAATCTAGGCTGTGAATGACCACATCATCCAGATAGGCCACTGCATAGGGCCGATGTGGCCTCAAAATGTTGTCCATCATCCTTTGGAAGGATGCAGGGGCCCCATGCAGACCAAATGGCATTTGCTTGTATTGGAAAGACCCCTTGGGGGTAGAGAAGGCAGTTTTTCCTTTCGCAGACTTTGTTAGGGGGATCTGCCAGATAGGTCTAGGGTTGTTATGTACTGGGCCCCTCCCAACCTATCCTCAAGTTCGTCAACCCACGTCATCGTGTATGCGTCAAACTTAGACACTTCATTCAGCTTCCTAAAATCGCTACAGAACCGGATAGTGCAATCGGGCTTTGGGACCAGTACTATAGGGCTTGACCAGGTGCTGTGGAACTCCTCTATCATGTCTAACTACAACATGTTTTTTATTACCTTCGCCACTGCCTACCGTCTAGCCTCAGGTATCCAGTAGGGTTTTACATTTACGAGGACCCCTGGTTCCGTAATTATGTCATGTTGTATTATGGTGGTCAGTCTGGGTAGGGGAGCGAAAAAGTCTCTATTTTTACTTATAAATTCCTTTACATCATTTTGTTGCGTCAGTGACGTGGACTCGGTTATGGGGACATCCGGGGTCAGGGATAAACTGTCCTTTCGGGAAGTGGGCACTGCCAACAAAGTCTCCCTGTCCTTCCACGGCTTTAGGAGATTAACATGGTAAATCTGCTCCGGTTTCCTTTTCCCAGGCTGTTAAACTTTGTAGCTTACTTCCCCTACTCTTTCCCTAAACTCAAAGGGACGCTGCCACTTTGCCAGGAACTTACTTTTGACCGTGGGGACTAGCACCAGCACTCTGTCCCCTGGGTTAAAAGTTGGGTTTTGGCACGCAGATGGTAAACCCTTCTCTAGGCCTCCTGGGCTTGCTCCATATGCTCTCGGACAATGGGCAGGACAGCTGTGATTCGATCCTGCATCATGGAGACATGCTATATGAAGTGTCTATATGGGGTGGACTCTCCCTCCCATGTCTCCTTTGCAACATCTAGCAGCCCCCTGGGATGTCTGCCATACAAGAGTTCAAAGGGGGAATACCCTGTAGAAGCCTGTGGAACTTCTCGTATGGAATACATGAGATACGGCAGCAAAAAATCCCAATTTCATCCATCTTTATCCACCACCTTTTTTAGCATACTCTTGAGGGTCTTGTTAAACCTTTCCACCAGACCGTCAGTTTGGGGGTGGTAAACAGAGGTACCGAGATCTGAGATTTTGTACAACTTGCACAATTCTCTAGTCACTCTGGACATGAACGGGGTACCCTGATCCATCAAGATTTCTTTAGGGATCCTCACCCGACTAAACACCTGGACCAGCTCCTTGGCAATAGACTTAGCGGTGGTGTTATACAATGGTATGGCTTGAGGATAATGAGTGGCATAGTCCAGGATCACCAGAATGTGCTGGTGTGCACCGGGCAGATTTTACAACTGGTCCCACGAGATCCATGCCAATTCGTTCAAATGGCACCTCACTTATGGGAAGTGGGACAAGGGGACTACGAAAATGGAGTGACGGGGCTGTCATCTGACACTCAGGGCATGACACACAGTATTCTTTGATGTCTGCATACAACCTAGGCCAGAAGAATCTCTGGGTTATTCTCTCCCTGGTTTTCTCCATACCCAGATGTCCCCCCATTACATGACCATGGGCCGGATCCAGCACCATCCTGCGGAAGGGTTTGGGAACCACTAGCTGTTCTACTTCATCTCCCCCGTGTTTTACCACCTGATACAACAAATTATTTTTAGGAGTCATGTAGGGAAACGACACCCTCAATTAGGGCCCACAGGTTCCCCATCCATCACCTTCACGTTTTCTCTGGCTCTAAGGAGAGTGACATCCCGTAGTTGCTCTGTACAGAAGTCCTCTCTCCGGACCTCTAAGTCAGGTACTACAGTCTGTTTACTCTCACAGTCAGGGTCAAAGACATTTTCTAGATCATTAACCACCAGCTGGGAGTCATCTTCCGGCTCCTCAGGCTCAGGCTACAGGAAAAGGAAGAGGGTCTCCCTCTGCCTCGGTCCTGCCACCAATCTCCCCTTCCGTTTGGCAAAAAGGGTCTGGTGAGAACTCCCGTGCCTCCTCAGCAGGGGGAGCTCTTTCCTCCAGGCTCTCTGTGCCGTCCCAAAGCCTCCAAAAATGGATAAAGTCCCTCCCCACTAGGGCTTCATGAAGCAGGGAAGTTACCACTCCCACTCAATGGGCCACTCTGCATAAAAAGGGTGTCAATCTCGACCAGCGCTGTCTGGTAGTCACGAGTGTCCCCATGGATGCAAATGATCCTGACAATGCTAGGGTGTAACCTTGCCGGATTTACACAGATCAGAACAGAGAACAGAGAACAGAGAAATGCTTCTTTCCATATAAGCAGTATCATATTGCATGGGTTCATCATTCAGGGGACAATTGGCAGCAATATGTCCCAATGCATGGCATCGGCAGCACTGTATGTGCTCTATACCCAGTCCTTTCAAGGGTCCCCAAGACCTTCCTGGCTTCTTTGGCCAGTCTCCAGGTCTGGAGCCCCCAGTCATTTTAATCATATCAGTTTTATAAAATTTTCCCTCACCCCTGAACCCTGGAACAGTCTTACTGGGTCTGCCGGGCAATCTTTCACCTCTAAAGACATTGGCGTGGGGCACAGATGGGCACAACTAGTCCTCAGCAGTCGTGAATCTCTCAACGAGGTCCACCAGTTGGCTTGCAGTTTTGGGGGCGCCATGGCTGACCCATTTTCTCAAAGCAGCAGGCAGCGCCCGCAGATAGTGGTCCATAACCACGCGCTCCACGATCTGGGGACCTGGCAAAGTCTCTGGCTGTAGCCATTTCCTGGTAAAGTGAACTAGGTCGACCATCTGCGATAGGTCCACTGATGCACGTGTTGTGCCCGGACTGCCATGGTGACCCCCAGGCGTGTGAGTATCTCTGCCTTTAGAGCCTCATGGTCCTGGGCCTTATCTGTTTCTAGATCGAAGTAGGCTTTTTGGGGTTTGCCGGTCAAGAATGGTGCTATCAGTCCCGCCCACTGTTCTTTTGGCCATCCTTTATGAAGAGCGACTCTCTCAAAGGTCGTGAGGTATGCCTCCACGTCATCCGCAGGTGTCATCTTCTGCGTGTGGTACGAGGCGCATACCAACTTTGGTTCCCCTGTCACAGGAGGTGCAGGCCTCCTTTTTAACTCCAGCAGGGCTTCTGCAGGGCTTCTGCAAATTGCCTTAAATGCAGAGGGCTTTGGGTGGAGCAGAAAGTCCGGGCTGGAACCAGCTCTGCCACGGTGGCTGGAAAAACCCGGGTCGGACTCTCTCTAGTCGCCTCCAAGTGATTGCATGCGAGGCAAAAAATATTGCCCATCCATTATGGCGCCTCGCATAACGCCACACTGTATATCATTTTCGTTAAGATGTCCATCCAAGAGTCTTTTAAAACTATCCATACTTCCTACTGACACCACCGATTGTAGAAGAGAGTTTCACATCCTTACCACCCTGACAGTCAAAAACCCCCTACGCAGCTAAAGGTTAAACTGCTTCTCTTCCAGTCTCATCGTATGGCCCCATGTCCTCTTACACTCTCTGGGACTGAAAAGTTTCATACATATGCTGGGATCACCATTAAGATATTTGTATAGTGCTATCATATCTCCTTTCAAGCGTCTCTTCTCCAGTGAGAATAAATTTAGTGCTTGTAGTCGTTCCTCAAAATTGATGTCCTCCAGTCTCCATATTAATTTAGTTGCCCTTCTCTGGACTCTCTCTAGCTCCAGCACATCCTTTATGAGGATGTTCTGGTGACTAGAACTGGATGGAATATGCCAGATGTGGCTGAATCAGAGTTTTATAAAGTGGCAGGATGATCATTTTATCCCTGGGGTAAATTACCTTTTTAATGCATGCTAATATTCTGCCGGCTTTGGTAGCTGCAACTTGACACTGCATACTATTGCTCAGTCTGTCTCCTATTAGGACCCCTAGATCCTTCTCCATGCTGGAACCCCCTAGAGGTTCTCCCCTAATGAGTAACTTGCATTTATATTTTTACCCCCCAAGTGCATTACCTTACATTTACCAAGGTTAAACTTCATTTGCCATCTACTAGCCCACTCCATTCATTTATTCAGGTCCTCTTGTAAAGTTTCTATATCCTTCTGTGATGCTATTGCTCTACATATTTTTGTGTCATCAGCAAACACTGAGATTGAGCTATTTATCCCATCCTCTATATAATTTATAAATACGTTAAACAGAATTGGTCCTAGGACAGAGCCTTGGGGTACCCCACTAGCCACTCTAGACCATTCTGAGTACATGTTATTTATCACCACCCTTTGGACTCGTCTCCACAGCCAGTTGTCTATCCAAGAACAAACCCTATGGTCTATACCCACCGACCTCAGCTTGTAGATTCAGCATTTGTGGGGCTCTGTAACAAATGCTTTTGCAAAATCCAGGTACACCCCATCTACCAGCCTACCTTTGTCCAGATGGCATCACTTGTTGATGATTTTATTTCAGATTTTGGTTTAGTTTTAGACACTGAGTGATCTAACCTCCTAAAACAATCTTTCTCAACCTGTATGCTGCAATACATTTTTGTATCACTTAGGCAGGCCATACACGGTTCGAATCTTGCTCAACCAGCCGAGATTCAAACCGTGTATGAGCAGGGTGAACGTACCAAGTTGATCTATCAATCACGATCAACTTGGGTACAACCAGCATGCCGGGTTTACCTGCGATTATCGCTAGTGGCTGCTATAGCCGCTAGCAATAATCACTGTCTTCTCCCAGGGGAGACAGCTTCCCCACCCTCCCACATCCCCCACCGCAAGAAGACAATGGCCTGGCAGGAGGGATTCCAGCATCAACACTGTCTGTGGTGATGGGGGAATCAAGTGAATTTCATTCCTGCAACCCATTGCAGGAAAGAAATTTGCTCCTTGTATGGCCAGTCTTACTCCTGCACACCCACTGTCCTAAACACATAACATTATCTTGGGACTTTTCTGATTTAAGATCACTGGGGTCAGTAGATGTCATGTTGTGTGCCATTTTGTGTCTGTGCCCAGCCCCACCACTGACAGCTCTTTAATGCTGCTGCTAAATACAGATCCCCATGTTTTCAAATCTTCCACTTGGGGATGCCTGTTAATGGCAAGGGCATGTATAAACAACAAAAGTATTTTGTTTTAAACAGAATTAGGGCTCATGCTGATGGGCATGCTTTTCAAACAGAAATGCATGTGTTTGAATGGCAAACCCAAGGTTTGACCTGCCTTGTCTGCAGTTACATTGCATCTGGCATTATGCATCTAAAGAAACACAGCAAAATATAAAGCAGGTCAAATGAAGCCTCTTAACTGCCAGCTGTATTGTTTAAATAAAGTTGATGAGAATTTAATGACCTGCATTTAACCGGTTCCCGAACGCACGCAGTATATTTACTGCTGCAGTGTGGCTCTATTCCGCGAATCGCCGTATATAAGCAGTTATCGCCGCCGCCGCACTCTGCAGGAGTGTGCCCGCGACTCGGGTGAACCCGATGTCCACCGGCGAGCCACATTGACCAGCCAGAGAGAAAGAATGGGGGGCCGCCGATGTAAACACTGTCACTGGGATCAGTTAGATCTCTTATGCCCCTGGTAGCTCAGCCCCCTCACAGTTAGAACACGCCTAGGGAACACAGTTAACCCCTAGATCTTCCCCTGCAGGTTAACCCCTTCACTGCCAATGACATTTATACAGTAATCAGTGGATTTTTAAATTTCTGATCGCTGTATAAATGTCATTGGTCCCAAAAAAGTTGTCCGACATGTCCGTCCCAATACCAAAGTCCCGATAAAAATCACAGATCGCCGCCATTACCAGTAAAAAAAAAAAATGTAAAAAAGTCACAAATTAATTCTCATGGTTTGTAAATGTGGCAACTTTTGCGCAAACCAATCAATAAACGCCAATTGTGATTTTTTTTTTACCAAAAATATGAGGAAGAATATAAATCGGCCAAAACCGATGAATAAATGTTTTTTTATTTTTTTTTTTGGATTTGTATTATAGCAAAATTGTCACTCTTTTTTTGTTTATAGCGGTGATCAGAAATATTTGTAGGAAAAAAAGGACGCAAATTTAGTTTGGGTACAACGTCGCATGATCGCGCAGTTGTCAGTTAAAGCAACGCAGTGCTGAACCGCAAAAAGTGCTCTTGTCCTACAGTGGGAAATCCTTCCGAAAGTGAAGTTGTTGATGTGAGTTCTATATGTATGTCAAATACAGAAAGCAATGCCCATCTGCATGAGTTTGAAATAAATATTTTAGGGTATAGGTCTCAGGAATAAGACGTACATTTGATTTGAGCTTTTCAATTATATATTGAATTTTTCAAATTTGAAACTAAATGAATCATAAATTTGTTTTTGAGTAGGAGATAATCAAACAAATTGGGGTAGGGAATTGCATAGGATGGGAAAGGCTCTGGAAAAGTCCTGGAGGTGAGCATGGGAGGAGGTAATGAGGGAGCTGGAGAGCAGGAGGTCTTGGGAGGAATGAAGAGAATGGTTTTTAAGAGACTAGTCTAGTGATGTAGCTGGGGGCTGAGTTGTGGATGGCTTTGTAACTTATTGTTAATATTTTGAAATGAATTTGTTAGGTGAGCGGAAGCCAATGGAGGGATTGACAGAGAGGAGTAGCAGACACTGAGCGGTTGGTAAGGTGGATGAGCTATACAATATTGGGTTAGAATGTTTGAAGTGCTTTTAATTGCTTATTTCAGAAAAAAAAGCAGCTTGAATGTAAAAAGCCAAAATAATATCTCTATCATTTTGGACTTAACAGATGTGTCTATGGAGATGGAACAAGCACTACAGACAAGGGAAACACCATTTAGATTGTAAGCTCTAACGAGCAGGGCCCTCTGATTCCTACTGTATTTAAGTGTATTGTATTTGTACTGTCTACCCTCAATTTGTAAAGCGCTGCGTAAATTGTTGGTGCTATATAAATCCTGTATAATAATAATAATATAATAATTGGTGGGATAACTATCCTGAGGGATGAGCAAAATAAATTTAGCAAAGGACTACAAAATATCAAAGCCACCTTACCAGACTGCTAAAGCTTTGTGGGTCTGAGCATCCTGGCCAAAGACAACTTATGGCTATCGTTTGAGCTATTATAAGTAGTGGATTTTATTATGCAACACCATGATTCACACTGCTTAGCAAAGAGATTGGCATCTTATTAGCACAGCTATGCATCTGTATTAGACATGTGCACTGCCAAATAATATAGTTTATTCTAGTTTCCGTTAAATTCGTTTTTTTTCCCAGGTCATTCGTTATGATCGAAAAACGTTATTTTGAATTTGTAACTTTGGAAAAATTCAAATTTGTTATGTTCTATTCGTTTAGATGCAATATTCGTTATTTTGATAATTTCAAATACATGTGCCTGGCTTTACTTCAAAGAAAAATGCTGCTCAGTTCTGGAAAGTGCATGATGATTTAGCAAAGGAGCCTTTACAGCTGAGCCCTTAACAAAATGTAGTTTCTGCTCTGGGGTAGCGAAACACAAATTGCACTTTTTTAAACAAAACTACATGTAAGTGAATTGATTCTTTGATCATGCAGTCCAATCAGACAAAAACATACTCTAACACATACCGTATACTGTACTTACTGTTGCTTCATCCAGCTGCTGAGCGTAAAAAAACATTCTGATTAAGCTATGGGTTACTGGAGTTGTAGCTCACATAGACCTATGGATCTCCTCCATGACTGTGCTGTTCACGTGCATAGCTCCCAACTGACCCTGATTTCAAGGGACTGTCCCTGATTTGGAGCAAAGTCCCTCTTTCCTCCTCATTTGTCCCTCATTTTGGTCTGATCTATAAAGTTGTATATAAAATGCTCTTTTCATCTTTCAAAAAGTGTTTCCCAGTGCTAAACCTTTCATTCAATTTCTAAATTTCTGCATTTGTAAATTTCAAGACCCAATATAAAGGAATAGTAGTGGTACTACCCACACTTGTGGGTTTAACCACTTGACCTCCAGAAGATTCACCCCCCTTTATGACCAGGCCATTTTTTTGGGACACAGTGCTGCGTTACGTTAACTGACATATGCGTGGCCGTGTGACACTGTATCCAAATAACATTTTTATCATCTTTTCCCCCCTAAATAGAGCTTTCTTTTGGTGGCACTTCTGCAGGTTTTATATTTTGCGCTATATGCAAAAAAAGACTGATAATTTTGAAAAAAAAAAAACAATATTTTTGACTTTCTGTTATCAAACATAACCAAAAAAAATGTAAGAAATCAAATGTCTTCATCAATTTAGGCCAATATATATTCTGCTACATATTTTTGGTCACAAATCCAAATAAGCGTATATTGATTGCTTTGCGCAAAAGTTATAGCACCTACAAACTATGGGATTTTTTATTTATTTATTTTTCTTAGTAGTAATGGCTTTGATCATGGACTTATAGTGGGACTGTGATATTGCAGCAAACAGATCACACACCTAACTGACACTTTTGACACTTTTTGGGGACCAGTGACACTAATACAGTGATCGGTGCTAAAAAATAAGCACTGTCACTGTACTAATGACACTGGCTAGAAAGGGGTAACATCAGGGGTGATCAACGGATTAACTGTGTGCCTAGGTTATGCTTACTCATTGTGTGGGAGGTGCTTTGTCTGGGGGGGGCAAAAATCTGTGTTTCTGGATCAATACCTTCCCTTCTGACAGAATGACAATCTGCCTTGTTTACATTACAAATTGTCGTTCTTTCTCTGTCTTGCGTAATCGGTGGGTGTCGGTGGACATTGCGTCTGCGGGAAACAGCTGCTGGGCTCTTGTTGTGTGTGATCACAGTGGGAGTGAGTCAACGTGGGAGTGAGTTCCAGATCTGGAAGTGTCAGATCACGTACTAGGTACATGATCTGGCACAGAGCGGCCGCCCTGCCACACTATATCTACGGTGGATGGCTGTGAAGTGGTTAATTAATCATTTTTTTTGTAAAATTCTCCTTTAAGGGGTGTGGAAGGGTGTGTGTCCTATGACTACATGCTTTTGCTAATAGGTGTCCCTCGTTCTCATCTCAGAAAGTTGGAAAATATGCACATGCATCAGATTGGTCACATGCACAGAAAGTACTGGGTATTTGCTCTGGCTCCTGACCTTGAATGGACCTAAGCATAGATTTCTGTGAATAGGGGTAGGGGAAGGGTTAAAACAAACCTATCGTTTGCCCATTTAGGACAAAGCACAGGTTTGCTTCAAAGCATTCCCACAAATATCACCCCTGTTAATGCTACAAAACTGCAGCTACAGGCTTCCCAACTTGTTTTCTTCTTGTAATACATCTAAAATCAAGTGTGTCACAGGAGCTCTTTAATGTGAACATTACTAAGTCCTCTCTGTTGTAAAATCTGATATTTATTTGGGCTTGGGTCAATGCGGTTTTTAATTTTCTTTTTCCTTTTGTTCTGGTTAGCTCATAAAACAAAAGTCTTCAGGAAATGATAAACTATTCGTTTAGGGTCACTGCCACAGCATGCTTTCTTCATTCCCCTTCTTCTTATGAACCTTGTCTTAAAACTCTATTAATGTAGCATATATTTATGGTCCCTTGCAGTCACACTGCAATAAAAAATTGATAAAACCTTTAGTCCTTTTAGTGGGCCTTGTTCTTTATTATGGTAGAGTTATTTTCTACATTTTACTCTCAGAATATGTTCAGTGTGCTATCCAGTATAAATTACTGAAAGTAATTGCTCAGTTAGTTTATAGCCCAGTCACAAAGTATTTTTAAATGTTATTAAACTTTTTTTTTTTTAGGCTGGACGTTACAAATGCTATAAATTTCATAGCAGCTCGAGTCTGAAAAAGAGGTGTCTTAAGCTTTCTGCGCTTGTGATGGCGATTTAATAAACAGTTTGAGCTGAGAAACAAACTCCCTCTAAATTACATTTCCACATGGGCCTGAGTTCACACTGTTTATTAAAAAAATCTTTCTCCAGTTGTTTTAATAGAGTGTTTTAGATTAATGGCCCCAGTGGAGTTTAACTGCATTTCACTTCATTATAGTGAGATTGGACAAAAGGTTACTTCAATTAAATTCAAAACTTAACCTTAAATCTGTATAGATTTTTTAAGAAAATGTGATAAATTTGCCAGGCGAATCTTTCAAGATTAATGGACAACATCCATGCTTTTACCAGTGTCAAATATTTTTCTGTTCTAGATTTGCACACAGATGAATAGTGGCATTTTATGGCGTTGAAAGCCAATTTCCAATTGCATAAATGGGATGTGCGGACACTAGGGATTATTTAAACGTTAATACTCCATGATAAGGGCTTTATCTATCAGCGATTTCACAGTAGATATATTCAATCCTCTCTAAATCATTTAATTATTGATATTGAGTGTAGGGTAGGAGGTTGATAAATGTGTAGTCATTTAGCTTTTAGATTTCACAATACATTGTTACTCATTACAGTCTCCTTACAGCTATAACATATCATGTTGTCCAGAGCATTTTTCACTGGTTTGTGTGACTGCATTGTGAGTGGGAGAAAATAAACCTAGAAAGCATATTGCGGAAAAAAAATGTTTTCAGGTATTAAAAGTGTAAATTACTTTTTCAGGACAGGTAGGGCTTGGCTCAATTTTAATGACTTACACCTTTTTAATTTTATATAATTATATATGGTAATATGTACAACAGCTGGGTGTACTTTTTTCATAAAGTAAGCATCTCTATTTCACTGACAAAAATGATCTGATCTGTTACAGTGGACTTACTCTGACTGGCTCCTCACCATTACTAAGACTTCAGCTGCGAAGTGACACCTTAAAACCTTACCCAATAAAGCCCAGTTACTTATACAGGTCTTGGGTGTTTTTGCATGACTTAAATTGTCCACGTTTTCTTGCTACCCCCAGCTTTTTTCTGTTTATAGTCTCCTTTGCTAAAGTTCTACCTACCCTATAAGTCAGTGGTTCTCAACTCCTGTCCTAGGAACCCACTAACAGGCCAGGTTTGCAGGATAACTGAAATGCATCACAGGTGATATAATTTGCTGCTCAGTGATTGCAGTATTCTAGTCTGCATCTCCCCAAGGTAATACTTAAAATCTGGCCTGTTGGTGGGTCCCGAGGACTGGAGTTGAGAACCACTGCTATAAGTGAAATAGCCAACCAACAATAATCAGTGAAACAAACACCCAAAAAATAAAATACCATGAATATAAAGTGTAGCACTACATAACAGACTTGTGTCACGTAGCTCTGAGGAAGGGAATACACCCCCAAAACGCGTCAGCCTTCCTGCATTGTGTCCGCATTTATGTCTTTGTGGTTTTGATTGCCCATTGTAGGCCACCACTCTTGTGAGTATCTATTTTTTCCAATTTTTTTATTTAAACAAAGGTATGAGACAGGATCCACAGGATCAACACGTACCGGATGTAAAATTACATATTGCAACATACGAACTTAAGCGTCATATCGCAATAACAAAATGTCTATTGATTCCATAAATCTCGTCCCCACCGGAGTGCGCATGCGCCGGCGTCCGTGATGGCTGCATGATCACGGAGCTCCGGGCTACCCCGCCACCAGATGCCCTAATTAGCCACCATCCGGACCCATCTACCCCAGACCAGGCACCCTTCGATGCAGGGGAGGCAACAGAGGACCTGAGGGACCCCCCCGGAACGAGTGGAGGCGGACGTCGGGGCCGGCCCAAAATCGAGGCCGCGGCTGCGGCCTAGTCGCGGTCGGGACCGGAGCGGGCGTTCCTCTTTACAGCACCGAACGCACCAGCCCTCAGGATCAGAAGGTGAGGAGGTCCCTCTGGCAAGACTGCCCTCACCCAGGACCCGGGACTGTGGGATTTGGTACTGATGTACAGGGAGGGTCTCTGGCCCTGAAGGATCCGGGCCCGCATGGACAGGCCCAGCGCCACGCGGAGGGCTCCTATTATGTGGTCTCCCAGTCTCCCCTCTATACTGCTTAAGTATTTTTCACAGCCAGGGAGCCAGAGATGATCCCTATCCAGCATTTATCTCTATAAACACACAGAGACTTTACCGGATCTATACCCAGTTCTCCCCC
>BLSH010138543.1:820901-833016 GCA_018402905.1 Glandirana rugosa
ACGTCCCTCGTGGTAGTCCGCAAGATTCCTGTATTTAATGTGTATATTAAAGGACTGATGGAGAACGTGAAAACTTCCAGGACCTCGTGGTCCCGTTACCTTTAAGGGTTTTTACTGGGGTAAAACCTTTCATTTGTGGGGTTGTATATAAGATACTCCGTATTACTCAGAAAACTTACCAAGTAAAAAAGGTGTTCAAAAACCTTTTACACCTTTCTTTTACTTTTGCGTAAAAAAAATGTGTTCTTTCCACATTTTCCAAAAACTTGTGGAAAAAATGAACCATTCAAAAGACTCATTATGCCTCATAGAATATATGTTGGGGTGTTTACTTTCCAAAATGGGGTCATTTTTGGGAATTTCCATTGCCCTGGTGCTCCAGGACCTTCAAAAGTGCAAGAGGTAGTCAGGAAATTATATGTGTAATTTATGTCCTTAGAACGCCTGATGGTGCTCCCTGCATGTTAGGCCTCTGTATGTGGTCAGGCTGTGTAAAAGTGTCACACATGTGGTATCACCATACTCGAGTAGCAGAATGTGTTTTGGGTGTAATTGGTGGTATGCATATGCTGGGTGTGAGAAATAAACTGTTAATATGACAATTTTGTGAAAAAAAAACTGAAAAACAATCTTCATTTTGCAAAGAATTGTGGGAAAAAATGACAACTTCAAAAAATTCGCCATGCCTCTTACTAAATATGTTGGGGGGTATTTGTACTTTTCTGTCTTGTTAGGGCCTCAAGAAATGACATAGGCCGTCAGTGCATCAGGTGTGATCAGTTTTCAGTTTTTTGACACCATAGATTGTAGACTCTATAACTTTCACAAAGACCAAATAATATACACTAATTTGGGTTATTTTTACCAAAGATATATAGCAGTATAAATTTTGGCCAAAATGTATGAAGAAAAATGACTAATTTGCAAAATGTTATAACAGTAATAAAGAAAAATGCATTTTTTTTACAAAATTTTTGGTATTTTTCAATTTATTGCTCAAAAAATAAACACCCCAATGGTGATTAAATACCACCAAAAGAAAGCTCTATTTGTGTGAAAAAAAGGATGAAAATTTCATATGGGTACAGTGTAGTATGACTGAGTAATTGTCATTCAAAATGTGAGAGCACTGAAAGCTGAAAATTGGTCTGGTTAGGAAGGGGGTTTAAGTGCCCAGTGGTTAAGTGGTTAAGGTTCCCCATGATCCCCGCTCTTTGTTGCATATAGGTCTATACACAAATGGGGCCCCTATCCTAGTGTCTCCCCCCCTTATATGTGGTGTATTGGAGATACTCAGTTTACTTAACTATAGCATATGATGTCTGCTATGGTTGGCTCCCCCCTGAAATAACATTAGTGGTTGAGGGGACAGGATGGTTATGGTTGGGTCGTTCTAGACCTCTTTATCCATCTTGTTTGAGTATCTAAGTCTAATTCACTCTTTTTACCACTATGGGGATCATAGATGGGCCGACCAAATTGGGATCAGCAGACCCGAGTGGTATTTGGCTTTGTGGGGTCTGCTGGCCTCATGGTAACACTAGGTAGGTGCTGTTGGGTGGCCTTTGATCTTGGGGTATACCCAGATTGGGGTTTTCCAGGTCCCACCTACCCTACCATTCCACCTCCATGAAAAGCCATAGATGGGACGGCCGATCTGGGATCGGTGGACCTAAGCAGGGCTTGGCTGGGTATGGGATGAGGGATCTCTCTGTCAAGGGTCTTTCCATTTGCCTTAGGTGTCTTAGGATATATGTCTGCTCCCATAACCCTTGTTTTGGAGGGGCTAAGATTTGTTTCTATCCGCTCCCCCTGTGTTTACATGCTTACATGCCTATAAGCTCCTATCTGTATAGTCTGATCATGTGTGATCCTACAGGGGCCAACGCCTATGGAGATGTTGCATTGTTTTTTACTATTTTGTTTTTTTTTTGTTGTGCATTGGTTTTTGTACTCATGTTTTGATAACATATGTGGCACAAATTGTCTTGGATTTATATTGAATACCTGCAAATGAGATGTATATGTAACAGTTTTTTGTGTATTTGCTTGGGGTCTGTCGGACTCGGAAGTTCACCCATTGTTGCACTTGTCTCTATGTCTGTTTGTCATTAATAGGTTTTTATCAGTAGCACTGTGTGGACTTCATTCAGATTGGGTTGTGTGCCTGCCTTGCAGCTGATGGGGGATGGTCGTGTTGACCACTTGATATTGGTTGGTGTATGTCGGACAGAATCGTTTTTCTGGATATATAAGTGTATTTTGTCTGGATATAGAAGTGTATATTTTTTCTTTCCCCAATGCTGCTGATCAGGTACACACCCTCCTCTGATCAAGGTGTACACCTTTTTGCCTGCTTCGTGACCTGGCTTCGCCCCTTTGAGGGTGTGGTGGCCATGCGGCAGGTATATAGGTTTCACTGAGACTTGTAGTCTGTTAGAAGAAATCCTGCACTTCCTGGACTCTTTAGCGCTATTTGCACGTTGACTCGTGTTCACGCGTTCCCTCGCCGGAAACGGCGCCAAACGGCTCTATTTTAGCTGTGCATGCCCTGCAGCAAGTGCTGTCTGATCTACAGCATGTAGTGTGTGTTCCTGAGCAACCTGTACTCTGATTCTCTGTTTCTGTGACCGACTAGCCTGTTTTGCTGATTTCTGCCTGCACCGACCCCTGGATTTTCTACGACCACTCTCTTGCCTAACCCTTCTGTACTTTTGCCTGCCTGCCTGTTGACGACCCTGCCTGAACCCGACCATCCATCTGCCTGCTCCTCTTGTACCGCACCGCCAGCCTGTTTCACGACCCGGCCTGTACGACCACTCATCAGTGCACGAGTACACCAACGGACTTCTACCAACACCAGTGACCCAGTCCGACCCTCGTGCCATCCTGCACTCCCGAGCCACCTGTCTACTCTACCAGGGGTTCCCGAGTCAGGGTAGTAAGGGAGGTTACCCACTGCATAAGTCAGACTTATCCACCAGGTACGTGACAGTATCAGACAGCCATGATCGAGTCTGCGCAGAGGGCCTCCCTTACGAAGGAACTGTGTGAGAGGGTGACCAGCCTTGCCCAAGTAGTGAGGGATCTGCACTCTGGCTACCTCCGGCTGGAGGACCAAGTCGGGGAGCTCCCCCAGCACACCTTCATCCCAGCACCCATGGAGACAGAAGTGCCTCTGTCTGAACGGTTTTCAGGGGACCGTAAGAAATTTCGGGCATTTCGCATTTCCTGTGAACTTTTCTTCTTCCTGCAACCCAGTATCTTCTCTCAGGAGAGCACTAAAGCGGGGTTGGTCATCTCCCTCCTCCTGGGTGAGCCACAGGCTTGGGCTCACCGCCTACTGGAGCGCACGGCTCCCGAGACTACAAGCCTTGCCCGGTTCTTTACGAGGACCCACATCTAGCCGCCTCTGCAGAAGCCACGCTCCATGCCCTCCAGCAAGGCCACCACCCCGCTGAGGACTATGTGGCAGAGTTTTGGTGCTGGAGCGATGACACCGCATGGAATGACGTGGCTCTCCAAGCTCAGTTCTGGCTGGGACTGTCCGAGCCCCTTAAGGATGAATTGGCTCGTGTGGGCGTACCTCCAACCCTGGACGCCTTGATCGATTTGGCCATCCAAATCGACTGCCGCCTGTGGGAACATTGCACCGAAAGCTCTGGCACCCCCACGTACTCCTCCTACTCCAAGCTTCCCCCTGCACCCCGGCCGGGCAGGCCACAATGCCCAACTCTCTCCCCCGAAGAAAGGAGACGACTGTGCAATGGCTTGTGCCTGTATTGCGGAGGACCAGGACATTCAGTGTGGACCTGACCCGTTAAGTCCGGTAAAATCCCTCCGCAAAACCAAGGAGGAAAACTATCCATACCTGATCCCAAGACACATGCGGTCCTCGCCGTAGTCTTGCAACTGCCCAGTGGGGATGTTTCCGTCTCAGCTATTATAGACTCTGGAGCACCCCCACGCCACCCCCCACGTATAATAAGGAGCAGATCGTCTATAAATTTCAAATACAAGATAACAGACGATCTGAATGGGTTCCTACCTCCAAGGGGGGCAATGTTAGAAGAAATCCTGCACTTCTTGGACTTTTTAGCACCGGAAACGGTTCCAAACGGCTCTATTTCAGCATTGCACGCCCTGTAGCAAGTACTGTCTGATCTACAGCGTGTAGTGTGTGTTCCTGTGCAACCTGTACTTGGATTCTCTGTTCCTGTGACCCGGCTAGCCTGACTTTGCTGATTTCTGCTTGCGCCGACCCCTGTATTGTTACGACAACTCTCTTGCCTAACCTTTCTGTACTTTTGCCTGCCTGTTGATGACCCTGCCTGAGCCCGACCATCCATCTGCCTGCTCCTCTTGTACTGCACCGCCAGCCTGTTTCACCACCCGGCCTATACGACCACTCTTCAGTGCACGAGTACACCAACGGACTTCTACCAACATCAGTGACCCAGTCCGACCCTCATGCCGTCCTGCACTCCCGAGCCACCTGTGTACTCTACCAGGGGTTCCCGAGTCAGGGTAGTAAGGGAGGTTACCCACTGCATAAATCAGATTCACCCACCAGGTACGTGACATAGTCATTGTAATGATTAAGCACACGACTGGTGTGTGAAACGCGTCTACGGACTGCTTGCTGGTATTTGTGGTGCCCTTGACCCGAATAAAGCCTGGAAATCATCTGGATGTGCCACTTCTTTCTTCTATTGGTGGATTCACGTGGGGCGAGCCGCAGCAGGCACTCCAGAGCTTCCAACTAGTGTGTGAGCCATTACACCTGGAGCAGCGATTTTCTCTTTGGTTTACCAATAAATTCAAAACGGTGTCAATGAACCTCAGGCTGCTTATACTGTATAATCAGTACCACTCCATATACCATGGGTCTGTCTGGCGTGTTCATGGCCATGGCCATTTGCCTACCCAGCCTAGAACACTGAGTAAAAGGACCATATGTGTTGGTTTTTGAGAGAACATTGCTCAACGTCAGAGAAAGAACATAAAGGGAGTGGAAGAAAGTCTAAATGGGAGAAATTGATGTGAGGATGGGAAACAATGGGATGCCATCCTGATCCTGGCAACCAACTAATACTTGCCCAAGGCAAGTTCTTGCAAACTGGTTCTGATTTTTACAATCCCTGTGAGTCGTTTTACATAAGGGATCATGTGCAGTTAAGATTCTAAAAGTTTACATTTTAAATCCAGAGCTATTTGGACAGCATTTGTGTTCTTTGTAAGTGTTTTTTTTCTCACTTGGGACATATCAGGGGTAAAGCTTTCATTAAAGTAACAGTGGAAAGAAGATTTTTGTTCTATTTTAGAGAATCATGTTTTAATAGACATTCATTCAAGGGGAACTAAAGTCTGGCTGTCAAAAACTATGAGCAGACAGGTTCTTTATTACAGAAGAGAAATACAAGTTTACATCCCAGCGCAGCTTCTGTGTGCTGTAATGACTGCACTCCTTCGCATTTGCAGGAGTGATAACATTCCAAACCAACCAATGAAGGTGGCTGAAGACTGGCACCCAGCAGAAGATGCTGGCATCAGCGAGGTATGCGGCTTATTGCAGGAAAGATAAGTTTAGCTCTGCTTTAAACTGCAAACCTATATTTTTAGTGAGCTGACATTCAGCACCCCCAGGAATGTGATAGAGGTGTAGTCCAAGCAGGAGATAGTTAGGATGTTAGTGTTCTTGCAAGAATGCAGAATGGGGGCTTTTATGTCTATGAAACAATGAGTGTGGTGAGGGTGGGAATAAAATGTGTACAGTTTATCCAAAGGGAGAGTTACATGCCAAGCATCAAAAACAGTGTGTTTCCTAGAATGTTGGTGAAATAGCTGGGACTGCTTTTCAATTTGAGATGAGGACTTTGGTTTACCAGTGGTGTGTCCTTTCTCCTCCAACATTAAAGTCAATTTATTCCAATTTTGGATACCCAATTAACCATGTGTGTTAAAAATGTGTTTATGATATAAATAACTGGAGGGTTCTGGCAAAGAGATCTTTGATAGTTTCAAACTTGTCTAGACTTTGGTATGAACAGGATCATAGTCCACAAGCGTTTCTTTCTACTTCTGATAGTTGGTGTGATCTTCAAGACATTTCTTAATCCTAGCCCTGATTAAGAAATGCTCCATCTGCTCCAGCTTCCTTGATGCTCTCATGTTGTATTTTGTGATCAAATATGGTATCCCTAAGAAAGAAAGGAGTTTGGGTATTGCTCCTAAGGCATTGTATTCTATAGCAGTGTGTCTAGTACCAGTGTTTGGTGTATCCAACTGTGAATGGTAACTTCCCCATTGCCTGAGAGTGATTAATCTGCAGTGTGAAACATTGGAATTAATGGAGCTGGAATTAGTGTTTTGTGTGTAAGGTGCAATGAAACAGTACTCATAATTCAGAATAGGGCATTTGTTGTCATGCTCCTGTATGGAGTTCCCTTCATCTTTGGACCTTTTCTGTCCTTGTTGACCATGTCTGCACCCACATGGATGTGCCACCTGTGAAACTAAAGAAAAAGAGGAAAAGGAGAAAGATTAGTTGGATGAAGAATTTGACATCACTGACTCTCTCTTACCATTCACCTATTTGTAAAATAACCTTGTCAAGATCCTACATTCCATTTATAGTCTTTACATTTAAAGAAACTAGTTTTGACATGTTTTCTCCGTGTTCATAAATAGAGTTGAGCGAACACTTGGACATTCGGGTTCGGAGGGTCCGAACGAACTTTGGGAAAAAGTCCGGGTTCGACACCGAACGTTGCCCGAACTTTATCCCGGACCCCATTGAAGTCAATGGGGACCCGAACTTTTAGGCACAAGAATGGCTGTAACAAAGTCCTGGCAAGTGCTAGAGGGCTGCAAAAGGAAGTAAAATGGGGGTAAGAGTAGGGCAAGTGCCCTACAAAAAAATGGGGATAGATAAAATAAATTAAAATCAAATAAAAAAAAAATGGGAAGGGGGGTGGATGTGGAGTAGGAGCCTAGAGGTTGACTAGGCCTTGACCGTGGCAGTGCAGGTGGAAGTGGCGGTGGTCGAGGAGGAGGTAGCCAACACTGTTTTTTTTTTTGTTTGTTTATAATTGGGGTATATTGGTATATTGAGGCCTATTCAAAAAAACAAGTATACGAATGGCTGTGTGAGTCCGGCCTAAATATTTATTCTGCACAAGGTACAGACAAGTCTTGTGGGATCCATGCCTGGTTCATTTTAATAAAGGTTAGCTTGTCCACGTTGGCTGTGGACAGGCAGCTGCGCTTGTCTGTGATAACGCCGCCTGCCGTGCTAAACACACGATCAGACAATACACTGGCTGCAGGGCAGGCCAGCACCTCCTAGGCATAAAGGGCAAGCTCAGGCCATGTGGCCAATTTGGAGACCCAGAAGTTGAATGGGGCAGACCCATCAGTCAGTACGTGTAGGCGTGTGCACACAAACTCTTGCACCATGTTGCTGAAATGCTGCCTCCTGCTAAGACGTTGTCTATCGGCTGGTGGTGCTGTTTGTTGTGGCGGGCTGCTGACAAAGCTTTGTCACATTTCGGCCATGCTAACCCTGCCTTCTGAGGTGCTGGCGGTGGCAAAGCTGCGTTGGTGGCCTCTTCCTTCTCCTCTTCTGCCTTCGCCTTGTGCTTCCACTGGGGATTCCATTTGGGAATGCCCTCAGAAGCGCCTCTTCCAGTGTGCGCTTGTAGTCGTGCATCTTCCTCTCACGCTCCAGTGAGGGAATTAAGGACGGCACGTTGTCCTTGTAATGGGGATCCAGCAGGGTGGCCACCCAATAATCAGAAGAAGTTACAATGTAGGCAACTCGGCTGTCGTTGCGCAGGCACTGCAGCACGTAGTCGGCCATGTGTGCCAGGCTGCCCAGAGGCAAAGACAAGCTGTCCTCTGTGGGAGGTATATCATCTGTGTCTTCTGTATCCCCCCAGCCACGCTCCAGTGATGCCCACGAGCTGCGTTGGGTGCCACCCTGCTGCGATTCCTCCTCCTCATCTTCCTCGTCCTCCTTGTCCTCCAGAACTGTGCCTTGGCTTGAATATTTTTGACCTGGCCTATGCTGGTGCAGGAACCCACCCTCCGAGCCACTTGCGAATGACTGGCCTGATAACCATGGAAATTACCCCTCTTCCTCCACCGCCTCCTCATCCTCCTGTGCCACATCCTTTTCCATCATGGCCCGAAGTGTTTTTTCAAGGAGACATAGAAGTGGCATAGTAACGCTGAGAACAGCGTCATCGGCACTGGCCATGTTGGTGTAGTACTCAAAACACTGCAATGCGCTACACAGGTCTCGCATGGAGGCCCACTCTTTGGTGGTGAAGTGTTGCTGTTCCGCAGAGCGACTGACCCGTGCGTGCTGCAGCTGAAACTCCACTATTGCCTGCTGCTGCTCGCACAGTCTCTCCAGCATGTGCAAGGTGGAGTTCCACCTTGTGGGCACATCGCATATGAGGCGGTGAGCGGGAAGGCCGAAGTTCCACTGCAGCGCAGACAGGCGAGCAGCAGCAACGCCGAAAGTGCGCACAGACGGCTTGCACTTTATGCAGCAGTTCTGACATATCCGGGTAGTTTTTAGAAAATTCTGTACCACCAAATTCAGCACATGCGCCAGGCAAGGGATGTGCGTCAAACGGGCTAGGCCCAGAGCCGCTATGAGATTTCACCCATTGTTGCACACCCCCAGGCCAGGCTTGAGGCTCAGTGGCAACAACCACTCATTGGTCTGTTGTTCAATGCCCGTCCACAGCTCCTGCGCAGTGTGGGGTTTATCCCCCAAACATATCAGTTTTAAAACAGTCTGCTGTTGTTTCCCCCTGGATGTGCTGATGTTGGTGGTGAAGATGTTACACTGAGCGGATGAGTAGGTGGTTGAGGAGGAGGAAGCGCAGTAGGAGGAGGAGGCAAGAGGAGGCAAAGAGAAATGCCCTGTAATCTTCGGTGGTGGAAGGACATGCGCCAAATGGCTAGCCGGCTCAGGCCCACCCGCCACTACATTTGCCCAGTGTGCAGTTAGCGAGATATAGCGTCCCTGTCCGTGCTTACTGGTCCATGTATCAGTGGTTATGTGGACCTTGCCACAGATGGCATTGCGCAGTGCACACTTGATCTTGTCCCTGACTTGTTTGTGCAGGCAAGGGATGGCTCATCTGGAAAAGTAGTGGAGGCTGGGAACCACGTACTGTGGGACAGCCACCGCCATCAGGTTTTTGAAACTGTCCGTGCCCACCAGACGGAATGACAGCATTTCAAAGGCTAGGAATTTTGAAATGCTGGCATTCAGGGCCAGGGATCGTGGGTGGGTAGGGGGGTACTTCCTCTTTCTCTCCAGTGTTTGGGAGATGGACAGCTGTAAGCTTCCATGAAACCATGTGGAAATGCTTGGGGACGGTGGCGGACATGGTGGCGTTGCTGTCATATCGTCTGTTTGCTGGGTGGCAGGTGACACTGTCACTGTAGAGGTGGAGGAACAGGCCGAGGCAGCAGCAGAAGAGGAAGCAGGAGGAGGCCGAGACCTTTCTTGGATTTTGAGGTAATTATTCCAATGCAGCTTGTGCCTTGAATTTAGATGCCTGGTCATGGGGGTTGTGCTCAGAGCATTTATGCCCCGGCTCAGGCTATCATTGCACAGCTTGCAAACCACTCGTGTCTTGTCGTCAGCACATTGTCTGAAGAACTGCCACACGGGGGAACGCCTTTGAGCTGCCTTTGGTGTGCTAGGTCCCTGGGTGCGGTGGTCTAGGGGACGCTCCCTCCGCTTTTGCAACCTGCTTCCTCTTTTGCTGTGCTGGTGCCTCTGTGTGACCACCACCTCTTCCTCCAAACTGCACATATCACACGCATGACCCTCAGTCCATGTGGGGTCTAGGACCTCATCATCCTCCACATCATCTTCCACCCACCCTTCACCATTGCCCTCCTTGTCAGTCTGCACACTGAGGGAAGCTGCAGCAGTTGGCACCTGTGTTTCGTCATCATCAGAGATGTGCTGCGCTGGTGTTTCCATGTCCTCATCCTGCAACAGAAGTGGTTGGGCGTCGGTGCACTCAATGTCTTCCACTTCTGTGGCAGCGCTATATGGATGGCCCACAGAAAGCACACCAGGAGAGTCATCAAAAAGCATAAGAGTCTCTTGCAGGACTTGGGGCTCAGGCTGCTTGGCTAATTTACAAGGGGCTGAGGTGAAAGACAGATGTCCATGGGGTTCAGGTGCCAACTCTGAGCTTTCATCAAGGGACCGGGAGGGAGACAATGTGAAGGAATTGGAGGCATTGTCAGCCACCCAATCTACTATCGCCTGTACTTGTTCTGGCCTCACCAATCGTTGAGGGGCATTCGGCCTACCATATACCAATGAAGGTTCTGTTGGCTACCTGAGGAAGGTGTTTCCCTTGTGCGTGTAGCTGGCACACCTCAACCACATCCTCTCCTTCCAACAGGAGGTTCACCAACACCACCAACACCAGCAGCACCAGCATCACCAGCAGCACCATGACCGCGTCCCTTATTTGCTCTCCTCATCGTACCCGCAAATGTACTATGTAGCCCTATGTAAGTATTTATTAATACCAATTAATACCTTTTTTGTTTTTGAAAACACCAACGTAGCCAGATTTTTTATTTTGGTGCAAGAAATGCACCGCTCACACCAACAGCTGGAAGCTCTCCCTTTAGAACTAGGAGATGATTTTTGAACAATAATGTGTCACTTACAGCAACAGCTAGAACCTCTCCCTTTAGAACTAGGAGATGATTTTTGAACAATAATGTGTCACTTACAGCAACAGCTGGAAGCTCTCCCTTTAGAACTAGGAGAGGATTTTTGAACAATAAATAATCTGTCACTTACAGCAACAGCTGGAACCTGGCCCTATAGGAGTAGGCAATGATTTTTGAACAATAATCTGTCCCTCTAAGCAGAAGCCTCTACCTAGTGCAGTCAGATCATTGTGTAATGCAGGGTTTGATCTGCAATCTGTCACTCAAAGCAGCAGTATGTGAAATCTCAAATTACTCCCACAATCTGATCGTTGTGTACGATCCCACAATCTGATCGTTGTGTACGATCGTAACGATCGTTGTGTTAGGAAGGGTTTGATCTGCAATCTGTCACTCAAAGCAGCAGTATGTGAAATCTCAAATTACTCCCACAATCTGATCGTTGTGTACGATCGTAGCGATCATTGTGTTAAGCAGGATTTGATCTGCAATCTGTTTCTCAAAGCAGCAGTATGTGAAATCTCAAATTTCTGCAATCTGTCAGTCAGAGCAACAGTAGTAGTAATCTCAGGTTGCAGGATCAGATGTTAAAATGTCTGCAATCTGTCCCTCACAAAAATGCTGGCAGCTTCCTCTCCCTGTACTAGTAAGAGTCTCAGAGAGCATGTGACTGCAGCATCAAGTGACTCCAGCTTATATAGAGGCTGGGTCACAAGATGCACTGGCCAATCACAGCCATGCCATTAGTAGACATGGCTGTGATGGCTTCTAAGGGCAAACCAGTGAAACGCTTGTTGATTGGCTGCCCTGCAGCTATTCAACATGCATGATCAAATACCGGAACCCAGAACCTGAACCCAAACTTTTTTCAAATGTCCGGGTTCGGGTCCGGGTCACGGACACCCCAAAGTTCTGTACGGACCCGAACTTTACAGTTCTGGTTCGCTCAACTCTACTCCTCACCAATATCAAGCCAGTAACAATGTCATTTAAGACACCTCCAGAACATATGGATCAAGTTAGCCGGGCCCTTACTGGATCTAGGGCAGAGGGTTGACTGCCTGCGGTGCCACTTAAATAGTAATGTAAAATAAACAGTTGGGTCAGTCTTTGTTTTGGGGATACAGAGACCATTGGGAGAGCAGCCAATGCCATATTCCATTGGTCATCTGTTATACGACCTATATCTCTCTCCCAGTGTACTCTCGATGGTATAATGTATGTTTCCTGGTGTTTACCCTGTACAGCACTATACATTTTAGAGATGGGTCCTTTTTTTTCCTTACCATGAAACAGTCTAGTAATAGATGGTATGTTGTTATATTTCAATAGCTGAGTACAAGCTTGTGTTTGTATAGCATGATGTAGCTGTAGGTATTGAAAAAAC
>BLSH010138543.1:833026-863990 GCA_018402905.1 Glandirana rugosa
TACAACAATCCTATTATTGTTATCTCTCTCTCCAGATGGATACACTCTCATTTCAAGACCTGTTCCTGTAGGTCAGGGAAATATGTTTCTAGGATGGGATTGAAATGGAGTGTCTTCGGAGAAAACCTATTTCTGGTACTTGAATTTCTTATGAATTCCATTATATTAGTTCATCATAAATGCTTATCACAACTCGCTTGGGCCTGACATTGCAAGCCCAGGCATGGCTTGAAACCCCACAGGCCCTAGGCCTGGGCTTGTGCCTGTAAAGTTTTTTACAAACCCAAACCCAAGACTATCAACTAGTGCGTACAACTTATCGACGTCCCGTCGGTTAGTTGTTCGCAAAGTGACCCTGGGTCACATGATGCACTGGACAATCACAGCCATGCCATTAGTAGACATGGCTGTGATGGCTTCTAAGGGCAAACCAGTGAAACGCTTGTTGATTGGCTGCCCTGCAGCTATTCAACATGCGTGATCAACTATCAGAACCCAAACCCAAACATTTTTTGAAATGTCCGTGTTCGGGTCCGGATCCCGGACACCCCAAAGTTCGGTACGGACCCGAACGTTACAGTCCGGGTTCGCTCAACACTATTCGTAAATACTACTTGATTATATTACCTTAAGTATTCTTTAAGTTCATGGTCTTTATCCAAAAGAGGCTTCTGTGAGGTAAAGTTAGGGTAGGATCTTTGTATAAAGGGACTGGATGTCCTTGTCCAGAACTTTACTCTCACATAGGTAGACCTCTCTCTCTATTGTTATTATCCTAACAACATCCATCACAGTTGGAGGTAAGGGTGCTTTCCATAGTTTAGTTAAGGTAAGCCTGGCTGCTAAAAGCACATGGATCACCACTTTGCGTACCGCCAATGGCATTTGTAAGTAAGACTAGGTCTGGAGAGGGCAAAATAGGGTTTCCCACAAAATCACTTAATAAGTGGAAAATATCTGTCCAAAATCCAGTAATATGCAGACACTCCCACAATAGACTCCATGGTTTTTAATGGACTGACAATAAATGCGTTTTTTTTTTAACTTTTCAATACCTGATAACTATTTTTTTCTGTCTTGATCCCCTTTCTTCTCTTGGACAATCATGTATTGCTGAGTATTTGATTGACTTATAGGTGCTCCATGACAATTTGTGGTTTTTCATTTCTCATGTAGTTCATCTAAGTATGTAAGCAGCCAGAGCAATCACAACTAACTTTCACCACTGGTTGATGTTTACTTGACCATGCACCCATGCACCTAGATTTTTATGTGTGACTCACCAAACATAAGCTACTGTATCTTTTACCATACAAGTAGTCCAATGGTCCCCACCCTAACATACACAGAAACTGGTTACAGTTTTGAATAAAAATACCTGAGCAGGCTTGGAGTTTATAGGGACCTCATAACTACCAGAGCTTCTTCAGCTGGCCTTATTGCCTAGTCAGACAGCCCAAACAACCTCAGCTCTCTCACCTAATCAAAACAAATTAAAATATCCAGCAGACTGCAGAAATCTGGGACACGCATAACTCTCATCCTGAATGCAACCAGAAGTTTTTCTTAGCCTACTATAAAAAAAAGAAAAGTAAAAAAGGCTAATGTATCCCTTAAAGTTTAAATTCAGAACTTCTGTTATGTTTACCATTAAAAATGCCATTAGAAAATGTTAATATTCCCTTTGCAATTTATTGAACATTTGTGCTGCAGAAAGCCCATTAAAATGGTCTTCTTCTTTTAATCACACAGCATGAAGTAATTCTAAAAATTGATATGTGATTATTAAAATATCTCACACGTAGCTGTTTTCTAACTATGAATTTACATATGTTGTGTGGCAAGTCTGTTCTTTATATTCTCTTACATTTAAACTATTTAAATATAGGAATTTGCACATAAATATGGTTTAGATTGCAGCTGCTGATTCAGTTTTTCAGCCATCTGTGCTTTAGAACCACATGCTGTTAATGCAGATCTATGTTTCATATTTTTGTTATATATACTATTTTAAATAAGCACCCCAAATAGCTCATTTATATGAAGTATTTATAATGCTCCAACAAATTCCTGGTCTCACACCATCAATGGGATTCAATAAAAATTTACAAAGGATTACTGTAGTCATAAGTGCCTGCTAATGCTTTATGAATTCCAGTAACCTTAATGCAAGATGTCCAGTCACAGGGTGGGGTGATGGGGAGACCAGAAAGTATTACTGAACTGCAGCAGAAAAAGATACAGTCATCTTTCCTGCCAGTTAGAAAAACAAAGCATAGAGGGTGCAGGATCAGTGAAGTGACATGATTTATTAAGCAAAAACACAGTGACTTACATCTAGACTGCCTGTAGTTACCGGGACTGATGACAAACTGTTTAGAACAAAAGCCCTGAGTAGGCTCCATCCAGTGAAGCCAGACCTGCCAAAAATAGGCAGGATCTATGGATGTCCTACATGAATCTTGGAACCAGGCAACCTGACGTCAGTGTCAGAAGAGTGGGTGGACCACAACACATTTAAGGGGCCCCTTCCACTTTGTCAAGCCGGCCCGATCGGGAGAACCACCAGATTTTTATACAGAGCTGGAACAGTGGGGGAGCTGGGCTCTGCATCAGGGCTTATCAATAAGTTGCGGACTACAAATGTCAAAATTGCATTGACAAGTATGATTTATGACAAGCACAAACACAACAAGACCTATCTGAATACACTAAATGTGAGGATCAGTCTTTAGAACACCACAATTCTACCAAATTGAAACAAATAAATATAAATGACATAATGAAACATATAATTAAATAAAAATTGATAATAAAAGTATAAAGATAGTGTATGAGATAAATATATATATATATATATATATATATATATATATATAGATAGATAGATATATATAGAGAGATAAATTAAAAACAAGGTGAGCTAAATTGTATAATTAAAAAAAACAAAGTGTTCAACATATAAACAAGATAAAATAGATTGAGAATCAATTAGGAAAGTCTGAATAATATCCCTGCATGTTACAACTCAAGAAACCTTTGGAATCTTTCAGCAAATGATGGACCTCCAGAATGGATTCTATCACCCAGACCCTGAGGACATGGGTGGATTTGTTGTGTTTAAAGTAGAACTATGGGCAAAACTTTTTTTTTCATTTTGGATAGAGTAAGGAAGGGTTATAGCCCCTGTCAGATTTTTTTTTTCGCCCTCTCTGTCCCATTGTGGATATTTCCCTTCACTTCCTGTCCCATAGCCAAACAGGAAGTGAGAGGAAATCTCTGCAAATTAAAGGAATTTCTTAGGGACCTCCAGCTCAGCAGAGCTAGTGTCCCCATTGGAAGATTTCCCATCTATTACTTTTCTGGGGACAACCCAAAATGTGGGGTTTTCTTTTTATTTTCACTTTCAATGATAATGATAAACAAGACAAATAGAGAAGGTGAATCTCCTTAACCGGGGCACAGACAGCAATAAAAATTAACAGGGGCTCTAATCCCTCTCCACTCTATCCAAAGCAAAAAAAAAGTTTTGCCTTTAGTTATACTTTAATGGTAAAGTGTCATGGTACACTATGATCCACTCCCCATCTTCGGTCAGCCTCCTGTGTTCACCGAACCTCGTACGAACCATGTGGATACAAGAGACCGCAAGGGCATGAAAGACAGTATACCATGAAACTGGTGGCGCAGGTAAAAAAAGGATCTAATGGTGTATGTTTTACCACTCTCATCCTGGAATATTTTCTGCTAGTGATTTACAAAGCTGCACATTTTACACTTTCTTTTCTTACACTGAAACATCCCTTCTAGTGTACAAAAGTTGGCCAGGGGTTAGGAAGAAGGCTTATGCACTTCCTGCATCCTGCTTGGGGTCTTGATTTCCTTAATATTAGAGGCCCTCTTGTACATGAATCATGGTTTGGTAGGGATAACAAAACTGAGTTTCGGGTCCTGAAGTAAGATCACCCAATGATGATGAACAATCTTTTCTACCTGTTTGTATTTACAATAAAAATTGGTAATAAACTTTACATTCGTGTTAGATGTTGGTTCTTTGTCTTTAACTTTGGGAAAGATATGACACCCTGGTGGGCTTTATCTATTAGCTCAGGGTTATACCCTTTGCCTAGAAATCTTGGGCCACATTGTCTGAATCCAGGGAGCAGTATTTCCTTAGTTTACAAAACTGTCCCCTGGGGATGTTGTTGATCCACCTGACAGGTGGTGACAGCTATTAAAATGCAGGTATGAATTAACCAAAGATGGTTTAAAATAGGTTTCCGAGATTATTTTACCTTCATGTTGGCTAAGCTTGAGGTCCAAAAAAAATGAACGAGATGGAAATCCAGACCTGGGTATAGGAAAGGCCCATATTATCACCATTGCAATATTGGACAAAGGGCTCAATAATGGATCAAGCACCGTCCCATATGGTGATTATATAATCAATATCCAACCACACAATAAAAAGTGCGCTATCCTTGTGTTAGGTATATGTTAATGAATCACATACGAGACACAATAAAAGTGCAGGCACCTCCCAATACATGCATTTCTCTGTAACCATCGATGCTTCGTTCAGAGCCGCTCTACTAATGATCTGACATTAGTACAGTAATCTTCTCTGCTGCTCTTTTGTGTTCTGACATGGGAATGGCCCCCACCACCAGAACACTCCAGTCTGATTGGGAGCCACTTGGCTGCTGGTTTTCCAGCATGCTTGTATGACAGAAGCCGGCCAAATGGAAGGTTTCTGTCAGACTGGCTGCCTTACACACGGGCTGAATTTCGGCTGGTTTTTATTGAACCAGCCAATGTCACCCAACATTTGGCCTGTGTGTGCAGGGCTTTAGAAATTGGTGGCCAAACAAAGTTTCAGAATGTCAGAGTAAGTTGCCTTATAGAATGTATTGATAACGAAACCCTTAGCATGGGCAGGCTTGAATCCAGTGTGTATCATCTGGATATTATTGCCTAAAAAAGCCCAAAGGTCTTCCAAGGCCTCCAAAGCTTTCAAATCCCCTGTATCCCAACAGCAAAATCATCTGACAACTGATCTACAGGATCTAGGTGGTCATTAGAACTATCATTTATATTGTAATACCATTTTAATGTCAGTTTGCAAATACATTTATTCATATCCCCAAATAATGTGAATAGGTTGGAGAAGTAAGAAGGGGCAAAATTAAATTCATTGTAAAGTCTCTTTTTTAAAAAATAAAAATAATAAACATGTTATACTTACCTGCTCTTTGCAGTGGTTTTGCACGGGGCAGCCTGGATCCTCCTCTTCTCGGTTCCCTCTTTGGCTTTCCTGGCCCCTCCCTCCTGCCAAGTGCCCCCACAGCAAGCAGCTCGCTATGGGGCACTCAAGCTATGTCGAGCCAATGGTGCTGCTGCTGTGTCCCTGCCAACCAGGAGGGAGAGTCACGGACGGTTGAGGCAATCGTGTAAATCGCTGGACAGAGATGGAGTTCAGGTAAGTATTAGGGGGTGCTGGGGTGGCTGCTGCACACAGAAGGCTTTTTATCTTAATGCATAAAATGCATTAAGATAAAAACCTTCTGACTTTACAATCACTTTTAGTGCCCATTCACATAGGGGCGACTTGCGATCCGACTTGAGTTGCCTCAAGTCGCCCCAAGTCGCTTGACATCTGAAATCCCATTGAAATGAATGGGAGCCGTCTTAATATACGCGACTGAAGTCGCTCCGACTTCAAGGCGACTTCTGAAAATGTTCCTGTACTACTTCTAGGCGACTTCTATCCGACTTGTGCCCATAGGATTCAATAGAAGTCGCCTCCAAGTCGGATCCCCCATCTACATGGAAGCGACTAAGAAAAGAATTTATCCAGGGCAACCACCTCCCTCCCCGCTCTGATTGGCCACAGGCAAAGTCGCCTGGCATAGTCAAGCTTGAAGTAGCCTGCAAGTTGCCTGCAAGTTGCCTCCAAGTAGCCTGCAAGTAGCCTGCAAGTAGCCTGCAAGTTGCCTAGCAAAGTCGTGCCTGAAGTCGGATCGCCCCTGTGTGAATGCAGCCTAAGGCCTTTCTAACTTCAGCCCCGGAAGGATTTCCCACTTTAGGACCAGAGCACTTTTTGCGATTCGGCACTGCGTCGCTTTAACTGACAATTGTGCGGTTGTGCGATGTTGTACCCAAACGAAATTTGCGTCCTTTTTTCCCATAAATAGAGCTTTATTTTGGTGGTATTTGATCACCTCTGCGTCATTTCTGATTGCTGCTATAAACAAAAGAAGAGCGTCAATTTTGCAAAAAAACCCAAATTTCTTAATTTTTGCTAAAATACAAATCCAAAAAAAAATATATAAAAACATTTTTTTCCATCGGTTTTGGCCGATTTATATTCTTCCTCATATTTTTGGTAAAAAAAATTGCAATTGGCATTTATTGATTGGTGTGCGCAAAAGTTGCCGCATTTATGGACGATGAGAATTAATTTCTGGCGTTTTTATTTCTTTTTTATTTTTTACTAGTAATGGTGGCGATCTGCGATTTTTAGTGGTACTGCGATATTGCAGCGGACATGTCGGACCATTTTGACACTTTTTTGGGACCATTGGCATTTATACAGCGATCAGTGCAATAAAAATGCACTGATTACTGTGTAAATGTCATTGGCAGTGAAGGGGTTAACCTGCAGGGGGCGCTCTAAGTGTTAATTGTGTTCCCTGGGCGTGTTCTAACTGTGTGTGGGCTGGCCTGGCTGGGGAAAGGGGATGATCACGGCTTCCATATAGAGGAAGTATGTGATCACAGCCCTTCCTCCTCTATGAGAACGGAGATCCGTGTTTACTTACACGGACCTCCATTCTCTCACTGCGGGGGGGCCATCGCGGGTAGCCGGCAGCGATCGAGTCCATCCTACCCACTCCCTGCCCCCCCGGACACAGTGCGCACTCACAGCACTAGTTGTCGCAGCCGCCGTCATATGACGGCGGTTTGTGATAACAAGCCACTCTGTCGCCGTCAGACTGCGGTCGGCGGTCGGCAAGTGGTTAAGGGTGACACTTCAAGAGGAGAGGGTATCCTGCCCTATACATTCTCTCTTCCCTGCCACTCAATTCTGCATGCTGTATTATAGGAATGGGAAGATAGACTTGGGGTGAATGGAAGGTTAGATAAATAGAATGTAAAATATATAATATATAAAATAATATATCATATTTGCTTTAGCATTTTCTTCTACTGCAGTAAAGAAAAAAAAGAATACAAATGTTTGTATCTCTGTCAAACATGCATGATGCATGTTTTATTATACATAATGGACTGAATACTGTATTTTTCCTGAAAGGTAGCCCATTATTCACTGAAGTATAACTGAGCTGTCAGTCAACAACTGAATGTTGTGGTTGGGTTTTGCACAGCCAAATCTAATCGCCCCAAGCAGTTAGTGCTTCTCAAAGTGAAAAATGTCACTGAATATACGTATACAGGTTTTTGTGTTCTAGGTTGATACAAAATCTAATTATAATCCTACGTGTTAAGAATCTTCTTACATTATGAAAATTAAGTTTCATTTTTAAAAAAATATCAGCTAAATGATATTGACAATATGTGATACATTTATATAGGTGATCTGGGTTCACAAGAGAAAAGTGTTTATCTAACAAAGTTAAAAATAAACGGATTAAAGTTACAGCCAATAAAAAATAAAAGCTCAGCACGAAGAAGGAATGCAACACGCAGACTTCTGTTGCTGAGAAATGCTGAAGTTCAAGTTGAATATGCTGCATTTCAAGCATATTTCTAATTTTAATCAAACTAATACATGTGTGGGTATAGATAATACATATAAGCTATGAATATTATATATATACAGTATATATATATATATATATATATACTGCAATATATATATATATATATATACAGTATCTCACAAAAGTGAGTACACCCCTCAAATATTTTATCATATCTTTTCATGTGACAACACTGAAGAAATAACACTTTGCTACAATGTAAAGTAGTGAGTGTACAGTTTGTAAATTGGCTGTCCCCTCAAAATAACTCAACACACAGCCATTAATGCCTAAACTACTGGCAACAAAAGTGAGTACACCCCTAAGTGAAAATGTTCAAATTAGGCACAAATAGCCTCCATTTTGCCTCCACAGTGTCATGTGACTTGTTAGTGTTATGAGGTCTCAGGTGTGAATGGGGAGCAGGTGTGTTTAATTTGGTGTTATTGCTCTCACTCTCTCATACTGGTTATTGGAAGTTCAACATGGCACCTCCTGGCAAAGAACTCTCTGAGGATCTGAAAAAAAATATTTTTGCTCTACATAAAGATGGCCTAGGCTATAAGAAGATTGCCAAGACCATGAAACTGAGCTGGTGATGCTGGCCAATACCATACAGCGGTTTAACAGGACAGGTTCCACTGAGAACAGGATTCGCCATGGTCGATCAAAGAAGTTGAGTGCACATGCTCAGCGTCATATCTATAGGTTGTCTTTGGAAAATAGACATATGAGTGCTACCAGCATTGCTGCAGAGATGGGGGGACAGAATGTCAGTACTCAGACCATACGCCGCAAACTGCATCAAATTTGTCTGCATGGCTGTCGTCCCAGAAGGAAGCCTCTTCTAAAGATAACAGGTTTCTGAAAACAAGCAGACTAAGGACATGGATTGATAAATAAAAAATAGTATCGCGCTAAAGTGCAAACAGAAAAAATTGTGTATGACAACCAAGCAGCAACTGTGATCCCCGTGATACTATCCTGGATACAAACACAAATCCTAAATAAACAGTCGCGCTAGAGAGTTTTGAAAGAATATTATAGAATAACAATCAGGGAGGTATCTCCCTTACATACAATTATAGTGATAAAGGCATACACTTTCTAGATCTATCCATTCAGATCAATAATGGTCTGATAACGACCAAAATGCTTATATTCCAACTGATAGTTGTCACCATCAGGCTTGGCTTAGATCTGTGCCCCGTAGCCAATTTTTACGACTACGACGTAATTGTTCTGACATTCAAGATTTCCAGCAACAAGCCCATATCCTTAGACAGAGATTCTTGGAAAAGGGATACCAACCTCAAGAATTAGACTTTGAAATCCAAAGATCTATAGACACGGAGAGATCAAGATTGTTGGAGGAGCGGCCAAAAATTCAAGGGGATGATAAGTATAAGTGGTCCTTTTTCACTGGCTTCTCTTTTCAACATAAACAAATTAGGAATATTTTTAATAAACATTGGGACATTCTAAAAAACAATAGAATTATAGGACCCTTGCTACCAGATAAACCTAATGTAATCTATAGGGGAGCCCTCCCCTTGAGAAATAGATTAGCTCCCAATGTTGTGGACCCTCCTAATCAAGTGTCTATGTTTCATAACTTTTGCAAATTAAACTTGTGCCAGAACAGAAAACTCCTTGAATTTCACTCTACCATAACGGGCCGTAACTATAGTCTCAAACAGTTTTGCACATGTGAAACTAGGAACGTGGTCTACTTATTGACCTGCCCTTGCGGCAAACAATATGTAGGGAGGACTATAAGAACATTTAGCATCAGAGTTAACGAACACATAACTAACATAATAAAAGGCAAAACTAATCATAGTGTCCCGAAACATTATTTACGTTATCACCAAAAAACCCTAGGGGCACCTTATTTCAGGTTATAGATAGATACCTCCCCCCCTGGAGAGGTGGTGCAGTAAAATGGGGGTCTACCAACTTGAGACCTATTGGATATATCAGCTAAAGAGTTATACCCCTTATGGGCTTAATGTTGATTGGGACATTAATGCCTATATTAATAAGGCCTAATACAATATGGAGTTGAGGTCTATTTTGGCCAATATTATGGAGGGTCACCATGTATTCGTATTGATCTTTATCACGTTTTTTGGCAAATCAAGTTTTTAAGTCTTCCTTCCTTTTTTGTCCTTTTTATTTGTAATGGGGGGTACATTGTGAGCTGTTGATTTTAGGAATGACATATTATGTGATATTCAGAGGGAGTCTGATACTGTGCAATAGAGGGCGCTAGAATTTAGATTTTATTCCTAGTCTCTCCTCCCTTGTTTAAACCCTTCTTTTTATATAAAGTATAGCAAATATATATATACGTTTTAAAAAAAAAAAATATATATATATATATAACCTTTTTCTAAAAAATACATATAACCTTTTAATTATATTTTTTATTTATATTGATTAATTAGCACATTTGCGATGACATACCCAGATGAAACATTTACTAATTTGGACACCAATGTCTATGTATTGCGTCTGAGGTGATGACGCATTACGGGCCATTCCGGAACGCAAACATACTTGAGCAGTGTCCTAGATGCTGTTTGGTGGTAACGTGATTTGCATCTACAGTACGTCATGTCCGATCGGAGCTGATAGGCCAACGGAGATTTCCTTATGGATGTACAAGAGTAAGGGGCTGAGCGCGACCTCCCGAACACCTGACTTCAGAGCACCTATCAGAGGTTACGCTTCAGGCCCACGCTCTGTTCAAGACGTAGTAGTCGACTCCCCTCGCCCACCGGAAGTGCCAATTAATGGTAGTGATACATTGCGGACTGAGGGAGGAGCGGAACGAGCTGTCTGGAACGTTACACCTCGGAACACCAATCAGAGGGTACGTTTCATTGACAGCTCCACTAGTGTCCGTACTGATAGGAGCATCCCCCCCCCCACCGGAAATGACAGTTACGTCATAGGTGAATAGAAGCCAGGAAACTGTACACATTCAAAAAGAGGCTTGATACACAAACAGTGGCGCCATTTTACCACACTATGAATGTCTATTACTTCTCCATCAGGTGATGAAAAGCACGCTGCGGCGCCAACTTTGAATGACAGTATCAGACTTCCTACTGTTAATGAAAGGGGCATGGGGTATGTTATTCAAGTTTTCTATATATATATATATGCAATGACTGGGGTGGGGACACCCCAGAAGAAGTCTTTGAGGACGAAACGCGTTGGGATAAGTCCCCCTTGGTCATTGCGATTTGGTTTTATCTGTTTGAATGGGCCCAGTATCACTTCTTTGATGTACGTTTTTAATAAAAATAATATTGCAGTATTACACTATGGAGAATATTTTTTCTTTTATGGTCTGACTGCAACTGTGGAAATCCTTACTGCTGAAATTACCTTGGTATTATGGTGTTCCAAATTATTTGATGGAGTGTCGCTCACCTGTACTGAGAGGATTTAAGTGAATGAGGAAGATTTGTATGAGGATTCGTAGCCCTGGATGGTTGGGTGCCAATCTCAATTATACCCATGCGTAATTTCTCCACCCTCTGGTAAGCGCTTGGTACACTTGGTGGTGGATTCACTTTGAGAGATTGGTGGTGGTCACTACATGTATATGCCGTTTATGAACTTGGGATATTGACATATAATTGTCTCCAATCAAGAATGATGTGTGTTTTTGTTGCAATACACACACTGTTTGGACTTTTTTATGATTCAAGCACTGTCACTTTATTTCTAGACTTTAATATAGACACTTGATAGGTGTTTCTATACAGACCAATGTAATTTGTATATTGGTTACATTAGTGGTTCATCAATTTTCTAAGCACTTCAACACGGTGCACTTTACTTTTGTTATATACTATTTTACACAGTGAATGTGAATGTTGTTATTTATATAATATTAGCGCTGCACTATTTTTTCATTATTGTATACAATTGGTTCATTGGAGTGCCGGCTGCTGTTTACATATAATACCTACCAGAAGCGCAGTATTTATTATATTACATAGAATAACAATCATTTGCATTAATTGTCCATCAAGTGCAGCTGAAAATGCATAACTAATTTATTTGCTAAATAGACACTGGGCTCATTGAGCCATTAGTAGGTCACAAGTGATTAGTGACAGGAAAAAATTGTGTATCAAAGTAACAAACTCTTGATTGTGAGAGAAAACATTTTGTGGAAAAAATGTGAAAGATAAAAAATGAAACATAAAAAATAAAAATAGCAGCACAGTTCCAAATAGATGACTTTTTTATATAGATGTACAGACATCCACCTCTATTCCTTTGTTGGTATTCACCGCTACCAAGGAGCATGCACCCCATGTGGGATAGAGAGATGGGTACTCTTACTGGAATGGATCGACTCACTATTCCTAGTGGGTTAATCAAGCAGGCAGCCGTAACCTGCTGCAAGGTATATTGAAGACGCTCTCACTCTCCCAGAACTGTGTCTTGATACGGGATCTAGAATATAAAAACTCGCGTCCAACCTCCCCAGCGGCATATACCGTAATAAAAAAGGGGGTGCCAATAGTGTAATTCCGTAAACCATACGTTTATTTAAAGATAAAAATGGATACTCACAAAAGTACAAAGTAAAATCGCACTGATACATTAAAAGCCGGCATAACAGTGTGGAACGCTAAACTCGCCCGTCCTTCTGGGTGTAGGTGAGGTGACATCAGCACGTAGCTCCGCCCTACATGTTTCATCATAAATTACGTCTTCCAGGGGCACCCCACACTGACTGTGTTGAGTTATTTTGAGGGGACAGCACATTTACACTGTTATACAAGTTGTACACTCCCTACTTTACATTGTAGCAAAGTGTCATTTCTTCAGTGATGTCACATGAAAAAATATAATAAAATATTTAAAAAATGTGAGGTGTGTGCTCACTTTTGTCAGATACTGTATATATATAGTATATAACTGCAATCAAGATAACTAATCAATAAAAAAACTAATCATGACTCTTTGAAAACATGTGGTGTGGCTGTTTCAAGATGCACAGTAAGGAGGCACTTGAAGAAAGATGGGCTGCATGGTTGAGTTGACCGAAGAAAGTCATTACTATGCAAATGCCACAAAGTATCCCATTTACAATATGCGAAACAGCACAGAGACAAGCCTCAAACCTTCTGGCACAAAGTCATTTGGAGTGATAAGCCCAAAATTCAGTTTTTTTGGCCACAACCATAAACACTTCATTTGGAGAGGAGTCAACAAGGCCTGTGAAACACGGAGGTGGATCACTGATGTTTTGGGGATGTGTGAGCTACAAAGGCACAGGAAATTTGGTCAAAATTGATGGCAAGATGAATGCAGTATGTTATCAAAAATACTGGAGGAACATTTGCATTCATCAGCCAGGAAGCTGCACATGGGACGTACTTGGACATTGACAATAGTCCAAAACACAAGGCCAAGTCGACCTGTCATTGGCTACAGCAGAATAAAGTGAAGGTTCTAGAGGGGCCATCTCAGTCTCCTGACCTCAATATCATTGAGCCACTCTGGGGAGATCTCAAACGTGCAGTTCATGCATCAAGAATTTCCAGGAACTGGAGGTTTTTTGCCAAGAGGAATGGGCAGCTTTACCATCTGAGAAGATAAAGAGCCTCATCCACAAATGCCACAAAATACTTCAAGCTGTCATTGATGTTAAAGAGGGAAATACACGACATTAAGAACGTGGGTATGTACATTTTTTTATCAGGGTCATTTGAGTAGTTTCTGTTGTCATTATGAGTTAAAAAGAGTAAAAACAGTTGATTGATAATAAATGGCTTCAGCCACACACTAACCATGAGTGAAAGAAAAGTTTTTGTTATCATTCATATTCTCTGAAAAATGATCAAGAAATCATAAATTCTGCTAGGGTATGTAAACTTATGAGCACAACTGTATATATGTGTGTGTATGTGTAAAACTATAATTCTAAAATATGTAAATAAGAAAACAAAAGGGAATTACATGGATCCCAAAAATGACTTCAATCT
Organism: Glandirana rugosa; assembly: GCA_018402905.1. Classification (NCBI taxonomy): domain Eukaryota; kingdom Metazoa; phylum Chordata; class Amphibia; order Anura; family Ranidae; genus Glandirana; species Glandirana rugosa. The sequence goes on from BLSH010138543.1 coordinate 846,810, forward strand.
TAACCACTTGCTTACAGGACACTTAATCCCCCCTCCTGCCCAGACCAATTTTAGGCTTTCAGCACTGTTGCATTTTGAATTACAATTGCGCAGTCGTGCGACGTTGTACCCAAACAAAATTTTTATCATTTTTTCCCCACAAATAGAGTTTTTTTTTTTGGTGGTATTTGATCACCTCTGTGTTTTTTATTTTTTGCGCTATAAACAAAAAAAAACGACAATTTTGAAAAAAGAACAATATTTTTTACTTTTTGCTATAATAAATGTCAAAAATATATATATATATATATATATAAAAATGATTCATCAGTTTATATAGAATATATATATAGAATATATATTCTTCTACATATCGGCATATATTGATTGGTTTGCGCAAAAGTTATTGCATCTACAAACTATGGGAATTGATTAATGGAGTTTTTATTATTATTATTTTTTTTTACTAGTAATGACGATGATCTGCGATTTTTATCGGGACTGGGACATTGCAGTGGACATGTCAGACATTTTTGACACTTTTACAGCGATCAGAAATTTAAATAGCCACTGATTACTGTATAAATGTCACTGACAGGGAAGGTGTTAACACTAAGGGGGAAATCAAGGGGTTAACTGTGTTCCCTGTATGTGTTCTAACTGTATGGGGGCTGGGCTGGCAGGGACATAACAGATCACACTGATCCCGATGACAGGGATCAGTAGATCTGTCATGTCCCCCCTCACAGAATGGAGAACTGCCGTGTTTACATTGGTGATTCCCCGGTCTGCCTCTCTATTAGGTGATCGCGGGTCACGAGCGGACATTGAATCCGCAGCGGCTGTGAGTGTGCGTGGGGAGCACGCAAAAGGGCGGACGTCCATGGAAATCCCCCGGCAATTCACGTCCGCGCTGTAGCCGTCTTTCGGCTATAGCACGGATCTGTACTGGTTAAAGATCTCTCTAACCATCCCCTTGGCAATGTTCTTAACACACTGTTTAATAGTACAGCACTACCTTCTTAAAATAAGAGTGTCTTTAGCACAACTAGAAAAGGGAAGTTTTATTTCCAACGTAAAACCAGTGGGCAGACAGAGACAGAGACAGGCAAATTATAACTTTTTTGTCCAAGCAGCCAGCTATCCATGTGGGACCACTGATGAAAAACACAGAAACAACCAAAAATGATAATGATAAAGCTTGAGTAAAACCAAAGTAATCTTGCAATTCATTCTTATTTAAAAAAGCAAAGGACACTGATACTTAGAGAAACTTTAAAACCTGGAAAGCCTTTGCCTGGTGGCATGAAGTAAGTCAGCCCCACCCATGAGCAGGAAAGCATGTGTTATTATGCTCCCAACCAAAGTATTACCTTTTCAAACTAAATCCAAAAATGAGCCAGTTTAAGTATAAGGCCCCTTTTACACTTGTACGACCTGAAAGCCGGGCGACTTTGACACAACTTCAACACCTGCGTAATCTTGAGGTCTATGGACCTCAAGTCGCATCAAAGTCGGACCAAAGAAGTGCAAGGACTACTTTGAAGTCGCTGCGATATGAACAGTACTCATTGAAAATCATGGGGCACAACTTGACCTTGCAGTCCCAAGTCACAGGACAAGTAACACAAGTGTGAAAGGGCCTAACCACAATCAAAGTGTTTTCTTTTTTTTAGTTTGTATGGTTATAACTTCCATAATGTATTTAATTGCTTTGTGGCTTCACTTAGTAGATTTCCCATAACATTTAATCTGTGACAACTGGAGCTGGGCTTTAAGTTAAAAAATTTAAATTCACATAGATTATAAATGATGATAATAGAAGGAAAACAAACCTAAGGCCCAATTATAGTCTCAAATGCCCTTTATGACCAGGGTTGAGCCAAATGTACATGGGTTCTGTTTAACAGATGGGCCGATCACCATCAGAGAGAGCAGAACTTCCGAACAGGAGAAAAGTTCTAACCCAAAGGGTGAACCCATTTGAAGTCTATGAGAGCCGAACAGGAAAAATCAAAAGTGCCCATTTTTAAGGCTTATATGCAAGTAATTGGCCATAAAAAGGGTATGGGGGTCCAGGTACTGCCATGGGGACATGTATCAATGCAAACTTTTTTTTAAACACAATTGTTTTTTCAGGAGCAGTGATTTTAATGATGCTTAACCACCTCCCATCCGCGCCATAGCCGAATGACGGCTACAGCGCAGCTCTAAAATGCCGGGAGGACGTCAATAGACGTCCTCCCATTTGGCTCGTGCTGGACGCGCTCCCGCGGGCGCGAGCGGCGCGCACACGTGCCGCCGCACAGTGCGGGAGCATGCCCGCGGGTCGGGCGGACCCGATGTCCGCCGGAGACCCGTAATCTCCTTTCAGAGAGGAGGAACGGGGAACCGCCGAAGTAAACACGGTGCTTCCCTGTTCTGTGAGGGGGGGCATGCCAGATCTACTGATCCCTGTCACTGGGATCAGTTAGATCTGTCATGCCCCTGTCAACCCCGCCCCCCCACAGTTAGAACACACCCAGGGAACATTGTTAACCCCTTCACTGCCCCCTTCAGGTTAACCCCTTCACTGCCAATGACATTTATACAGTAATCAGTGGACATTTAAATTTCTGATCGCTGTCATTGGTCCCAAAAAAGTGTCAAAAACGTACGACATGTCCGCCCCGATATCGCAGTACCGATAAAAATCGCAGATCGCCGCCATTACCAGTAAAAAAAAATTAAAATAATAAAACCGCCATAAATCAATGTCCATAGTTTGTAGGTGCTATAACTTTTGCGCAACCCAATCAATAAACGCCGATTGCGATTTTTTTTACCAAAAATATGTAGAAGAATATATATCGGCCTAAACTGATGAATACATTTGTTTTTTTATTTTTGTATATTTATTATAGCAAAAAGTAAAAAAAAATGTTTTTTTTTCAAAATTGTCGCTCTTTTTTTGTTTATAGTGGCGATCAGAAATGATGCAGAGGGTATCGAATACCACCAAAAGAAAGCTCTATTTGTGGGAAAAAAAGGACGCAAATTTTGTTTGGGTACAATGCCGCACGACCGCGCAATTGTCATTCAAAGAGCGACAGAGCTGTAAACTGAAAATTGGTACGGGCAGGAGGGGGGTTTAAGTGCCCAGTAAGGAAGTGGTTAAAGTACCACGCTGTATTGTGTACAAATTTGAACAGAATGGCAACAGAACCACCTCAAAACTACAAACATACACTCCAGAGATGAGGCAGTTGTTAAGGCAATATACAAAAAGGACAGTGCCATGTTTCAGAGAAAAAAAGCAAAGATGGCCAGTGGCTGGATAATATGTAAGCAGTCTGATGCCCATGGCAAGAAAACACACAGTATGATATATCAAAAACAGCTGCCATAAATATTATATAGACTAGCTGCACATTATTCAAGCATTTGTAACTGGTCACTATGTTAGAGAAAGATAAGAAGCGCATGTTATTTTGGTCTTGCTGCACACAATGTAAATTTTTTTTACTAGGATACAGTGGAAGACAGAGAGACTTGGCAGCTGGTTATATATAACTAAATTATGGCCAAATGTTCAAGAGCCACGAACAAGAAAAAGCAAACTGAACTGTTGGGCAGTATGTATTCTATATTAGATAAGATATTACATCAGGAGAAGATTACATGTAGATTTCATGTTGATTTAAAAATGGCTGTATTATTTTCTTAACTGAAAACTGAAAATTAGTACTTATTTGCAGTAGTTTTTTAAGTCTTTTTGATAGTCTACTAATTCTGAGGGAGGGAGCAAACAGATTTCATGTCCACAAAAAAGAATATTTCCTAGGATTGAAGACTGAAAAATTGTACAGATTTGCAACACATATTTTAAGCTTTTCTTGGGTAGGCCAAAATGTCCGAGGCAGTGAGTGGGCATCTTGCATTTGGAAATAAAAAAAAATTGTGTTTTGAATCAGAGACTGACAAGGCCAAAATTTTACAGATTAACAGCACAGATAATAAGCTTCAGCAGCTATTTGTTTAAAACTTAACATAAAAAAATGCACCGATTTACAGCACACCTGTTGAACCTTTGTTGGATAGGCTGCATCTTTTGAAGTAGTGAGCAAACACATTGCATCATATTTGGGAGAATGACAATGGGACAAATGTTACAGGCTTGCACCACAGATACTAAGCCTGTATGGTCAGGCTGCATGTTCTGAGCACCTAGGCAGGCATATTGGAAATGTTAAAAATTGTGTCTTTTTCTGTCAAAATAATAGAAAAATGGCATCACACCTTTTGAAGCCTTTATTGGATAGACCTTCATTTCTGAGGAAGAGAGCAAGCACATTGTACCTGGATGTAAGAGTATAGTGTCTTGTCTTGGAGACTAAAGATGGGAAACCTTTAGAGCTTTGCATATCAAGCTTGTATGGGCAGGCTGCAGTTTGTGATTGAGCATGCATATTGCATGTGCAACAAAAGGTTGGTTGTTGTTGTGTACAATAAAAAAGGAAAGTGCAGCGCTCGGGGGAACCTCTACTTAATTATCAGTCCATACACAAATAGTCTGATAAAACAACACCATTAGTGTTCATGCAGTGAGAGTAGAATCATCAAAAAGTGCTTCCGTGCAATCCACCACCAGTGTAAGGATGGCTGCTCACCTCCTTCAGTGGACTCTCTATAAAGGGTCAAGTGCACTCTTAGCCCCTCCACAGGGGGAAAATTCCACTCAGGGACCAAATCCGGTTAATATCCTCCTCTTATTTGTGGCTCCAAGCATCGGATATCACATATAATATAAAGAACAATCCATAGTGCTCTCTGTACATAAAACACAATTTTTATTATTGTAAAGTTGCACTTACGTAGCTTGCAATGTGATCCAGTGCTAGGTATATGATCTGTAGTTAAAAAACCAAACAGCACATCAGATGACACATACAAGAGCGGGCATCGGCCGTGGGTGACGTCACACAGGTCCCTACCCTTCCCTTGTGTGCGTTGTGTTCCAGAACTTCCTCAGCGAATGGGGAAGGGGCATCAGAACCCGCTCTTTATACTATAGGTAGGAAGTAATTCGTTTACACTATATCCCCATGACAACCTCGCTGGGCTCAGACCACAATTTCCGGTCCAGACCTGCCATGTGACCGAAAGTACGGCCCCTGAAAGTGATGTGCTGATGATGCGCGCCACACAGCCCCGGAAGTGACACGCATCTCCAGCCCACCACAACTTAACCACTTCAATACTATGCACTTAGAACACTTCCCTACCAGACCAATTTTCAGCTTTCAGTGCTCTCACACTTTGAGTGACAATTACTCAGCCATGCTACATTGTATCCAAGCAACATTTTTTATATATTTTTTTCTTAAAAATAGAGCTTTCTTTTGGTGGTATTTAGTCCCCGATGCGTTTTTATTTTTTGCGATATAAGTGAAAAAACAGCTAAAATTTTGAAAAAAAAAAATTTTTTTTTTAGTTTCTACTGTAAAATTTTGCAAAAAAATAATTTTTCTTCATAAATTTGGGCCAACATGTATACTGCTACATATATCTTTGGTTAAAATAACCCAAATTAGTGGATATTATTTAGTCTGCATGAAAGTCTAGAAAGAGTCTACAAGCTATGGTTCAAATCACTGAAAATTTATCACATCTGATCACACCTGATGTACTGACGGCCGATCTCATTTCTTGAGACCCTAACAAGCCAGGACAGTACAAATACCCCCCAAATGACCCCTTTTTGGAAAGTAGACATTCCGAGGTATTAAGTAAGAGGCATGGTGAGTTTTTTCACGGTTTAATTTTTCCCCAGAATTCTTTGCAAAATCAAGATTTTTTTTTTAATCACAAAATTATCATTAGAACAGGTTATTTCTCTCACATGGCATATGCATACCACAAATTACACCCCAAAACACATTCTACTACTCCTCCTGAATATGGAGATACCACATATGTGGGACATTTTTACAGCCTGGCCACAGACGCCCAGCATTGACATAGCACCTTCAGGCGTTTTACAAGCATAAATTGCATATCTCATTTCTCAACCATCTATTACACTTTTGAGGGCCCTGGAGCACCAGAACAACGGAATGACCAACAAAATGACCCCATTTTGGAAAGCTGACACCCCAACGTATAATCTATGAGGCATAATGAATCTTTCGAATGGTTCATTTTTTTCCAGAAGTTTTTGAAAAATGTGTAAAAAAAATGAAAACGCATTTTTTTTCCACAGAGTTGTCCATTTATAAGATATTTCTATCACATATCATGTACATAGCAAAAATAGCACCCCAAAATACATTCTGCTCCTCCTCCTGAGTATGGTGATACCACATGTGTGAGACTTTTACACAGCCTGGCCACATACAGAGGCCCAACATTGACGTAGCACCCTCAGGCATTCTACAAGCATAAATTGCACATCACATTTCTCAACTACCTATTACATTTTTGAATGCCCTGGAGCACCAGGACAATGGAATAACCAACAAAATGACCCCATTTTGGAAAGCTAACACCCCAATGTATAATCTATGAGGCATAATGATTTTTTTGAATGGTTCATTTTTTTCCAGAAGTTTTTGGAAAATGTGGAAAAAAAATGAAAACACATTTTTTTTTTACACAAAGTTGTCCATTTATAAGATATTTTTTTCACATAGCATGTACATAGCAAAAATTACACCCCAAAATACATTCTACTACTCCTCCTGAGTATGGCGATACCACATGTGTGAAACTTTTACACAGCCTGGCCACATACAGAGACCCAACATTGACGTAGTACCCTCAGGCATTCTACAAGCATAAATTGCACATCACATTTCTCAACTACCTATTACACTTTTGAAATGTGGAAAAAAAATGAAAACACATTTTTTTTTACACAAAGTTGTCCATTCATAAGATATTTCCAACACACAGCATGTACATAGTAAAAATTACACCCCAAAATACATTCTACTACTCCTCCTGAGTATAGCGATACCACATGTGTAAGGCTTTTACACAGCCTGGCCACATACAGAGGCACAACATTGAAGTAGCACTGTCAGGCATTTTAAAAGCATAAATGACACATATCATTTTATGACTACCGATCACATTTTGAAGGCCCTTCATATTTCTAACACATAGCATGTACATACTAAATAACAAAAGATTACCTGTCGTTATGTAGTGCAGTGGTCCACAGAGGAGAGCAATCAGTCCAGGCAGCAGGCAGGGATGTGTCCAGCGACAGCAAAAGCAATTGTCCAGACAGCAGGCAGGAATACTATCCATAGTTCATACAGATAGAGATACTGTCAGCACAGCCAAATCATTGTTCCAGGGTAGCAGGCAGAGACGTCCACGCAGAAATACTGTCCAAAGTCAGTAGAGGCAGCAGGCAGAGATCAACACAGCCAATGTATTGGTCCAGGCAGCAGGAATAAACATGGTCTGAAAAGTCCTGGGTCATTACAGGCAGCAACATGGTCAGCACAGCCAAAGTATTGGCCCGGGCAGCAGGAAGGAACATGGTCCAGATAGTCCTGGGTCATTACAGGCAGCAATATGGTCAGCACAGCCAAAGTATAGTTCCGGGTCATTACAGGCAGCAATATGGTCAGCACAGCCAAAGTATTGGTCCAAGCAGCAGGAAGAAACATGGTCCAGAATGTCCTGGGTCATTACAGGCAGCAATATGGTCAGCACAGCCAAAGTATTGGTCTAGGCAGCAGGAAGAAACATGGTCCATAAAGTCCTGGGTCACTACAGGCAGCGAAATGGTCAGCACAGCCAAAAGTTTTGGTCCAGGCAGCAGGAAGGACCATCAAGCTTAGGGTCAGGGGGACAGGGGTAGAGGCTTCTCCCACCCAAACGTCTTTGAAGCCTCCGGGAAACCAGACCCTGTTCTGGGAACACAGAAAACCAAAAACTGGTTTTCTATACTCCGAACACTTTATTTGGAGCCCCTCACATATGTGAGACTCCTGTCTATTAAAGTAGAAGGGTAAAAGATCAGTCCAAGTGGCAGGCAAAAGACATGGTCAATTAACAGGCCGAGGTCGGTGCACATGGATTTCAGAAATGTGGTTTAAAACGGCAGGCAAAGGCATAATTGGTAAACAGGCTGAGGTCGGTCCACATGGTAGTCAGAAACATGGTTTAAAACGGCAGGCAAAGACATCGTCGGTAAACAGGCCAGGGTCAGTTAACGTGGAAGGTAAAAATATGGTATTAGGCAAATGATCGCCAAAGGTTGAAATGGGGAAATTACAATCTTAAAATAAGGGGAACTAATATCTGACAGATGTGTGATAAATTTTGAAACAATCTCCAATGCACAGGCCAGGTTGGGAGGGACAATCGGGGCAATAGAAACTCGTATCTCTTCTAATTCCTCTTTTGCTGCAAATACGACATTTCCTCTGGCGTCTTCTTCCAGATTCTGTGGGGGGGATGTTGTAGGGAAAATGCTGCTCATGAAGCCGGCTCACTCAATCAGAGCGAATGATTTCTGGTACGGGTCCTTGTTTGTAAATGAGGGCAATGAGAACATCTTCAATATATTTGAGGTAGGTGTTGGATGGGTCTTGGGATGCTTTTTGGAAGCAAACAAAGGAATTGTACAGGGCCATATGAAAAATTTGAAACGCCATCTTCTTGTACCAAAAACGGGACTTTCTGTTTGACATATAGGGCTGCATCATCTGGTCATTTAAATCTACCCCCCCATGAACATGTTATAGTCCTGGACACATTGAGGCTTTAAAACGGTGCCGCGTCGTCTCTGAACCTCCACCACGGTGTCATTGTGGATGGTAGAGAGGATGTGAACCTCTTTTTTGTCCCTCCACTTCATTGCCAACACTTCCTCGTTTCTCATAACGGCATACTCTCCTTTATTTAGCTGTTGGGTCAATAAATTTTGTGGGAATCCCTTCCGTTTTTTTTTGAAGGTGCTGCAGGCCAGGGTGTCTTTGCTGTAAAGGTGGTAAAATAGAGGCAGGCTGGTATAATAATTATCGATGTATAAATGGTAGCCTTTTCCAAACAGGGGGTATGCCAGCTCCCAGACAATCTTCCCACTGGTTCCAATATATGTGGGGCAATCATGGGGCTTGAGCTGGGAGTCTTTTTCTTCGTAAATTCTGAATGAGTATACATAGCCGGTGGCTCGCTCACACAATTTGTACATTTTTATCCCATACCTGGCTCTCTTGTTTGGTATGTACTGCTTGAACTGCAGCCGGCCAGTAAAATGTATGAGGCACTCGTCCACACATATATTTTTATCGAGAATGAAGACTTCTGCAAATTTCTGTGAAAATGAATTGATTAGGGGCTGTATTTTGTAGAGTTTGTCGTGGTCGGGGTGACTTCAGGGAGGGCATTGCGCATTGTCATTGAAATGCAGGAAATGCATTATTGTATCATAGGGTTATGGAACAAGATATAAGATCTTGGTCTGGCAGCGCTTATCCTATGGTACAAAAATGGAGTGAGCTGTAAAGTGTATATGCAGCTGCTGCTGTAGCCCAGTTGCTATTCAGTGGGTGAAATATGTGGTTTATGTGAACAGAGTATTTTGCTGTCCTAGCAGCGCTTGACGAATAGTGCTCCCCCTATTTTCCTTAATAAATACAAATGCTAACTGATATGTGCAATTTCATATACAAATATAACAAAATGAATATTTCATGCAGAATTTGCAAAATTATATACAACATAAACGTGCTGTGCTTTGTGCAAAATTATTGGTATACAGTCCGTGTTTTCAATAAAAGTGCCAGTGCAGTCCAGTGACAATATTGCTCCAATCCTTTTTTCAGAAATATTCTTCAAGTTCTTTCAGTCATAAAGTGCTCGTGTCATACTTAAGTGCTGAGTGGTGAAAATAATAACTCGGGGTACTAGACCCTGCTTACCAGAGCTCTTTGACTCTCCAACCGTATGGTGTGGAGAAGTCATGCGCGCTTTAGGTCTACAATCCCACCTATGGATATTGGTGTCCTCTGTTTCCTCTCCCTCTCTCCTCGGTCACCATTCCATGTGCAGATGAAAAAAAGGGAAACTCATCGTGTACCTCTTTAACCACTTCAGATCCGCGCTATAGCCAAAGTACGGCTCCAGCGCGGATCTGAAATGCCCGGAGGACGTCCATGGACGTCCTCCACCGCGCATGCTCCTGCGCGTGGGTCGGGCGGACTCGATGTCCACCCGAGACCCGCAGATCACCTTTAGGAGCCTCAGAACGGGGAACCGCCGTTGTAAACACGGCGGTTCCCCGTTCTGTGACAGGGGACATAGCAGATCTACTGATCCCTGTCACTGGGATCAGTTAGATCTGTTATGTCCCGGCCAGCCCTGCCCCCCCCACAGTTAGAACACACCCAGGGAACATATTTAACCCCTTCACTGCCCCCTGCTGGTTAACCCCTTCAATGCTAATGACATTTATACAGTAATCAGTGGACATTTAAATTTCTGATCGCTGTATAAATGTCATTGGTCCCAAAAATGTGTAAAAAATGTCCGACATTTCCGCCCTAATATCGCAGTCCCGATAAAAATCGCAGATCGCCGCCATTACTAGTAAAAAAAAAAAAAATAATAAAAACGCCATAAATCAATTCCCAGTTTGTAGACGCGATAACTTTTGCGCAAACCAATCAATATACACCGATTGTGATTTTTTTTTTTACCAAAAATATGTAGAAGAATATAAATCGGCCAAAACTGATGAATATTTTTTTTAATGGATTTGTGCTTTAGCAAAAAGTAAAAAATATTGTTCTTTTTTGCAAAATGTTTTGTTTATAGCGGCGATCAGAAATGACGCAGAGGGGATCAAATACCACCAAAAGAAAGCTCTATTTGTGGGGAAAAAAGGACGCAAGTTTTATTTGGGTACAACGTCGCACGACCGCGCAATTATCATTCAAAATGCGACAGCGCTGAAAGCCAAAAATTGGTCTGGGCAGGAGGGGGGTTTAAGTGCCCGGTAAGGAAGGGGTTAAAAAGATTTATTGGCCAAACTTCACAGTGCAAATACTTAGACAATCCCCTGCAAAGGTTATATTCACAACCAAGTATTAGATCATAGTGCAAAGTAATGAAGCATGCAGAGCTAAACGGTCCTGTTTGTGACCGTTTTTTATTCAATTTTCTTTTACTTTTATTTTTATTTGTCTTCTATCAAGCAATTGATCTGCTATCAAGAAGTCGGTCGGGGCATAGAGAGTCCATGGGCTCTGTACTTTCCCCGACCTGGCCTTGCTGGGTAGCCTCCGGTAGGGGCGCATGGAGCCCCTGTTCACCCCCTGCACACCCCTTCTTCCCCCCGCACTGCACCCGATCGTCTAGTGCAGTTTTGGTAGTTTTTCGCCGCCATGCGGCGATCGGCCGCCATTTTGCCGTAGCCGCAGACATATTGGGCCTATGGGGCTTTCCCTCTAGCACTCAGTGCGGCTGTTTGCGGTACTGCACGTTCCCTGCAGGTGTTTTTCGGCCTCTAGTGTTCAACGGCGGCCATATTGGAATCCCTGCTCATGCAAAAACGTGTCTACAGCGTTTTTACTTTCACTTTGGAACGGTGTGTGCTCTTGATGGCGCGGCTCTCTGACGATCCTCAGGGTTATGGCAGCAAACAGCAAGTATAGCTGGCTCTCCTGTGGGTGCTGGTGGTGGCGGGTGCAGTCCTCCTGGGTTCCCTGGTGCACTGTGGGGCGGTGGTGTGCGGCTGTTTGGGGGTGCCTTTTAACTTTTTGTATGCATCTATGTGTTCCTAAGGGAGCTGAACATGCTAGGAGCGCAATCTGCGCAAGGGGCTTTTCTGGACCAGCTGTGGCGGTCTTTAGTGAATTCTCCCCAGGGCGCATGTCACCAACGGGCCCCCCAAGAAGCATCCCCCTCGTCCTTGCTTTTCAAGGGAGGATTTTGATCCGGAAGGTCCCTCGGATGGAGAAGAGGATCAGGGGACGGCAGCTGCGCGTTAAAGAGCGTTTCGTTTCTGCCATTATAATTGGTATCACACTACGATGCGATTGAGCCAGGATGGCGAATCGCTGATTTCTGCGCATGTGGTGTGGTCCTCCAGGCCCCCTAGGGTGCCCAAGGCTTACCCATATGATCCTTTTCCTGGTCGTCTTGTTTGTTGTAAATGGCAGCGTCCGCAGCATTCCTTTTAGCGCAGCACAGCGGTGTAGTGGGACTTGGCCTGGCAGCATAATGCTTGCTGGCTCTGATCCTAACCATGACCTGCCTGAGGTTTGCATGTCCTACCTGGGCATGCGTGGGTTTCCTCCCGGTGCTCCGGTTTCCTCCCACGCTCCAAGGGACTTAGGTCCAAACGGTTCGCTGCTCGCTATCCCTTGAGGAAAGCTTTTTGAAAAAAAAAAAAAGAAATGGGAGTCGCCTTGGTGTCCCGCCGATGATCCGCTGACAAAGACAGAGGCACTGTTAAGATCGCTCTTCCTGGTGGCAGACTCTGCTCTGCGGCCAGCCCTGACGTTCGCCATGGTGGCGCAATATCTGTCTGAGCGTATGGCGGAGCTCCAGAATCTTCTGGACTGCGGCCGCCTGCTGGATACGCCGCAGAGGGCTGACTTTTTGCTCTGAGGTCTCAAGTACCTTGGTGATGCGGCCGTTGATTTACTGCCTATGTGATCCAGGGTAGCGGTGTTGCTGTATCCTTAGATGGGTACTCTGGTTGCGTTTTTGGTTCGGTGACCATGCTTTAAAAAAAAAAGAGAGATCTCGCAGGCCTTCCCTTTCAGGGTGGACGTCTATCCGGTCCATGGCTGGGTAAGATCATTAAGGATTTCACAGGAGGTAAGTGCCCTTCCTCCCAGAGCTCCGGAGGCGTGAGTTTCGCCATAGACAGGGGCCCCCTACCTCTACCCCTAGAAGAGGTTTTTTTCGCGCCCCGGGCACAGCGGGTAAAGGGACCCGCACTGGTAGGGTCGCTGCAGGGGCCGGGTACCGGCAGTGGCAGCGCAAAACCAACAAGGTGGAGGACAAACCTCCTCAGCCTGATGGGTTGCTTCCACCCGGGGCTTCGGGTAGGGGACATTTCTGAGTTCAACACTCTGCCAGTCAGGTTCTTCCCTTTGACTTAGGGCTCCTGCAGGCACACCGGGAGGCCCTCTTCGGGGCTTTACAAGCACTCAAACCAAGGGGTGATCATGCCAGTGCCTCCAGCGAGAGGTTTCAAGGTTTTTTACTCACATCTGTTCGTGGTCCCCAAAAAAGGGGGAGGGTCCAGCCAGTACTGGACCTGAAGGCCCTGAACCGGTATGTTAGGGTGCCGAAATTCCGGATGGAATCTATCCACTCGGTTGTAGCCGCCCTCCATCAAGGGGAATCTCTGGCATCTCTGGACATCAGGAATGTGTACCTCCATGTACCTATCTGTCCACGGCATCAGCGTTTCTTTTGCTTTGCAGTGGGAGACCTCCATTATCAATTCGTGGCACTCCCTTTCGGTCTAGTCTCAGCCCTCGAGTTTTTCACAAAACTGGTAGCTCCGGTATTGGCGTTGCTGCGACAGAGAGGCATTACGGTAGTAGCCTACCTAGACAACCTGCTCCTGCGAGCGGAATCCGCCTCGGCTCGGGAAGAGAATGTGAGGATCACAATGACCTTGCTGCAGGACTTCGGCTGGTTGCTCAACCTTGCAGAAGTCGACGGTGTCTCTATCCCATCGCCTGGAGTATCTGGGCCTGTTCCTGGACTCAGAGCAGGCAAAGGTTTTTCCTTCCTCCAGCCAAGTTGTGGTTACTGCAGTTGGCAGTGCGAACTTTCTTGTCGCACCGACGGTCTTCATTACGAGCGGGGGCTGGGGCTCATGGTCTCGACTTTCGAGGCGATATCATACGCCCAGAGCCACACTCGTCTCCTTCAACGAGCAACTTTGGCACGGTGGGACAGGTCCCCTTGTTCCTTGGACCTTCTGATCCGTTTGAGCTCCCAGACCAGGGTGTCTCTGACCTGATGGCTTCGGGACTCGATTCAGGGGAAGTCCTTTCTGCCCCTTCAGTTGGTGATCACCACCACGGATGACAGTCCTTTGGACTGGGGCGGGGTCCTGGGACAGCTGTCTGCCCAGGGCCGTTGGTCGGCACAGGAGGCTCGCCTCCCCATCAATGTGTTGGAGCTGAGAGCAATCAGATTGTGCTTTTTTTCTCGGGACAGTGAGATTGCAGGGTCGTCCAATTCGAATTCAGTCGGACGATGCCACAGCAGTGGCATATGTGAACCATCAGGGCGGCACAAGGAGTCCAGCAACTACGGCGGAGGCAGCTCTGATACTGCGTTTGTTTGGAACGTCACGTTCCGGCACTCTCCGCCGTTTACATTCCAGGTGTGGACTTTCTCAGTCGCCAGTCGCTGGACTAGGGAGAGTGGTCCCTCCACCCGGAGGTGTTCAACCAGATTTGCCGCAGATGGGGGACGCCGGACGTGGATCTCATGGCGTCCCGGTTCAATCACAAGGTGAAGACCTTTGTGTCCAGAACGGAGGATCTGTTGGCAGTGGCCACGGACGCTCTGGTGGCCCCCTGGGGCCGTTACCGCCTTCTGTACGCCTTCCCTCCGATAAAACTGCTTTCGCGATTGATACGCAGGATAGTGGCGGAGGGGATACCAATAATCCTGGTGGCTCCAGATTGGCCTCGGCGCACTTGGTACGCCGACGTGGTGCAAATGGTGGCAGATGCCCCTTGGCGGCTTCCGCTGCGAGACGACCTTCTGTCTCAGGGACCCATTCTGCATCCTGCTTTACCCCCGCTGGCTTTGACGGCTTCTTTATTGAGTCCCAGGTGCTAAGAGACAGGGGAGTCGCTGACTCAGTGATCCCTACATTGTTGAAGGCTCACGAGTGTACTTCTTGCAAGATTTACCACCGCACCTCGAAGGCTTATATAGCTTGGTGCGAGGCGGAGTGTCTTAACCCTCACTCTTATCTCATGTCCAGGGTCCTGACTTTTTTGCAGCAGGGCCTGAACAAAAAACTGTCTCTGAGCACTCTCAAGGGCCAGATATCAGCTCTGGCGATTCTTTTTCAGAGACCTTTGGCTTTGCACTCGTTGATCCTACCTTTGTACAAGGTGTGCGACATGTGGCGCCTCGGGTGAAGGCTCCGATGGCTCCGTGGGATCTGATTTGGTGCTTTCTGTACTTCAGAGACTGCCCTATAAAATAATCAGGGAGATCTCCTTACAACTGCTGTCACAGAAGGTGGCCTTTTTAGTTGCCATCACTTCCGCCAGACGGGTGTCTGAATTAGCAGCACTATCGTGCAAGTCTCCCTACCTGGTCCTGCATAAGGATAAGGCGGTCTTGCGACCCTCTCCTTCATTCCTTCCGAAGGTGGTTTCTTCCTCTCACATTAATGAAGATATTGTTCTTCCTTCATTGTGCCCTCGTCCATCGCACTCAAAGGAGTTTGAGTTGCATACTTTGGATGTAGTGAGGGCCTTACGAGTGTACTTGACTGCTTCAGCTTCTTTTCGAAAAGCTGATGCCTTGTTTGTGCTGTCAGAGGGTCCACGCAAAAGGTTGGCGGCCTCGTTGGCTACGATTTCTCGTTGGATCAGACAGACCGTGACCCATGCGTATTCTGTTTGGGGCAAGGTCCCCCCTTTTTCCGGTCACGGCTCATTCTTCCCGGGCTGTTAGCACTTCCTGGGCTTTCAGACACCAGGCCTCGGTGTCACAGGTGTGCAAGGCGGCCACTTGGGCCTCGGTTCACACTTTCACTAAGTGTTATAAAGTTGATGTGTTTACATCTTCGGATGCTGCTTTTGGCCGCAAAGTTTTGCAGGCGGCAGTGTAGGCGCGTCTGGCGCCTCCTTAGAGGTTCAGTTGGGTACTGTTAGCGTTTACCCACCCCTCTTTTTGACACAGCTTGGGGACATCCCCACATGTAATGGAGAGCTGCGTCTGTCAGAAAAAGGGATTTTATTAAAACTTACCATAAAATCCTTTTCTCTGAGTTCACTGACAGATGCAGCACCCACCCCTCTGTGCTCTGTTCCTGTACGGCTTGTGTACGAACTGAAGAGCTATGCTATGAGGGGGTTTTATGTGGGAAGAGAGGACGGCCCCCATGGGAAGGGCCAGCTGTTTCTTTTCCCTGCCTAGTTAACTCCTAGTGAGACCAGCATAAAACCCCACACGTAATGGAGAGCTGCGTCTGTCAGTGAACTCAGAGAAAAGGATTTTACGGTAAGTTTTAATAAAATCCCTTTTTTGTATACGAAATGGGGCCGGTCAGGTAAGATAGGCCCCAGTATCTTGTCCATCTTCAAGATGGCCCAGTTTTTTTGAACAATCTTCTCAGATTGCTTGTGCTGGATATTGTAGTCCAGCACTAATTTGAACTTATGTTCATTTGTGGGTGCCTTCCTTTCTGCATCCTTTATTAATTGCTGCCTGTCTATTTTTTTGACCCTCTCTATCTCTTGATTCATTTTCTCCTCCTTATAGCCCTTTTGTTTGAAACGCTCAGAAAGAATCTGGGACTGATGTATATAGTCCTCAGTTTACGTACAATTACGTATGAGCCTAATAAACTGTCCCCTGGGGATATTGCCCCAAAGATTCGATGTTGTGTACAGTTGAAAATATAAACATCAAACAGAATTGCACCACAATATTCACATCGTCATTGAAATAGGCTCCAATTTCTGAGAGAGAGAGAGAGAGACTGAGCATATTGCATCTGAAAGCAAAAATGCAGCTTCCTTTTTCACAGACTAAATAAACAAAATATGACAGGTATCACTGAATTGCATTGCCACCCTGCCACAATACATTTACTGAGGCAGGGTGACAGCTGTAGGCTCAGTCAGGTATATGTATATGTGCATATGTGATTGTGCCTCTTCTGGGTTCAGAGCACACAGCACACCTCTCCTTTGACCACTCTGTCTATTGGACACAGTGGATTACTGTTACAAGTAACCAGATATCATGTGATTGCTATGATTGGTCATTCATTGGATTTTGATGGCTTTTCATTCATTAACAGCTTGCTTACTGTTGTGATCTGTGATTGTCCCACAGCTGTAGCTAATCACAGGCCGCAACCAAGTAAACTGTTTATGAATGACAACCCCATTCATGACAGCTAAAACTGTTGCTTATGCAGTGATCATCACTGTATAAGCAATAACAGTGTAAAAACAAAAATTCCTGATCCCC
>BLSH010138543.1:864000-877404 GCA_018402905.1 Glandirana rugosa
TTGACACATCTCCCAAGAAATAACAGTCTCGTTATTCCTACGTGTTAAGAGAAGGTGTTCGTCACCATAGTCGTCACCATAGTCGTCCCTCGCAGCTATCAAATTTTTTTTTGATAATAGCTCAATTCACTAAAGAATATCTCATGAGATAATTGAATCACATGACACATTTCTTTCAGGTACATAGTTACATAGTTGGTAAGGTTGAAGAAAGACATCAGTCAATCCAGTTCAACCTGTGGTGCGTGAATGTGCTTATGTCAATAGTACATTGTATGTCCCTGTATGTTGTTAAGGTGCCCATCTAATAGTTTTTTTTTAAACTATCGACGCTCCCTGCTGATACCACTGCTGATACCACTGCTTGTGGAAGAGAATTGTGCATCCTTATTGCTCTGACAATAAAGAACCCTCTACACAGTTTAAGGTTAAACCGCTTCTCTTACAATTTCAGTGAATGGCCACGTGTCTTTTTAAACTCCCTTTCACAGGAAAGTTTTTTCCCTATGCTAGAGTCACTAGTACGGTATTTGTACATTACTATCATATCCCCTCTCAAGCGTCTCCTTTACATAGAGAATAAGTTAAATGCTTGTAGTCTTTCTCCATAGCTGAGACCCTCTAGTCCCTTTATTAACTCATGAGATGCTGAGCATGTCAATTCACAAATGGAAATAAATAAATAAATGCATGAGTTAAATAAGTAGTGGTCAAGGCATTAGGGAATTTAAGGAATGTAAAAATATAATCCCAATATAAGGCCCAAAAATGTCAGGACAGTACAAATACCCCACAAATTACCTTTTTGGAAAATAGACAGTCTGAGGCATGGCACATTTTTTGAAGTTGTAGTTTTTTGTCTTTTTTTGGAAAATGAAGAAAAAAAATAGTTTTTTTCACATTTTTAAAAATGTTTTACATACTCTCACCAGTGCAGTGCAGCGTCATCATATAACTGGTGTGGCGTTGACCAGAGACACTGACTGGTGACAGTATGTAAAAAAAAAAAGGGGTGGAGAGGTAGATTTGGGTGTCGTCTGCATAGAAATGATATTGAAAGCCATGGGAGGTTATCATCTGGCCCAGGGAAGAGGTGTATATTGAAAATAAGAGAGGTCCAAGAACAGAACCTTGGGGGACCCCAACAGACAAAGGAAGAGGAGAGACGGAAGTAGACACTGACACTGAAGGTGCATTGGGATAGGTAGCATGAGAGCCACCGAAGAGCAGGTCACGGAGAACGAGGGAGTAAAGTTTTTTTTTGAGGAGGGGATGGTCAACTGTATCAAAGGCAGCCAAAAGGTCCAGAAGTAGGAATACAGAAGTAGTGTCTATTAGTTTTTGCACTTAGTAGGTTATTTGTGCATTTTAGAAGGGCAGTTTCTGTGGAGTGTTGAGGGCAAAATACAGATTGAGGGTTATTCTCAGAGGTGGTCACTCAGTTGGCTGTAGACCAGGCGTTCAAGGAGTTTAGAGGAAAAGGGGTGCAAGGAGATAGGGTGTAGATTGGTAGGGTCCAAGGATGGCTTTTTGAGCATAGGGGTGACCAATGCATGTTTTAGAGCATTGGGGAAGATGCCAAAAGAGAGGGAGAGATTGACGATGTAAGTTAGAGAGTGTAGGATAGAGGGTGACCGTAGTATTTGAGAGGAAATAGGGTTCAGGGGACAGGTGGTTAGGTGGGCATTAGAAAGGAGTTTAGCAACTTTGTCTATAGTAGCAGGTTTAAATAAGGGGAGTGTCAATTGTACCCGTTGACATGGGGTCTTAACTGGGAAAGATACCTGTAGAATGGAGATTTCATCGCGCATTGTGTCAGTCTTGTTTTTGAAGTGATTAGCAATCTCCTGGGCAGTGAGTGAGTTAGTGGGTGGAGGTGGTAGAGGACAAGGTAGAGAGTTGAAGGTAGAGAAGAGTTGACAGGGACTGGATGAGAAGGTGTTAATAAGAGTGGTAAAATAGGTCTGCTTGGCAGGGTAGAGGCAGGAATTGTGTTTTTGGAGGGCAAATTTTTATTGGTTGAAGTCTTTAAAAGACTTAGTCTTGTGCCACAGACATTCAAGAGTATGGTTATATTTTTTGAGTTTTCTGGTATAATTTGTTTGCCAAGGTTGTAGGGGTCAAGGCCTGATTCTGTGTGTAGTGAGGGTAGCGAGCTCGTCCAGGGTGGAGGACAGGGATTTATTGTAGACGGAAGTGGCTTGGTTGGGGCAGGAAAGGGGTGAGATTTTTTTATAGAGGTGGTCAGTAGCAGAATGGAGGAGAGAAGGGTTGAATTGACGAAGGTTTCAACAGGTGATGGTTAGGTGATTGGAGGGAAAGGTGACAAGACAAGGGAAAGAAAAAAAGGAAAGGGGCAAGACAGGGAGAGAGAAACTAATAAGGTGGTGGTTGGAGAGAGGAAAAGGATTGTTGGAGAAGTTGCATGGAGTGCATAGGTAGGAGAATACAAGGTCAAGGGTGTTTCCATTAGAGTGAGTAGAAGCCTGTACCCATTACTTCAGGTCAAATGAGAAGGTTAGACCAAGAAGTTTAGAAGTAGCAGGAGTATTTTTGTTAACAGGGATCTTGAAGTCACTGAAAAGGAAGAAAACTCATCAAGGAAAGCTGACAATGGTCCAGGAGGCCGGTAGATCACAGCAATTCTTAGGGAAGCTGGAGAGATTGGACATATACAGTGAGCTTCAAATGATGAGAGGGAAAGAGAGGGAGGAGAATGAAGAACCTAAGGGGTGCTGTGCAGATAGGAGGAATCCCACTCCAACTCCCTTGTGTCCATTAGGCCTAGGGGAGTGAGTCCAGAGAAGGCCGCCATGGGAGAGGGAAGCAGGAGAAGGAGTATCAGATTCATGGAGCCAGGTTTTGGTGACCACAAGTAGATTAAAGAAATTAGAGACAAAGAGGTCATGAACAGCGGTGAGTTTGTTGCAGACACAGCGGGCGTTCCAGAGGGCACAGGAGAAGGGGAGGCTGGTTTTGGGAAGAAGGGGAATGGAGATTAAATTGTGTAGATTGCAACTACTGCTAGAGGGTGTGGGGTGATAATGATGGGTGTGTTGGGTACAGTTAAATAAGGGAGGCCCAAAGTTTGGGGAAATGTCTCCAGAAGCTAGGAGAAGCAGAAGAGTAAGGGAGGTAAAATTAGAATACGATTTATATGAGGGATCATGCTTCAGCATCCTGGGGGTTTTGTTAGCATGTGGGCTTACAGTTAGAAAGAGGTGATGAGTGCAGTAATAGGGAGAGGGGAGAAGTGAGGGTGATATATACAGATTGTGGGGTGGGGAAGAGGGGTGAAGAAAAGAGAGTTTGAGGAGAGAGGCTGCGATTGTGAAAAGGAGAGGTAAAGAGTGCATGTGTTAGAGAGGAAATTGAGATGATTTGGAAATGAGGTTACCTGCAGTCTAGTGTTATGTAAAGTAGTTTGCTGTTGATGTTCGCTTTGTGCAGATTGCTGAAGTGCAAGAGCGGAAGAGCCCACTTATTTAAAAAACCACACTTTTTTGGAAGAACCTCTCTGCATGTGTCACCCCCCTGCATGTGTTTGCCCATAAAGAAAGCCTTGTTTTATACTGTGATGAATGTGGATGGAATCTGGAAATTAATAAATCAGGAGGCAATATTAGGCTCACAGCTATCACAGCAGAACTTTTCACACCATAATCAAACTGCAAGAGGACCAAAAGGCCAAAATTGTAAAGATAAGAGAACCCATAATTTAGGTAAGACTTAAAGACTAAATAAACATCAAAATAATATGAATAAGGCTACAGATGTATTTGAAACAGCAGTATAAGCGCACAGTTACTTGTGAGGAGAGAGAAGAAGCGTTCAGATGGATGAGGCAAGAGCAGAACTGCCCACTTATTTAACCACTTCAGATCCGCGCTATAGCCAAAGTACGGCTCCAGCGCGGATCTGAAATGCCCGGAGGACGTCCATGGACGTCCTCCACTGCGCATGCTCCCGCGCGCCCCCTGGCGGCAGCGGCGGCGCGTGTGCGTGCGCGCCGCACGCTGCGCGAGCGTGCCCGTGGGTCGGGCGGACTCTATGTCCGCCCGAATCCCGCCGATCATCTTTAGGAGCCTCAGAACGGGGAACCGCCGTTGTAAACACGGCGGTTCCCCGTTCTGTGACAGGGGACATGCCAGATCTACTGATCCCTGTCACTGGGATCAGTGAGATCTGTCATGTCCCGGCCAGCCCTGCCCCCCCACAGTTAGAACACACCCAGGGAACATATTTAACCCCTTCACTGCCCCCTGCTGGTTAACCCCTTCACTGCCAATGACATTTATACAGTAATCAGTGGACATTTAAATTTCTGATCGCTGTATAAATGTCATTGGTCCCAAAAATGTGTAAAAAATGTCCGACATTTCCGCCCCAATATCGCAGTCCCGATAAAAATCGCAGATCGCCGCCATTACTAGTAAAAAAAAAAAAAAAATAATAAAAACGCCATAAATCAATTCCCAGTTTGTAGACGCGATAACTTTTGCGCAAACCAATCAATATACGCCGATTGCGATTTTCTTTTTTTTTACCAAAAATATGTAGAAGAATATATATCGGCCAAAACTGATGAATAATTTTTTTAATGGATTTGTACTTTAGCAAAAAGCAAAAAATATTGTTCTTTTTTGCAAAATTGTCGCTCATTTTTTGTTTATAGCGGCGATCAGAAATGGCGCAGAGGGGATCAAATACCACCAAAAGAAAGCTCTATTTGTGGGAAAAAAAGGACGCAAATTTTATTTGGGTACAACGTCGCACGACCGCGCAATTGTCATTCAAAATGCGACAGCGCTGAAAGCCAAAAATTGGTCTGGGCAGGAGGGGGGTTTAAGTGCCGGGTAAGGAAGGGGTTAAAGAACCCCACTTTTTTGGAAGAACCCCTCTGCATGTGTTACCCCCTGCATGTGTTATCCTATAAAGAAAGCCTTGTTTTATACTGTGATGGGTGGGGATGGAATCTGGCAATTAATCAATCAGGGGGTAATATTAGGCTCACAGCTACCACAGCAGAACTTGTCACACCATAATTAAACTGCAAGAAGACCAAAAGGCCAAAATTGTAAAGATAAGGGAACCCATGATTTAGGTAATACTTAGGCTGGCAATACATGATACAATTTTCTTACACTTTTCTGTACAATTTTCTTTAGATTTACCTTTAGCTATGTAGTGCAAGGGCCTACCTAATTGGATAAAGTTGAAAGTGTTGTTTAGGTTTGACCTCATATTATATGGTTTGTGGTAAATGTAAAGGAAATTGTACAAGAACATTGACCATGTATGGCCAGCCTTAAAGGCTAAATAAACATCAAAATAATATGAACATGGCTACAGATGAAGTTGAAACAGCAGTTACAAAGGCATATCAGCAGACAGTCAATGTTCAGATTAAGGTAGATGGGAGCAGTATAAACGAAGAGTTACCAGAAAGTTGTATCAGCAGACAGTCAATGGTCAGTTTGAGGTATATGGGAGCAGTATAAATGCAGAGTTACCTGTGAAGAGAGAGAAGAAGCATTCAGATGGATGATGCAAGAGCAGAAATGCAAACTTATTTAAATAACCCCACTTTTTTTGGAAGAACCTCTCTGCATGTGTCACCCCCTGCCTAAAATCCATCACATCCCTTAGTAAAAACACCTGATATAGTACACACAAACACAGGTTAGGCACACATTTAACCCTTTGATCGCCTTAGGTGTTTAACCCCTTCCCTGCCAGCCAGCCATTAGTACAGTGATAGTGCATATTTTTAGCACTGATCACTGTATTCCCACAAAGTGTCAAAAGCGTCAGTTACTGTCAGACTGTCTGCCGCTATATTGCAATCCCAATATAAGTCGCAGATTGCCACCATTACTAGTATAAAAAAATAAATATAAAAATTCTAGTATATATCCCATTGTTTGTAAACATTATAACTTTTGAGCAAGCCAACCAATATATGCTTATTGGGATTTTTTTTTACCAAAAATATGTAGCAGAATATATATTGGCCTAAATTTATGAATAAATCAGATTTTTTTTTATTGGATATGTTTTATAGCACAAAGTAAAAGAATATATATATTTTTTTCAAAATTGTCATTTTTTTTTGTTTATAGTGCAAATAATAAAAAAGCCAAATGTGATCAAATACCACCAAAAGAAAGCTCTATTTGTGGGGAAAAAAATGACATAAATGTAATTTGTGTACAGCGTCACATGACCACACAATTGTCAGTTAAAATAATGCAGCACCCATATCACAAAATATGGCCTGGTCATGAAGGGGGGTAAACCTTTCAGAGGGCAAGTGGTTATACGTTTACTAGTATTGGTTTATGGAAACTTTTGCATGATGTTGGTGTGCTACATCATGCGAGTGTTCTTTTTCTGTTAAATACATGATATGTTTAGCCCTGTAATAGGGGGGGGTCATATGAAGTTGCCCTCTCCACACAGGCTATGGCGCTAACCTGCAGGTAACCAAATGAGCCAGAACCTTCGGTAAAGGAAGAGTGGACTATGAATATATGATTGGCAGTGCCTCCGCCTAGAACAGGGCTCCAGCTGATGTAGAGATGATCCCATTCTAGGACAATAACTAGTAACTTACCCAAAATAATTGGCAGCTATGGTACTAATACACCCAGCATAGATTTCTAAGAATAAAGATATGCAAACATACCAGCAGGCGATTAGTGTAAATTTATATATGATAAAGTGATGTCATTACATATAACCAATGCAATAACAAGAAGAATGTACATATGTCTTAGAAGAACAATATATATATGTATCTATATATCCAGATATATAACTAAAGGCCTTTAACACCAATACCTCCAACTGGGCACTGTGGCACAAATCAGTCGCCGGGGCCCCTGATGAGCTGACTTGCAAGGCGTAACACAATCTGGCTTGAGAGGATGAACGCTGACACATCTGTGGATCGGTGGCTGCCTGGGGATGCTTGTACAGATGAACACACCGATGACAAAGAAGTCTGGAATGCACCACCTGCATGGCAAATCAGACCTATCTAGCCTATCTCTAGTCAGGTTCCTAACCTGACTATAGGCTATCAATGCTACTGGACCACTAACTATCTAAGTGGCCGGAGGAAGCCTAACCTGTCGCTACCCTGAGCTGTTTACCGTTCCCTAGGCTAATACTAGCTAGGAACCCCCAGACCAAAAAGGAACACTGTTGATTAAATAATGAAGTGGCAGATATACACTCCAACACAAATTAGTCAAATGAGTTATAATCAAATGAGCTTTGCTCTCACACACTTGAGAATAGCCCAAATATATTGCTGTATGCAAATAGAAAGTGAAGCAGAGCAGCCTCTAACACAGGGATATGCAGATACAGTATTTCTGATTCCCA
Source organism: Glandirana rugosa (assembly GCA_018402905.1). Classification (NCBI taxonomy): domain Eukaryota; kingdom Metazoa; phylum Chordata; class Amphibia; order Anura; family Ranidae; genus Glandirana; species Glandirana rugosa. The sequence goes on from BLSH010138543.1 coordinate 871,393, forward strand.
TACAGGAGTGCTCACACAGGAGTAACAGAAATATAACAGTGAGCTAAACAAGGTAGTAACACTTGCCTATATTGTATTGTCCCTTTTTAGCCTGGAAGGAGATATCACAAAATCAGTCTGCAGCACCTCTTGTTGGCATAGCATGTGCCTGGTCTCTCTCCTTCCACTTCCTGTAAGACATCCACATATACATACCTACATACCTTTTAGCAGGGGCAGAAAACAACCTCTTAACTGGAAGAATGTGTTTGTGATACGAACTCTATAGTAGGCACCAGGCATTAATGTAAACAAACTCAGACAGTGTACAAAAGAACACTACATATGTTATATGGAAAGCACTATGTAGTTTTTATGTCATTTTGAACAATAACAAAGGAAGATATCAGGGAGATTAATCATTGGTGAAAGCTGTTTCACGTTCAAAGGGAAAAGCTGGTTTTAGATCTTCTATATTTTTAGTGTCTAGTATATCAGGTTAGAGTGTGTCCACTAAGAAGTGGTTGTGGCAACACTGAACATTTGTGTTCTGAGAACACTTCTGAACTGAGAAGATTGCAGATTGATATTCTGCTGCCTTTTTACACATTTTTTTATTTTGTACATAATTGACTAATTTGGGACTTATATTGTATTTTTGCACTTGTTTATTAAATGAACACTTTGCACTTTTAATAAAACAGTTTGATAAATATGTTTATATTATGTTATTTGATTCACAATAGTGCAGCACATTTTTATCAATGTTACATAGTTACATAGTCTGGTTGAAAAAAGACACAAGTCCATCTAATTCAACCAATAAAAGAGGGAATACAATCATACAATCTTATATACTCAATTCTATACCCACAGTTGATCCAGGAGAAAGTAAATACCCCAGCAAACCATGATCCAATTTGCTCCAGCGGGGGGAAAGAATTGCTTCCTGATCCTCCAAGAGGCAATCGGATATTCCCTGGATCAACTTTACCTATAAATGTCAATCTCCAGTTATATAATGTACATTTAGGAAAGAATCCAAGCCTTTTTTTAAAAGCAATCTACTGAGCTGGCCAGAACCAGCTCTTGAGGGAGTCTATTCCACATTTTCACAGCTCTTACTGTGAATAAACCTTTCCCTATTTGGAGATTAAATCTCTTTTCCTCCAGATGTAAAGAGTGCCCCCTTGTCCTCTGTGATGATCATAAAGGGAATAACTCAACACTAAGTTCACTATATGAACCACTTATGTATTCGTACATGTTGATCATATCCCCCCTTAATCTCCTCTTTTCAAGAGAGAATACAGGGTGGGCCATTTATATGGATACACCTTAATAAAATGGGAATGGTTGGTGATATTAACTTCCTGTTTGTGGCACATTAGTATATGTGAGGGGGGAAACTTTTCAAGATGGATGGTGACCATGGCGGCCATTTTGAAGTCGGCCATTTTGAATCCAACTTTTGTTTTTTCGATAGGAAGAGGGTCATGTGACACATCAAACTTATTGGGAATTTCACAAGAAAAACAATGGTGTGCTTGGTTTTAACGTAACTTTATTCTTTCATGAGTTATTTACAAGTTTCTGACCACTTATAAAATGTGTTGGATGTGCTGCCCATTGTGTTGGATTGTCAATGCAACCCTCTTCTCCCACTCTTCACACACTGATAGCAACACCACAGGAGAAAATCTAGCACAGGCTTCCAGTATCCGTAGTTTCAGGTGCTGCACATCTCGTATCTTCACAGCATAGACAATTGCCTCCAGATGACCCCAAAGATAAAAGTCTAAGGGGGTCAGATCGGGAGACCTTGGGGGCCATTCAACTGGCCCACGATGACCAATCCACTTTCCAGGAAACTGTTCATCTAGGAATGCTCGGACTTGACACCCATAATGTGGTGGTGCAAAAAAAAAAAGGTGATTACCATCCGGAGTAAAGGGGACATCGGTCCCGCACACTCCAGAACCACTGCTAAGCAGTGCCCACCAGTGCCACCTATTAGTGCCCACCAGTGCCACCTATCAGTGCATATCAGCACTACTAAGCAGGGCCCACCAGTCACACCTACCAGTGCCCACCAGTGCCAGCTATCAATGCCCAGCAATGCCACCTATCAATGCCCACCAGTGCCACCTATCAGTGCCCATCAGTGCTGACAATCAGTGCCTATCAGTGCCTCATCATCAGTGCCACCTATCAGTGCTGCCTGTCAGTGCCCTTCAGCGCCACCTATCAGTGCTTATCAGTGCCACCTATCAGTGCAGCCTCATCAGTGCACATCAGTGCTGCCTTATCAATGCCTATCAGTGCTGCCTATCAGTGCCCATCAGTTCAGCCTATCAGTACCTATCAGTGCAGCCTCATCAGCACACATCAATGAAGGAGAAAAATTACCTGTTTGCAACATTTTATAACAAACAATGAAAACGTTTTTTTTTTTTTTTCTCAAAATTTTTGGGCTTTTTTTGTTTGTTGAGCAAAAAATAAAAACCCCAGTAGTGATTAAATACCACCAAAACAAAGCTCTATATGTGTGGAAAAATGATAAAAATGTCATATGGGTACAGTGTAGCATGACAATGCAATTTTCATTTAAAGAGTGACAACACTGAAAGCTGAAAATTGGCCTGGGCAGGAAGGGGGGTTAAATGCCCAGTAAGCAAGTGGTTAAGCCAGTTAAGCCAGTGTTGCTTAAAATATGATTTCTATCAAGAACTTATCTATGTGGTATTTTATTAAACTCTACAGTTATCTTATCAACTATAGAAGTTAAACTAACAGGTCTATACTTACTTGGTAAATACGTTGATCTCTTTTTAAATATAGGCACCATGTTGGCCTTATGCCAATCCAGTGGTACTATGCTAGTCATTAAAGAGTCCCTAAAAATTAGAAATGTTATAGATTAATGTTAGTATTTTGTGGTAAAATAAATATTGTGCAGATTTGCTGCAGATAATCTCATTCTTATTAATGGGAGAATAATTTTGTGGCAGAGATTAGGCCAATTTGAGCCAGAAGGATTTGCAGAAAATAATCTCAGCTTTTTTTAAAAGATGGCACATTTGGAGGCAGCGAGTCAGCTTTTTTCAGCCTAAAATGTATTTTCGAGAAAGAAACTCTATGGATTAGCTAAAAAGAATCATGCATGGATTTACTTAACAGAATGTTATCCTTTTTCATGGAAGACAATTTGGGAGACAATGATTTGGCATATTTCAACCATAAGTATAAAATTAAACTGTGTTGTTCACAAAGGCATGTTATAATTTAAATTGAATTATGAGTAGATAACAATCTGTTTGTTAATATAAGAGACTTCATTTCATATGTGACAAAGATTTTAGTTTTTTTTGTTTAATTATGTATTTATATTTTATGGTAAATCAAACATATATTTTTTAGGATTTATTATAGCACTGAATCATTTATATTATTTGTGTTTATTTTTCATAAATATTTGTACGAGGACAGAATGTTATCTGTCTAAAAATATCAATTCTTTGCAAATATGAAACATCTGCGAAAAAATTGGATACTGTGGGATTGATTTACTAAAGCTGGAGAGTGCAAAAATGGGTGCAGCTGTGCATGTTAGCCAATCAGCTTCTAATCTCAGCTTGTTCAATCAAGCTTTGACAATAAAACCTTGAAGATGGTTGGTTTCTGTGTGGAGCTGCACCAAATTTTGCACTTTCAAGCTTTAGTAAATCAACCCCTGTATGTCAAATTAAAAGTGCCATTTCAACAAACAACAGAAAGTAGTCCATATGTGATAGTAATGGTGTCAGGTCTACAGCAGTGGTGGCAGATGTTAGTAGTCCCAGACCTTCAGTGGTAAAAGTAGCTGATAATGGTGATTTGGTTATCTAATGGTGACAGGAGATGACAATGGTTGCAGGCCTCTTCAATGAAAGGAGGTTTAGACTATATAGAAAATATGTACATTAGATGGAAGAATCCTCAAAAATTGAACCCTGCGGCATCTGCAGCATGGACTTTCTAGTTGTTTCTGATCCATGGTTAGTTAATTTTTACAAATGTCAGCCAGTCAACTGTGTCAGGGACATATGGACTCTTTTGTCTGTCACAATGACCCTATAGCACAAATTGTACTTTCAAAGAGGATGCTGGCTATACCAAAGCCCAACAGCTTGATTGTAGTCTGGGCAAGCTCTGGCCAATGGTATACCCTTGTTAACCAAAACCAATATTCAAGTGTTCAACAGTTAAATGGATTTTATTATCTGCCCCTTATCCCATGTTCTCCCCTACTATATGATGCAGTAGCTGTTGATAGCTGCTGACAGTAGACAACCATGGGTGTTGAGTAGAGAAAAATGTTTTGAACACCTTGCTTAGGTAGATACCCCTACTGAGGCTCAAAGTAATATTGTCCATCAGATATTATACTTCCAGCCTCTGGGAAGGAATTTAATAGGTTCCAACGCATTAATGGCTCCTGTCCTTGATGCCATAAATCCTAGGGTCATTTTGCAGGCTCTGCATAAATGAGTTTGTCCTCCACAACTTACTGGAAAATTCTGTCCTCAGCTACCTCCCCCTCGACCATGAACAACTCCTGGGGTTTGTGAGGGTTGAAACCCACACCTGGAAGGCTGCTGCATATCTTTTTTTCTCCTGCACACCGCCACAGCAACCATGCACTTCCTCTTCATGTTTCTCCTGTACCTGCTGAGGCCAGAGATGGTGTCTGGATATAGTAGTTCCTGAGACACTAGGAAGACCTCGCCTTCCTGCTGTTGTGCCTCCAGCGCCCTGTCAATAATGCCACATAGTGTCTGATCCAGGAGGATGACCACTTGTGATGCTGATACCCAAATTGTCACAGCTCACCATTCGGATTCTGTCCACAAACAGTAACAATATGGTGTATGAATCCTGTTTGGGGAGTCACTGATGTTGGGAGAAGAACCCCAGCTCCCCCCAGTCAAACTTTTAATTATTATTTATTATTATACAGGATTTATATAGCGCCGACAGTTTGCACAGCGCTTTACAATATTAGGGCAGACACTACAATTACAATACAATTCAATACAGGAGGAATCAGAAGGCCCTGCTCATTAGAGCTTACAATCTAGGAGGAAGGGTTAAATGATATGAAAGGCAATAACTGTGGGGGATGAGCTGATTGAGAAAATAAGAAGTATAGTTGTTAGGAGGTGACAGGATCGCCTGAAGGTGGATAGATTTGGGGACAGTCTGACAGATTGGGGTAGGGAGTTCCAGAGGATGGGAGAGGCTTTGTTGCCCATTGTTAGTATTTTGAATTTAATTTGTTGGGTGAGTGGCAGCCAATGGAGGGATTGGCAAAGAGGGGTGGCAGACACTGAACGGTTTGTAAGGTGGATGAGCCTGGCAGCGGCATTCATGATGTACTGGTGGGGGGATAGTCTATTTAAAGGTAGGCCAGTGAGGAGGGAGTTACAGTAGTCGAGGCGAGAGATGACCAGGGAGTGAATCAGGAGCTTTGCGGTTACATTGGTTAGGAAGGGACATATTTTAGAGATGTTGCGGAGGTTGAGGCGGCAAACAGAAAGAAAGTGATTGGACGAGGGGCCAAAAGGAGAGTTCAGAATCCAGGATAACACCAAGCACCCTAACATGTGGGGATGGGTGGATGGTTGTGCCATTGCTCCTGACAGAGAAGTCAGGGGAAACGGCATGTGGGGAAGGAAATATTATGAGTTTGGTTTTGGACAAGTTGAGTTTGAGGAAGTGGTGCGACATACAGGCAGATATGTCTATTAATAAGTTTGTGTTGCATGAGGAGATTGATGGAGTGAGTTGGAGGGTGGAGAGGTAGATTTGGGTATCATCAGCGTAGAAATGATATTGAAAGCTGTGGGAGTCTATTAGCCGGCCCAGGGAAGAGGTGTATATTGAAAATAAGAGAGAACCAAGAACAGAACCTTGGGTGACCCCAACAGAGAAAGGAAGAGGAGAGGAGGAGGTAGAATTGTATGTGACACTGAAGGTGCGATGGGTTAGGTA
>BLSH010138543.1:914619-933470 GCA_018402905.1 Glandirana rugosa
ATCACGAGATAACTTTTCAAATAGTATATTTAATTCAACAAATTCCTCAGTAAAATTAGAAAAGAACGAGACCATAACTTTTAGTTTTGTTCCGCCGTCTCCTTTCCCCTCCCCAACGTCGTACGACTAACCTATTCTGACTCTTAGAAGTGAGGGGGGAGGGAAACGTCCAGTGTGTCATAACACGTAGACTTAAAGACGAGAAAAAATGTTCCGTCTGTCTATTCTCTAAACAAAACGTGTCTACCCTCCTCCTCCCTATCCTTGTTGTGACGATAGTCCTGGACCCAGACGGACGTCAGTACTGTTCGTCCTCTGGACCCGAGGTTTGCCTATCCCTCCTCCTCCCATCTGTGCAAAACAAATCTCTTATCTGTCTGCCTTGTAAAAAAGAGCAGAAATTCAGATGCACAATACTGTGTGACCTGCAAAGGGAGGGGGGAGTGAAGATTCTCAGTCTTATCCAATCAGCATGCTGCAACCCCTCCCCTTTCCTCTGCCGCCTTGTTTTGATTTTCAATACCAGAGCAAGAAAAGATTAAAATGACTCCTTAAACAACTTAATTTATATGATAAACTTTTCAATAGAGCACTAGATGTCTGTTTCAAAAGAAACATCTTACATTAGCAAAGTAACTGGTATGTTTTGAAAAAATACAGTGACTTTTACAGTATCTGTGATATTATTATCTCATCATTTGCAGATACATTTGCAGATAAATTGCATTAAGGAATAGTCTCTAATTTACATACAATGCCATACTCTATTAGATTGTACGCTCTCATGATCAGGGCCCTCCTAAGCCAAGCCATAGATAAATCGATTTTCTTTCCTTCCACCATGGGTTAGTCATCTATCTTACTTCCTGCCCATCTTGAGTATATACTGGCATTTATATGCAATATATAATTATATGTATGTCACTTTCAATAATGTTCAGAACACACCCACCTATTCTCCATAGTCAAGCTCAATTTTAAAATGATATAAAATGGTGGTAACTGTAACAACTAGGGATGCACCAATACCATTTTTTTAACACACGAGTACCAATACGTTTTTCAAGTACTCGCTAATACCAATTACCGATAACCATCGCCTAGGAAGAGTAGGTAGAGGGGTGGTTTGGGAGGTGGGGGGGGGTTGTTAGGGAGGTTGGATGAGGCTGGGGTGAGGGCAGGGGGGGAGGGAGTAAATGGGTAAGTGAGGACAGGGTAGTTGAGGGTGGGGTGAAATAGGGATTGTGGGGTGGGATGGTCGGAATGGAAAAGGCTGTGATCACTGGGGGGGAAAGGGTGGGGACGGGAGGGTAATTGGGAGACATCAGGGCAGAGGTGAAACCTGGGGGAGGGAAGGAGGACGTAACACAGGAAGGGCAGGAGGGCACAACACAGAGAGGGAACAGCACAGGAGGCAAGAGAGAAGAGTACAGGGGGTTAGGAGGGCAGAACACAGGGTGGGCAGGAGGGCACAATACAAGGGGTTAGGAGGGCACAGTACAGGGGGGTGGGAGGGCACAGTAAGGCAGTTAGGAGAGCACAGTACAGGGGGGTTAGGAGGGCTCAGTACATGGGTTTAGGAGGGCACAATACAGAGCGCTAGGAGGGCACAGTAAGGGAGTTAGGAGGGCACGGTAAAGAAGTTAGGAGGGCACAGTACAGGGGTAGAAGGGCATAGTACAGGGGCCCCTGCTGGCAGTGCATTAGGCAGAGCTCTGTCTACCATCCCCGCACTGTACACAATCTGAACACAGGCAGAGCTCCTGCTCCCGACACAGCACATACTGGAGCTGAAATCCAATTGCCTGCACAGTGTATAGCTAGCTACTGATTGCAGTTCTGACCTGTGACATTCCATGGTAGGACTGGCAATTAGTTGCAGTAGCTAGCTATACACTGTGCACATCGCAGCTGTAAGGGAATGGGATGAGGAGGAGGAGCTCTTAGTGCTGCTGTGCTCAAGATGTATACTATGCAGAGGTGGGAGACTGCCGGCAAGCATCATCTGTGGTGGAGGGCTAAGAAGGGGGGAGCCCACCCCTCCCAGTACCCTCTTAGATCCAGGTGTTATCTTACCACTGCTGTGCTGGAGGGATGTCTTCTGCTCCGATCCCTGCTGGCTCTCCTTTCCATGCCCTGTGTTCAGAGCAGTACAGATCCCGCCTACATAGGCAGTAGTAACATGCTCTGCATTGGGGTTGCTTCTTACACCCTGCAAACTGCCAGAGAAGCACTGGAAACTGCAGGAGTGATGGAGGAATTGCAAGAACCCCCCCCCCCCCATGAACAGAGCCCTGGTTGCAGTGTTAATTTTGGCAGCAAATTTCGATTTAGTTTTAGTCTCAAGCCTCATACACACGGTGCAACGGTCCTACGACCGGACATCCAAAATCGTATGTTGGCCGTTGTGTCTCGCGTACTGACGTGCACTAAACGATCGTATGACCAAGCCTAGCGTGTTGACGTGCTACGGGCGTATAAAGAGGAAGTTCAGGTGAATGTGATTTGTGAATTAGGAATGTAGGTTTACACGAACGGACACTTCAGGGCGTTCCTGACTTCTGAGCATGTGTGTTTTGCACGTACAGCTTTGTTGGCCCAACTTCTCTGTACACACGAGTCAACAGTCATACAACCGCTTGTACAACAAAAGTTTTCTAGTCTGCTCATTTCCTACATTTACTCTACTAAAATCTCCAGTACATTTTAGTAGACTAAAATAATTTTAGTCCACTAAAACTCATTTTAGTCGTCTAAAATCGAATGGGTGTAGTTAAATTGTAATGCATTATTTAAGCAATTCTCTATAATTTCCAAACCCATTATATACTACTGGAGTAAAAAATCTACTATGTTAGGTATGAACATGCACTACAGACCAGTGTTAATTTTTACGTCAAATTTCAATTTAGTTTTAGTCTTAGTCTTTTGGCTAAAATGACATTTTAGTTTTAGTCCCATTTTAGTCTTTTGAATAAAATGCCATTTAGTTTTAGTCATATTTTAGTCATCTCACTTGTTTAAGTTTTAGTCATATTTTAGTCGACTAAAATCTTATTAAGTTAGCCGACCAAAATGTTTTAGTCGGTTTTAGTCAACGAAATTAACACTGCTTGGTTGGCCTGTGCATTAAGGCGGTCCTGAGCCAGAGGAGACAGCCGGCCCGAGGGGAGGAGGATGCATTCTGCTCCCAAGCTGATGTCACTTCCGGTATCGGAGCATTTTTGCGAGTACCGATACACAAAAAAATGCCTAGTATCCGCACCGATACCGGTATCAGTGCAACCCTAGTAACAACGTTTGATCAAAGAGACAATAAAGAGACATTAAGGCTCTCTTTCCACTACTGAGAGTTGTTGTGTGACTTGACACATGTGAAGTTGCATGGCAAGTCAAAATCAAAATCTATGTATTTCAATGGTCCTCGTTCTAATTGGTATGACTCCAAAAAAGGATTTTGCACTACTTTGTTACGACTTTTGATGCAACTTTGATTCAGAGAGTGTAAAGTTGGATCAAAGCTGCACTCAAAGTCACATAAAAGTCACACTCTAAATCACGCGGCTTTGGGGTCGCAATAGTGGAAACCTAGCCTTAGAGCAAAGTTATATTGTGTTTCCTTTGCTATACTCTCATTGCCAGCTATGTCAAGTTGTTCCTGCCTTCACTGTCATCAGGTAGAAACCCAGTGCTTCTGGGCATGGAGAGAATGTGACCTCTTCCCATTGACAGTGCAAGGGCCCCTAGCCATGCACTAGGCTAGGGGGTGACTTCATTGCTCCCCCTATCTTTCAACACGGTTGACACATTTGATTCCAGTGCTAGCTGCAGTGGAAGCAGGATCGGTGCAGGACCATTTGTAATACAAGTATAACTGGGGTAGGAATGGAGATCTTTAAAAACACACTGTCACTTTGACCTGAATAATTTTAATTGGTCAATTATTTATTACTGTCTTGAGCACATTGAAGAGATTTCACCTCCTTTTCTTGTGAAAGCAGTTTCTAGTCCTTCCCTATTTTACTGAAATATATGTTTTTTTGCAGTCTATGACCCTGCTGGAGGGATTTCCTATCACTTCCTGACCTGAAATCTTTCCATTGAAGACTGCATATAAGAATCTGACTGAAGTTCTATACCTTCCCTTTGCTGCCCAAAGCAAAATATAAATTCTTAGTTAGAGTTCTCTAAATGTGGAAAGTGGAGGCATTTTGTAGAGGTGTGTGGTTCCAAAACACCCTTAAATAATAGATGGGGAGATCTTTAAGATTTCAGGCAAGCAGGTAAATAGGTAACACATATACATCTGCTGGACAGAATGTTAAAGTGATACTAAAGTCTATTTTTTTCTCCTTTAAAAATAACAAACATGTTATACTTGCCTGCTCTGTGCAGTGGTTTTGCACAGAGCAGCCCAGATCCTCTTCTTCTCGGGTCCCTCTTTGGCACTCCTGGCCCCTCCCTCCTGTTGAGTGTCCCCACAGCAAGCAGTCCATTCAGACATGGAGCCACGACCTGGCACTCACCCTCTCTCACTGACTTTGATTGACAGAAGCGGGAGCCAATGGCGGTTCGCTGCTGTCTCAGCCAATGAATAGGAAGAGTCTGGACAGCCGAGTCTCTCATACAACATTCCTTGGTTGGAGATGAGGTTCAAGTAAGTTTTAGGGGGGTTGGCTGCTGCATGCAGAAAGCTTTTTATCTTAATGTATACAGTAGAATGCATTAAGATAAAAAGCCTTCTGCCTTTACAACCACTTTAACTTAGCTATTTCCTGGTATAGCATTTCTGCTGAGCCACTTTTTGGTTCTGGATTCATTTTCTGCTGGGTTTCTCTACATTAGCCCTTTAAAACTGAAAACATATAAATTATAAAGGTTTGTCGCTGTTGGTAAATAAATGCACTCTTTACCTTACATATATTTTCCCACAGTGGCAGCTCATTAGACAGAGGTGATGATGCCGGTTCATTGTCCTACTTTTTTTCCAACCTGCATTGCTGAATACAAATGAGCTTGGGACATTAGACATGTAGCGCTACCCTCTGCAGGAGCTGCTTGGTAATTTGGGTTCTCTGTTCTGCACCTCGACTACAAGAACACCCTCTGCCTCTCTGACACACTTGGTTGAATGAGAGTTACTGCAAGCACTTATAGGAACACGAGTAAAGCTACCTTTAACTCAGCTATGAGCAAACACCAGGAAATAGACACAAGACCGTTTAGTGGTAAATTAACTCAATGTATTGGTACAGGTTAGAATACATGGTACTTTGAGCACAAATAAACACACAGAAGTTAGGTTCAGGCACATTCTGCTAGACAGTATGATCACTATGCCAAGGTAACTTAGAATAGAGTTCTATACCACTAAACTGGAATCAATGTGTAAATCAGCAAAGTCAGCATTAAACAGTGCATTTAAGTATTAGCTGCAATATCAATAACAATGCTAAAACTAGTCTATATTTTAGGAGAATGGCTAGGATATGGTGCAATGTCCCCTGAGTGGTACCTCTTAACATAAACACTAAGTAAAGGTCTCTGTGTCACAGCTGTAAAAGGATACTCTTTATTTCTAACTCTTCAGCTGGCTGGCATTGGGGCCCAGTTATATTGTTGGTGCACATGCAAATAGTCCCAGTCTAGCCCGGGGGCAGCAATATGGCTACTAGATGGCTGTATGGTAAGTTCCTAAAGGGTTTAGCCTCTCTCTCTCTCTCTGGCAGCATGAGAAAATGCTTTTCGGCTGAACAAGCCGTCATCTGGGGTATTGAATAGATGACCCCAGATGACGGCTTGTTCAGCCGAAACGCGTTGGGTTCCCTATTCCTCCTGTCATTTTTCACATAGAGCTCTAGATACATTTTATACAACGTGAGTATTTTTAATCTTTGGATTGCAATAAATTCCTTTTAATACGATATCACACGATTGCGGATCTTCTCTTGTTTACATGTGTGGGCATATACTGGATGAATACTACAATTGAGACACAAGGAGTAGTTACCACACTTCCCTCCATCCCTGTCTCCCCGCTTGGAGCAACACTGTGCCCTATCAAGATTAACATCAGGACACAGCATTCCGTGAGACCAAGGACCCCTCTACAGTGGAATCACTAAGAAACGCCATACCGGGATAGGATACCCTTCCTTGTCTTCCAACATCGGGTTTCCAAGAGAGCGATCTCCAGACCTGGATGTGATCTGTGCGCATTTATCACCAGATTCTGGTAAGCATACATCCATTACCTTTTATCGTGGATTGTGGATCTGTGGATTGTGATACAATTGCTATATACATCAAGAAGTTTTGTTCCATTTCGTCAATTAAGTGGATTCCAGTCTTCTGACTATTGTTACCTTAGGCGCTGCCGTTTTCTTTCTTATTGGTCCCTAGTGTGTAGGTTGTGTAGTTTTTAGCTCCTCTATTAATGATTGCCATCCTCTTTTTTTTTTCCTTGTTTGAGAGGGTTTAATGCCCGTGTTTCTCTACATGATGATAATTTGCATTGTTTCTGTTAACCTTTTGAAGGACATATCTCTCTGTAATGGCGACAATTGTCTGTGCACTACTGTTTTATTAATATACTTTTTACTATGGTATCTTGTTATTTCAATAAAAATTATTAAAATTTAAAGGGACACTTAGACACCAAACACACCTATATTACAAGATGCAGAAAGCTAATAAAATAGAATATAGTTTCTAAGCAAAATATGCACACCAAATTTAGTCTCTTTTAAATCATGTTATTCTCCTTAATATTATGTTGGTTGTTAGATTGTGAAACCTTGTCATCTACATATACACAGTATCTCACAAGAGTGAGTACGTCCCTCACATTTTTGTATATATTTTATTATACCTTTTCATGTGACAACATTACAGAAATTACACTGTAAAGTAGTGAGTGTACAGCTTGTACAACAGTGCAAATTTGCTGTCCCCTCAAAATAACTCAACACACAGCCATTAATGTCTAAACTGTTGGCAACAAAAGTGAGTACACCCCTAAGTGAAAATGTCAAAATTGGGCCCAGTTAGCCATTTTCCCTCCCCGGTGTCATGCGACTCATTAGTGTTACAAGGTCTCAGGTGTGAATGGGGAGTAGGTGTGTTAAATTTGGCGTTATCGCTCTCACTCTCTCATACTGGTCACTGGAAGTTCAACATGGCACCTCATGGCAAAAAACTCTCTGAGGATCTAAAAAAAGAATTGTTGCTCTACATAAAGATGGCCTAGGCTATACGAAGATTGCCAAGACCCTGAAACTGAGCTGCAGCACGGTGGCCAAGAACATACATCAGTTTAACAGGACAGGTTCCACTCAGAACAATACAAACAAATGTCACATGCCCCCACCTATAACTGGCCTTTACAGTAAGGAGCACTGGAAGGGCAGACACATGTCAAACAAAAACAAAAGAATTTCCAAGCTCAACTTACTGACCAGCTTGTGACCAACCAAATTAACCTGGCTAACAGTATGTGTTAAAAACAGGGGTTTGGTTACACACATTTGCAAATGCATGTGTAAGCTGCAGGCCGGCGACAAGGCACCCTCTATACTGCAGAACCTATCTCTGTATAAGAGTCTCCACAATGGAAGCACATGCATTTAATGGGTAGATGTAGGGCAGGTGACTGGAGGAGTCCAACCCTCCTTAAAGGTACAGGAACACTCTGGACACTCCGCAATGGTGGCTAAGGAGTCAGTGTGTTGCCTCGCCAATATATCAATACAAAGAAATGTCACATGCCCCCACCTATAACTGGCCTTTACAGTAAGGAGCACTGGAAGGGCAGACACATGTCAAACAAAAACCAAAGAATTTCAAAGCTCAACTTACTGACCAGCTTGTGACCAACCAAATGAACCTGGCTAACAGTATGTGTTAAAAACAGGGGTTTGGTTACACACACTCAGATGGACTGGTGATGGACTGGCCAAGCATGTCTGCAGACCTTAAACCCTATTGAGCATCTGTGGGGCATCCTCAAACATAAGGTGGAGGAGCGCAAGGTCTATAACATCCACCAGCTCCGTGATGTCATCATGGAGGAGTAGAAGTGGCACCAGTGGCAATCTGTGAAGCTCTGGTGAACTCCATGCCCAAGAGGGTTAAGGCAGTGCTGGAAAATAATGGTGGCCACACAAAATATTGACACTTTGGGCTTAATTTGGACATTTTCACTTAGGGGTTTACTCATTTTTGTTGCCAATGGTTTAGACATTAATGGCTGTGTGTTGAGTTATTTTGAGGGGAAAGCAAACTTACACTGTTATACAAGCTGTACACTCACTACTTTACATTGTAGTAGAGTGTCATTTCTTCAGTGTTGTCACATGAAAAGATAGAATAAAATATTTACAAAAATGTGAGGGGTGTACTCACTTTTGTGAGATACTGTATATTTAGAAAAGTTGACATTGAAATGGATGTAAACCTTCACATATACCCAGCGAAGTGAACAGCCTCAGATGATACACAGAGATTAAACAAATCTCCCTACATAAGTTTTACATGTATATCTGTTGTCTTCAGCTTTATCTATTCTTTAGAATTCTTACCTCGTGTCAGAGATTTTCTCTTCCTGTTCAGCACTGGGGGTGGAATCTTGGCATTAACCCAAGACAGCTGATTGGAGGAAAGGCACACACCCTCACTCCACATAGGCAATGTTCACACCTCCACACCACATAGGCAAGGCTCAGAGCTGTCCTGTGAATCCGGCAGCTCTGTGCTAATCTATTTATAGCAACCTCCCACAACACAAATTTTAGGCTGGTTTTATCTCCTGTGTTGGAGAACTTGTCAGAAGTTATCAGGCTGATAACAGAGCTACAGAACGGGAGAAAGCCACGGGATGGGTGCTTTTGAGAGATAAGAAAACACTGCAGATATATGTGCCCAGCTAAAATTTCATGGATCGGGTTTACATTCACTTTAAGGGAGTGTTTGCTGGAACATTATATATCACTTTAATACCCCTTCAGCACACCCCCTCAAAACCTTTGATCACTTGTTTTATTTCTGTAAACACTGTCTTCAGGGATCAGAAAAGGTAGCTGCATCTGCTCAGTAGCTTTCTTCTCCATTGAAACTATGAAGAAATGTTAAGAGTTCTTTCATTAAAGCTGGGGAAAGACCAGGCAAACGCTGCTAAGGATTTTTCACTCCCATATATTTTACTCTTGCGTATTATACATTTTTAAATATCTTTTCAGTAAAAGCTTTTTAGTACCTTTTCCTTTTCACTATACCAATATTTGAAATCATTATGAATACAACTATATTAAAAAACTTGGATTGTAATAGATAAGGGACTTATAAGGTGCATACCTTAGACACAATACAGAATATACGTAGATTAAATAAAAATCACCTTTATTTTCATCCTAAATGTTTTTTGTTAGAACAAGTAAAAACGGGCTCTAGTACATATAGCCCTAAAATAATAAAATCACAAAAACACACCACATATATTATACAGGTAAGATTTAGCCCTCTCAAGTGATTTTCCCCCTAGCAGTAAAAGCATAAATACTGGTCAATTAGTCCAGTGTCCCCAGCGTCCCGGGTATGAACAGACAGGATATGGGCTATCTGTCTCTGTTATGGATGGATTTAGGATATATGTGACCCAACTTTTTCTCCAATTAGACTTCTTCAGGGAAGAACAGATGAGAGGCTGTGATGAAAGGTTGTGATCAGAAAGATAATGTGAGTAATGACACAGTTGCACATCAAACCGGTCAAAAAATCAACAATGCCTGAGTCCTGTAAATGCAGATAATGAACAGTGTATCCAAGGGGCTTGTGATGTCCTCCACTTTGCTTAAAATATACTTTTTATAAAAGCATATTACAGTATATATATATATATATATATTAGAAGGCCAGTATGGTGGCTTGAGTTTATGGGAGGAGCCCAGAGGGTATTTAAGCAGAACACTCACCTGTGGTCTTTGTCGATTCCGGTGCACGATACCACACTTCACTAGGCCAACTCTCCCCAGCTCTCCTCGTGTTCAGGGGTCTGTGTGTTTGATTACCAGTGTGTTGTGCCTTCACAGTTCGTGGTCTTTGTCGGTGGTTCTCGCACGCTGTTGCAGGTTCGATTCAAACCTTTTTGTTCATATGCAATTTTACAATTCCTTGTATTTCCTATCCTGCATCTCTTACATACTTAGCTGCCTCCGAGTTGTTGTCGCTCATGTCCCGACATCAGTCGACACAGATGCAGTAGATTTGTAGGTTCCCTCTGCCTTGTTTGTCATCCCATCCTCAACATACGATTCATTCGTAGATCCAAGCCTCTAAATCACTGTCGGTCATTGTCCGATATCACTCGACATCTTTGCTCATAGGATTCTCTGTCTATGGGGTGCCATCTCATCCATTTGGAGATTAGCATGAATTGTTTGCATGGGTTCTGTGGCTAATGGAGGTGGTAATTAGACCCACCTGGTGCCTTGTCTGCACTTTGATTAGCCTTGGGGGTTGGGTGGTTGGTATGTGTTTCAGGTTTGGAGGAGGGATGGCACCCTAACACTCTATGACGGCCCGATTCGAATCTCGGTAGCATCAGCGACACAGTGTTTCATATCCTTGGCACGACACAAGTCGATTTCAGTGTCACACACATCACAAACTTCCTGCAACTCGGTCTCCTTTGTGGGGCTCCTGCCACAAGCAACCAGTCCTTACTCAGACCATTCATACGGTTGCACTTACTCAAACACACACGATACTCCAGCTTCATAACTCCTACCCGAGTCGGCACAATTTGTCCTTGTTTTCGCAGAGACTGCTTTTCTTGCAATCGTTGAAAGCACATCTCCAATGGCACACAATCCTTCCACTCATTGTCTCCAGTAGCACACAGTTCAGTCACTCACGTCTCTTGTCTGTCGTTTCTCCCTTAGGTCAAGTTGAGTTCAGGTTATTCCATCCTGCATTAGGTTGAACATGCTTTCTATATAAAAAAAAAAAACAAAAAAAAAAAAAAAGAAAATGAACAAAAAAAAAAAAAAGAACAAAAAAAATAAAACTAAAAAAAAAAACGAACATAAAAAATCACACACTCTACAGCCAATTCGGATCCATTGCATTGCTCTGTAGCCGATTCGTATTGGATTAATTTCTTTTTTTTTTATCTTCTTTTATTTTAAAAAAGAAAAATACAGAACAACTTGAAGGCAAGGATAAATTAGTGGTACACAGATTGAAAGTAATAACAGTAATGACAGAATACCGAAACGACAGAGTGTAAAGTTTTCAGGAACCGCACAGGAACCAAAAGTTTAAATGTGGGTGGGTGCGGATGAGAAGAAGGAAGCTGGGAAGTATAAACTAAGAGGATCCCGGCAGACCTGTCTGCCCTCTAGACACCCCGTATGGGAGCTCACTGTGTCGAGGAGGGAGAGGGTCAGAAGGATCCTGAAAAAAGTACAAAATTCTTCGGGGGAAAGAAGGCTGCGGTTCCGTAAATCCCTTAGAGGGTTGGATTGAATTAAATACATTTCGGTACTTTCATGAAGCTAACATAAAGGATAGAAATAAGGGGGAGAAAGAAAGAAAAGGAGAGATAGGGGTGAGGGCAAAGAGAGAGGGGGGGGGAAGAGAGGGGGGAGGAGGGAGGAGAGGGGGGAGAATAGAACAGTCCGAGTCCATGGGGGTGCTCCAGACAGTCGCTCTGAGAACCCTATGAGTGGAGAGGAAGGGGTGGGGGGTCTCACCATGGTAGAAGCACCCCTTTCTGAAAGGATTGAGAGAGAAATTTGTTGATCCAGGGTTTCCAGGACTGCTCAAATTTGGGTATACAGTCTTTTTCGATGGCATCTAATTTTGCATGGATCATATAGGAAGTTACTCTATGTTTTACCTCGGGGATTGCTAGAGAGGGTGATTTCCAAGACTTGGCTATGATTTGTTTGGCGGCAGTAAAGAGGGGGATTAGGCGAGTAAATTGTCTATATGAGAGATTGTCGGGTTTGATAAGTAGGAGGGCAATTGTAGGGTCTGGGTCCAGTGGGGTTTGGATCAAATGTGATGCAATATGGAAGATGGAGTTCCAGAAAGTGCGTGCTAGGGGGCAAGTCCACCAGGTGTGGAAGAAAGTTCCCAGTTCGGTACACCCACGAAAGCAATGTGGGGAGTATGTTGGGACGTATTTAGCTATTCGTGATGGGACTAGATACCATCTGGTTAGGACTTTGTAGTTGGTTTCCAATACCAGGGTGCAGGGCGAGGAAGATTTGATTGCGGCCCAAGCCGCGGCCCATTGGGCTCGATCAAGGGGGGATCCTAGGTCACCCTCCCATTTTTGGGTGTAGGGGGGGAGAGAGGGGTATGTAGTATAGAGGAGTTGGGAATAAAGTGTGGAGATGATCCCTTTGGCATGTGGGTCTTGTTTGCAGAGGTTTTCAAAATAGGTGAGAGAGTTGTAGGGGGCAGGTTGCAGGATGGATGGTGCATAGAAGTTTTTAATTTGTAGATATCGGAATATTTCTGATTGGGGGATGTTGTGTTTGTCTTTCAATTCCTGGAAGGATAGGAATGAGTGCGGGGATACCAAGCCATGGAGCCTGAGCAATCCACGGCTTAGGCTTGGAAGGCTTTGGGGGACTCCCAGGCGGGTGGGAAAGCCGGGTTTCGGAGAAATGATAGGAGGGGATTGTGGGGGGATTGCAGGTTATGCTTTATTTTTAGCCTATCCCATAGAACGATGTAATGCTTTGTGATTGGATTGGTGATGGTGGGGCGTTCTTTTGGGTTGAGCCATGGTAGGTTGGAGAGGGAGACAGGATCGCAGTCTACTGCCTCGATGGCTGCCCATAAAGGGGTTTCCTGTATGGAATGGTATGTTGGGAGGCTCGCTAATTGGGCTGCTTTGTAGTAGAGTGTGAAGTTAGGCATGCCTAGGCCCCCACTCAATTTAGGGAGAAAGAGAGTGTGCTTAGGGATTCTAGGTTTGATAGAACTCCAGATAAATTTTATTGTCCTTGATTGGAGGATGCGGAGGTAATATGTTGGGATTGAGATTGGGAGGACTCTGAAAAAATATAGAAGTTTGGGAAGGATGCACATTTTTACCACTGCCATTTTTATAAGCCAGGAAAGGGGCAGTGAGGTCCATTGATTCATGAGGTTAGATACTGTTTTTAATATAGGGGGGAGGTTGAGTTGAAAGAGAAGAGACGGATCAGCTGGGAGTTGAATCCCAAGATAGGGTATTGATTTTGACGCCCAGGGGAAGGGAAGGGCCGCTTGTGCTGAGGCAAGCTCAGGAGGGGATAGGGTAATATTCAGTGCTTTAGATTTTTGCATGTTGATCACTAAGCCGGAGATTTTAGAGAAGGCGTTGAGGGTGTGGATCAGATTGGGGCCGGAGATTGTTGGGGAGGAGAGGAATAGTAAGATGTCGTCTGCGAAGAGACAGAGTTTGTGGCAAACACAGCCAAGTTCAATGCCTTTAATAGAATGGTTAGATCTAATCTGTGCTGCCAGAGGTTCAATGGCTAGTGTGAAGAGAAGAGGTGAAAGCGGACAGCCCTGTCTTGTTCCTCTCTCAATGCTGAATTTTTGTGATTTGTAGCCTGCGTATCTGACGTACGCTTTTGGGTTGCTGTAAAGTGCTTCAATCCAGCTGAGGAACTGTGGGCCGAATCCCCAGTTACGTAGGGAGTGAAGGAGGTAGGGCCAAGACAGGGTGTCAAAAGCTTTGGTTATATCTAGTGACAGGAAATATGTTGGGATGCGACGCTTTCTGGCTGCATGGGCAATGAGGGTTGCTCGGCGAATGTTGTCGCTTGTCTGGCGGAGGGGTATAAATCCCGTTTGGTCTTTGTGGATCAGTCTACCTATGAATGTATTTAGTCGTGTAGCTAATATTTTGGTCAAAAGTTTTATGTCGATGTTTAATAATGAAATTGGGCGGAAGTTGGAAGGGAGGGATGTATCTGAGTTAGGTTTGGGAATCATACTGATAATGGCTGTGAGCGATTCTTCTCTAAATTTGTGCCGGTTCAAGATCGAGTTGAAGGCTTTAGATAGAGGTGGGGCGAGGATTTCTGGGAAGGCTTGGTAGTAATGCGCTGTAAATCCGTCTGGGCCTGGGGACTTGTTAGTTTTCAGCTGTTTGATGGCACATATAATTTCCTCTGTTGTGATAGGGTTGTCAAGAAGCGTGCGTTCTTCTTGTGATACCTGGGGGAGGTTTAGTTGGGCGAGGAAGTTTTCAGTTTCGGTGGGGTCGTAGGGGATTTTCTGAGCATAGAGGGAGCAGAGGTGTTTTTGGAACTTGTTAGCTATTCTTAAAGGATTGCTGGTGAAGGAGGCTCTACCTGACTTTAATCTAAGAGGCTTAAACGGGTTATTTAGTCGTTTCAGGTTGCGAGCTAGAGGGGTGTCTGGTTTATTAGCCTTCATGAATCTGGTGTGACTTAATTTTTGGTGTAGGGTGTTGGCATCTTCGGTTAGGAAGGGGTCCAATTGTAGTTTTGCCATGTCGAGAGCGGATTTATTATTAGTGTTGGGGTTGGCCGTGAATGATGCATGCGCGTTTAGGTAGTTTCGCTCAAGGCTTTCCGCTAGTTCAATGCGTTCCTTTTTCAAGAGGTAAGCGTGTTTCTGAAAGGTGTTGCGAATGGATGGTTTGTGGGCTTCCCATAGGGTGATTGGTGAAATGTCAGGAGTAGAATTAAGGGTGAAGTATTCTCGAAGAGCCTGTTCAATGGGGAGTTTGTGTGAGGGGTGGATGAGAAGGGCCTTAAGGAGGGACCAAGTGGTATCGTGTGATTTGGGTAGCAGGGATGAGAAAGATGTTAGTACGGCACAGTAGTCGGTCCAGGGCACCGGTAGAATTCGGGATGAAAGGATTTCTGGGGATAGTTGTAAGGGTGTCAGGATGTGGTCGATTCACGAGGATGTTTTATGCGGGTGGGAGTAATGTGTAAACTTCTTTTTCCCGGGGTTGGCTTCACGCCAAGTGTCAATTAGACGAAATTGATTTAAGAGACGCTGGAGGGATTGTTTATGTTGGGAAGTGGTGGAAGAGAAGGGTGATTTATCTAGATAGGGGTGGATGACATGATTCGAGTCCCCACAGATAATAACCGTGCCGAATTTACATTTATCTATAGTTTGGAGAAGGTGAGAGAGAAAGGGGAGGGGGTTTTTGTTTGGGGCATAATAGGATGCTATAGTGATTTCTATGTCAGAAAGTACACCTGTTATGATAATGTATCTCCCTTCTGGATCTTTGGTTTCTGACCTGAGAGAGAAGGGGGAGGATTTGTGGATAGCAATGAGAGTACCTCGTTTTTTAGTTGGGGCGGGGGCTGAGAATATTTGGGGGTAAGAATTGTAGAGGAGTTTGGGGGAATTGCGTGCAGGGAAATGGGTCTCCTGCAGACATACTAAGTGTGCTTTCTGTTTTTGGAAGAAGTTGAATGCTTTGGTGCACTTCTGGGGAACATTGAGGCCCTGGACATTTCGTGATAGGACATTCAGGGGGGCCATGGTGAGAGTAATGTGGGTAGGAGCTTACCTGTGAGAGTTAGGAGAGGGCTGCCCGGAGACCACCACACAGACTCGTTGAGAGGAGGCAAGAGGGGTGGAGCGACTAGAGGGGAAGGGAGAGGGTAACAAACAGAACAATGTGAGAGGTCATGCTATAACATACAATATGGTGATTAGAACATGACAACAAAACTGAAAAAACTGAACGAAGGTCCCGAGAGTGGGATAAAATTTCCCGTTCTGGGGAAAAAGGTCCCACGTCGGGGGTCCACATATTAGAGGTGGGCCCGCGAGGGGGAGATGGGTGGAGCGCAAGGAACCTCCCTGTGGGGGTACCGACCTTGTGAGGGGTTATAGGCAGGTAGGAGAAGTATGTACAGGTTTGAGCTGCCCAGACGTCAGGGATAAGAGAATATTGTCTGACCTTGGAGGATGGTAATAAGGGGGGACAGAAAGTGGCCCATTGGGAAGAGGCATTTATGGAAGATCATTGAATACATGTGTGATGTGGAATGTACGTCAAATGAGGATAGTCAGCGGTTCATCAAAGGGGCGGAGATGTGGGGAAGGGGTGTGAGCAGGTCTTCGCTGTAAAAAAAAAAAAAAAAGGGGGGGCTCCCAATGGGTGAAAGAAGAGTCGCAGATAAGTTCTGGGGGTACTTTCTCAGCACGGGAAGTATGTCCTGGTGGACGAAGGCCGAGCAAGAAGGGAGACCAGCCAGCGGGGTCAGTCCATCGAGTCATCTTGTCCATTGGGTGGAGAGGTCAGACGGCTTCTTTTGTGGAGATAGGTGTTGCTGGAGGAGTCTGTTGAGGGCAAGGGCTTGCGGGGGGAGGATGAGGCGGAACGGCGCCTGGAGGATCCTGAATTGTGGGTGGCGTCTGTAAGGTGGAGGTCTTGTAGGGTTTGTGAGAGTTCCTCCTGAGACTTGCACCTGTATTTGGAGCCCTGTTATGAGAAGCGGATGGAGAACGGGAAGCCCCATTGATATGAAATGCCATGTTTTTGTAATTCTTGGAGCAGCGGTTTCATAGCCTTGTGTTTGGAGATGGTTGTCTGTGATAGGTCAGCACAAAGTTGGTAGCTATGGCCCTGAAATTTTAGGGAATCTTTTTTGCGGGCGGCTTCCATCAGTTGTTCTTTGGTTCTAAAATAATGAAACTTCGCTATGATGTCCCTGGGGGGCCATCCTGTTTCTTGCCAGTGAGGGCTCTGTGGACACGATCCATCTCGAGGCGCTCAATGGGGATGGAGGATAACAGTTCCTGGAACAGGGCAGTGGCAGTTGAGTGCAGATCGGTTACAGTCTCAGGGATTCCGCGAATGCGGATATTAGACCGCCGGGCCCTATTCTCAAAATCCTCAAGTTTAGAGAGTAGGGTGAGGTTTTCTTCTTTTAGGTTCTCTAATTCAGAGGAGTGATCATTAACAAGGGCTTCCATATCGTCCACTTTATCTTCTAATGCTGCAGTGCGGGCACCCAGCTCTCTTATTTCTTTAGAGAGACTGGATATGATGTGATCTGACGTTTGTTTAAGTGCTTTATGCAGCATCCGCTGCAGGAGCTCTGGAGGGGCGAAAGGCTGGCTTTGAGTGGGGCTGGGGAGAGCTGGGTACTCACTGTCAGAGTCCTTCGTGATTGTGGTCTGAGAAGGCGGTTGCTTTGTGGAGCGGTGTCCTTTCCCTGGAGTGGCGCGTGTTGCTGTGGAGGAGGAGGGCGCCGCCATCTTTAAGTGTCCTTTGTTGAAGGCCTCCTTGATTGTGGCCGAGTTTACTCTGCTCCGGGAGGGTCGTAGGACCATGCCGGATGATCCAGGGCACTCCTGGGGGTGTTGGCGGGTGGTAGAGCTGGGAGCAGAGGGCGAATGTGGGCAGCTCGCGATGCTGGGAGGCCGGTTGTTCCCCAAAGGAGCGGAGCTCTAGTCATGCATGTCCTACATGCTAGGGCCGCGCATGCGCTCTCCGTATTGGATTAATTTCATGCACACTACAACCTAGTTGCATCGGCCATGTCATTCACCCACAACCAATTTGTATCAAATACCATTGCATACTTACTACAGTCCGATTCATGCCTAGTCGCATTGGCAGCACAACAGATTGCATTGGATGCATTACACACAATTCGCATCGGTTCATGTCATTTACTCTGTTCGTACCATTCCCTACCTACCGATTCGCATTGGTTCTTGCCATAACCTACAACCAATTCGTATCGGTTCATGTAAAGATACTCTGTTGGTATCATTTACCACACCTTCCGACTCATATCTTATTTACTCTGTTCATGTCATTTACCCTATTTACCGATTCGTATCGGTTCTGTCCTACCCTACATCCAATTCGTATTGAATCCATATTTCATACTCATCTCAGCCCAATTCAAATCTAGTCGAATTGGCGGCACAACGATCCGTATTGGTACATGTCATTTCCCTACAACCGATTTGCATCAAATCCATTGCATACTTACTACAGTCCGATTCGAACCTAGCCGTATCGGCAGCCCAGCGGTTTGTATCGAATGCATTATACTCATGTCATGTACCCTACTTACTGATTTGTATCGGATCCATTTTCATACTCATTACACCCCAATTCGAATCTAGTCGCTGTGGCACAATGATTCATATTGGATGTACTGCACATGCCGATTCATATCGGATTCATTCCCATATTCATCACACCCCAATTTGAATCTAGTCACGTTGGCAGCACAACGATTCGTATTGGATGTACTGCACACACCGTGTGAGTTTAATTTCTCACACTCTCAAACACAGCTACTACCAGTTAAGGTCATAGTTGCAGTCCTACATATTCAATTTTCTGCTATCCTTTTCTCTTTTCGCTTATCAGTAGGTTTTTCTTGCAATCATTGCAAGCACGCCTCTAGAACTGCACAGACTCTTGCAATCGTTGCAAGCACGTCTCCAACTGCACTCCATCTTTGCAATCATTGCAGGCACTGATACTGAAATACAACTTATTACAGTCACTGCAAATACATCTCCAGTGATACTTCTACCTTGCAATCATTGCAAACAGGCATACAAGCATAACTTGCAATCATTGCAAGCACACATACCGCATAACTTCTTTCAATCATTGCAAGCATGCACCTCAACATAACTTCTAGTAAGCACTTTCACAGCTGCTTAGCACCAGGCTCTAGTTGCAGTCAGCAGCTTAGTACCCACACTTGTTTAAAAAAACAACTGCAAAAAAAAAGTAAAAATAAATAAATATATATATATATATATATATATATATATATATATATATACAGACGCCTCTGCGCATAAAAACACCCACA
>BLSH010138543.1:933480-973621 GCA_018402905.1 Glandirana rugosa
AAAAAAACGTCAACAAAAAAATTTGTTCACACCCATGATTCGACGACTGACGTTGATCTCGGACCACGATTCGTCGACACTTTCACGAATGATCTTCAATACAACTCCACGTACGAACGTTACTAACTTTCTTCAATACGCCATACACACGAACGTTACACACTTGTTTAAAAAAACAACTGCAAAAAAAAGTAAAAATAAATAAATAAATATATATATATATATATATATATATATATATATATATATATACAGACGCCTCTGCGCATCAAACCACCCACACGTGGCCCCACCCTAGCTCTCAGCTGCCACACGGACCATGCATTCCACTCATTACACATCCACAGGCACCACAAGCCCCGCAGCGCAGCCTCCCCATGAGTACCCTGCCACAAGCTCACTGTCGCCTCTCATTACACATCCACAGGCACCACGAGTCCCGCAGCGCAGGCTCCTCCGTGAGTGCCCTGCCACAAGCTTACTGTCGCCTCTCATTACACATCCACAGGCACCACGAGCCCCGCAGCATGAGCCCTGCAGCGCAGCCTCCCCTGTGAGTGCCCTTCCACAAGCTCACTGTCAGCACTCATTCCATGCATTCCACATCCACAGGCACCACGAGCTTCCGCGACGTGGCCCCTCCTCCTGCCGAGGTTCTGCCACTAGCTCAATGGCTACTCATAGTCTACAGTGGCACTCTACCTGGCCACTCATGTTTTCTTGTCTGTCTTTCTCCACAAAAAAAACATATCCCACTCTGCTCACTATCCTACGGCTATGACTCCTCTTAACACATGCACCTCCTTGTTTTAATTGGCCCGAATCAGGTTGGTCAGTCACGCCTTTACCCTCTCGCTGAGCATACTAAGAGACAGCCACGATCCATATTAGAGATGCAGCATAGCGGATTTGACAATGTGGGACAAACTCCTTGCAAACTGGCAACAGCATATCCATGTTTATTCCGTTAGCATCAGCTTTATCACCTAAGGTAGTTACGGATGCCCCAGCCTCCACAGGTTTCGCTGTAATTTTTGGCCATCACTGGTTCGCAGGGCCACGGCCACCAGAAATCCTTCAGATCCCTGGTTTTTCATTCCCCCTTTTTAACGCCATCCCATTGTGGCAGCAGCTCAGGTCTGGCGCCATACCTAGGAAGGACAAACGGTGGTCTTCGTCAGAGACAACCAGGCTTTGGCTGAAATTATAAACAAAGATAGGTCCAAGTCGCTCCCCATCAGGTCTTTCCTATGCAGACTGGTGCAGATGTCCCTGCAGCATCAATTTAATGTTCTTTGCATGTATATTCCAGACAAGTGCAACGTCGCAGCAGACACACTTTCCCACTTCAATGTCATTTCATTCTTTCAGCAGAAACCCGGAGCCGACCCAACAACTACTGCTATCCCACCTTGGTCACAGCTGATGATGGATTAAAATGTCACCTTCTCGACGCGACCCAGCTAGTTAACCATGTTTTTTCCCGCAACACACTGGAGGCCTATCGCACTGCTTGGAACACATACGGCAGGTTTCTAGCTTCATGCTCTGGAGCAACCACAGGTGACATTAAGCAGCTGACTCAGTCTCATAACCAGCCAGTATCCAGCATTTTCTGACCTTCCAAGACCCCGGAAAGCCATCTCTGTTTATGGCCCACATAGGCAGATCCTTACTACATGGCATCCAGAAGCATCAGCCCGTAGCCAACAGCAAACGCTTGCCTGTCACCAGTACCATTTTCGGGGACATGTCTGCAATCCTCCCGTGTTCCCCGCTCGTGCTTTTGCCCAGTCTAGACATTCAAACAGCCATCTGGCCTCCTACGGCTTTCTACCGCCTAGTGAATTCACCATCAGTGGTACCAGCAGCCAGACACTGTACAGACACCACTTGACTCACTTTCCAAGCCATTACATCCTCCATTTAGCGGTATAATAAACTCATCAATACGAACCCGGAGTTTACATCAATCTCTTTCAGACGACCAACGCTTGGTACCCTGTTACGGTGCTCGACCAGTTGCTGTCTCACATCCCTAGCCAATTAGGCATATCAGGATCCTACTGGGCAACTTGAGCCTTGAACCCGGGGGTACTCTACATTTTTTCCGGATCGGAGCAGCCTCAACTGCATCTCAGCACAGAGTACCAGACCACGTGATCAAGAAGTTAGGCAGGTGGAAGTTTGCCTGTTTCGCTAGATACATCCCAAATCCTCAGACAGAAATGTCTCAAGCCCTTACCAACCTTGCCGAGCGATGACAGAAACATTAAAGAACTACTTTCCTATCTGAATACTTTTGCCCCCTTTTCTTGGCATACCGACCAGACCACCAAGGCACACCTCAGGTCTATGTTATGTTGTAAGTCTTGTCTCTTGTTTATGTGATCCATAAACATCTCGGTTGTAGGGCCACGATCATAAATTAGAAGGCCAGTATGGTGGCCTGAATTTATGGGAGGAGCCTGGAGGGTATTTAAGCAGACCCCTCACCTGTTGTCTTTGTTGGTTCCGATGCACGATGCCCTCCCACCCATTCCCCTTTTTAGGACACTTCTCAGCACTTTTCTCTCCACAATCATCCATTACTTATCTTGGGTATGCCCCCTTTTCTTGGCATACCGACCAGATTACCAAGGCACACCTCCGGTCTATGTTATGTTGTAAGCCTTGTGTTTATGTGATCCATATATGTATGTAACATATATATTTTATTATATCTTTTCATGTGACAACACTGAAGAAATTACACTTTGCTACAATGTAAAGTAGTGAGTGTACAGCTTATATAACAGTGTAAATTTGCTGTCCCCTCAAAATAACTCAACACACATTAATGTCTAAACCGCTGGCAACAAAAGTGAGTACACCTCTAAGTGAAAATATCCAAATTGGGCCCTAAGTGTCAACATTTTGTGTAGCCGCCATTATTTTCCAGCACTGCCTTAACCCTTTTGGGCATGGAATTCACCAGAGCTTCACAGGTTGCCACTGGAGTCCTCCTCCACTCCTCCATGATGACATCACGGAGCTGGTGGATGTTAGAGACCTTGCGCTCCTACACCTTCCATTTAAGGATGCCCCACAGATGCTTAATAGGGTTTAGGTCTGGAGACATTCTTGGCCAGTCCTCAGTTTTACCTTCAGCTTCTTTAGCAAGGCAGTGGTCGTCTTGGGGTCGTTATCATTTTGGAATACTGCCCTGCTGCCCAGTCTCCATACGGTGGGGATCATGATCTGCTTCAGTATGTCACAGTATATTTTGCCATTCATGGTTCCCTCAATGAGCTGTAGCTCCCCAGTTTCAGCAGCACTCATGCAGCCTAAGACCATGACACTCCCACACACACTTGACACCATCTGAACCAAATAAGTTTATCTTGGTCTCATCAGACCACAGGACATGGTTCCAGTAATCCATGTCCTTAGTCTGCTTGTCTTTAGCAAACTGTTTGCGGGCTTTCTTGTGCATCATGTATAGAAGAGGCTTCCTTCTGGGACAACAGCCATGTAGACCAATTTGATGCAGTGTGCTGCGTATTGTCTGACCACTGACAGGTTGACCCCCCACCCCGTTAACCTCTGCTGCAATGCTGGCAGCACTCATACGTCTATTTCCAAAAGACAACCTCTGGATATGACGCTGAGCACGTGCGCTCAACTTCTTTGGTCGACCATAGCGAGGCCTGTTCTGAGTGGAACCTCTCCTGTTAAACCGCTGTACGATCTTGGCCACCATGCTGCAGCTCAGTTTCAGGGTCTTGGCAATCTTCTTATAGCCTAGGCAATCTTTATGTAGAGCAATATTTCTTCTTTTTTTCAGATCCTCAGAGAGTTCTTTGCCATGAGGGGCCATTTTGAAATTCCAGTGACCCGTATGAGAGAGTGAGAGCGATAACACCATATTTAACACACCTGCTCCCAATTCACACCTGAGACTTTGTAACACTAACGAGTCACATGACACCAGGGAGGGAAAATGGCTAATTGGGCCCAATTTGGACATTTTCACACACACACACACACATATATATATATATATATATATATATATTAGAAGGGCAGTATGGTGGCCTGAATTTATGGGATGAGCCCAGGGGGTATTTAAGCAGCCCACTCTCCTGTGTTCCTTATCAGTTCCAGTTACGTCACCAGGCCGACTCTTCCAAGCTCACTGCGTGTTAGTGAGTCTGTGTGTTTTTTTAATTCCAGCCTGTGCACGGCTTCTCTGTTCGTGGTCTTCATCAGTGCTTTAGCTCACTGTCGCAGGTAGGATTCAAACTTCTTGTATCGTATGCAAGCTTTATTTTTTTCATGTTCCCAAACTCACACCCTGTCGCACTTTACGGCCTCCAAGCCATTGTCTATAGTTCCCTGACTACCCCAGACACAAGCCTTTTCTATACGCATGTTTCCTTTTGCATTACTATTACTATGAATAGTTTGTAGACTTTCAGTCATACCACTGTACCTTTCCTATTTCATTTGTTGTTTCAAAACCTCCAGTTATGGTCAGTTGTATCCCGGCTGTTACGGCCCAAATTTTGTAGAGGTGCAGGTTCCCCCTACCTCATTGTTTTCCAAACTACAAACTACAAACCATTCGTAGACCTATCAAAACCTCTGACTCACGTTGGTCGTTTTCCATTTCAGCACTAGCCTCATAGTTCGCAGGTTCCCTCAGCCACATGGCGCACCCATCGTACTCACAAATGACTCATTCGTAAACTCCGTAAGCCTCCGAGTGGCCATCTGCTGTCCGACATTACCTGACACAGGTGCTTTCGATTAAAATCCTCAGTTCAGTTGTCCTTCACGTACTATTCGTAATTCGTACAGCCTCCGAGTCGTTGTCGGCCATTGTCTGACTCCACTCGCCACAGTCGTTATTGATTACAGGTTCCTCAATTGTATTACATGTGACTCATCGCCCTACCCCATGCCACCCATGAGTGCAGGAACCCCCGCTCAGCCTCCATTGATGAGCAGGTTATCGACAAGCATCTGCAGACCGAGCTGGACCGGGGATTCTTTTTCGGCCCCTTCACCGAATCACCATTCAAGAAATGGAGAGTTAGCCCTATTGGGCTTGTCAAGGACAAGTTTTCTAATAAAGTATAATCAGTGCAGTGCTATATAAGAAAAGTCCATATATATATATATATATATATATATATATATATATATATAAAGGGCCTGAAGACCCACAATGTATCTCAACATTTCAGACGACTGTGCCATGACGGAAACCCCTGAGGTTTGAAATTTTGGGGCATAGAAAAGGTGGCCAAACATTGGAGGGTTGGAAATTTTATTCGACATTTAAGCCGCAGGGAATCCTTCTGATTATATGAAACTAAAGTTTTGGCCCCTGCAGGTTTGAATGTCCAATTTGATCTTAATTGTTTTATTTCTGATAAAGAGTATTATGTTTTTAATTGTGCCCTTTATTGATTGTTGTATTGTAAAGATGGCCGTAGTGTGACATCATATGTGAATAATTTTTTTAATTTAAAATATATGTTTAACACTGATTATTAACGGAGTGTTACCTTAACTTTTACCACATTTTGTGAATTAGTTGCCTCCGTTTTACCAGTGTTTTTTATATGCCTTTTATATGTGAACATTCATGAGGTGGGTTTTGTTTCACTCCTGGATGTACTCTTATACATTTACATATGAAGCTCAGTATCCATACACAGTATCTACTTTCTATGGAGGCTTGTGCTGCGGGAGGCAGCTTTGTTGTAACAACCATTGCTATCCATTGACTATTTATAAGCGGTGACTGACATGGTGACGTATCCCTTGATGAAGTAGTCTACGCCCACTGGCTAGGACGTAACACGTACAAGGGGGAGGAGTCACATGTGACATCATCCACGGCCATCTCCGTGTACGGATGTACACAACTCAATGTGATTGATTGCTTGCACTTGGCTTTATGTGCCTGCTTTGTAAGTGTAATATTTTTTATCCATATTAAATGTTTATTTTAACGGAGAGCACTTAGATCTCATTCCCTTTTTTATATACATGCTGGGAGTTGCTTCTGTTTTTGCCTGAAGTTCCTGTGATCTTTGCTGGAATCCTTGCTGTGTAGTTTGAGGAGGGAGTAGATGCTGTATGATTTGTTCGGGTCGGATAATTAAAGTGAGAGGCTGGTGTTAACTGTGGTGGATGGGATGTCTCTCACTTGATGCACTATTTGATGGATTTGCCTGCAATCACCTCACGGATTGATACACCTTTTCCCAAAGGATTTATGGACTTTTCTTATATAGCGTTGCACTGATTATACTTTATAGTTCTATGTCAAGGTTTATGAATTTTTCCCTTGCGGTGTTATTTATTTCTTATCTGCGCTGAATATTTTCCTTTGTATTGAAGTTTTCTAATTGCATTTAGTGTACGATTTGCCCGCACCTCATTCCTCTCACATTCCAAGTCTTAACTTACTAATTCCTTCCACATAGTTTTCCCTCAAGTCTTGGCTATACAGTTCATCATTACCTTAGGCTCGGGCTCACCACTGTCCAAAGCAGACATTTCAGATGTGTTTATGCTCTTACCCATTGAGATGTTCTTGTGGCAGTGGCACGGCATCAAATGGAGGAATTCATACTACTATGCTACCAAGTTGACTTTCGGCTCCAAGAGCAGTCAGTGGCTCTTCAATACGTTCTCTCAGGCCCTCACCTGGATCCTAACTCACCAGCCGCAATGCCAGAAAGTCATCCCCTACCTGGATGACTTCCTGCTGAACGAACGGCCAAACGAGCCCCCCTCAGATTTAGACAAATTAAGGGTAATCTTCGACAATCCCAATGTGCCCATAGCAGAGCACAAAGTGGAAGGCCCTGCGCAGTCCATCACCTTCCTAGGCATCACCTTTAACACCTGCTCCATGCAGGCCAGCCTACCACCCGACAAATTGATCCAGATTAGGGAGGTCATCCATGCCTTCACCACCTCACGTAGTTGCACTAAGAGGCAGCTGCAGTCCCTGTTAGGCATGCTGAACTTTGCCATGAGGATTATTCCTCAGGGGTGTTCCTTCATTCCTCGCCTCCTGATCTTCCTATCCCACACATAGGATCCCAATCAGACCCTCCAACTAGACCAGGTAGCTACTGTGGACCTACAGTATGTGGGATAACCTCCTAGAAAACTGCAACGGCGTGTCCATTTTCATTGCAGCGGCTTCAGCCTCCTCACCTCATGAAGTAATAGACACAGCAGTCTCCATAGGCTTTGCCGCCATTTTTGGCACCCACTGGTTTGAAGCTCCATGGCCACAGAAAATACTCCTGGCCCCTGGGTTCAGCCAGATGTCCTCACTGTTCGGACTGTACCCCCTAGTCACAGCGGCTCAGGTCTGGGGACACACCTATGCAGGACAGACCGTGGTCTTCCCCACTGACAACAAAGGCAGGTCCAAATCCCTGGTTGTCCTTCCTACGCAGGCTGGTGCAGATATCTCTTCAGTACAATTTCAATGTCCACTCTACCTACATACCTGGCAAGTACAATCATGCAGCAGACGCTCTCTCAATTTTCCTTCATTTTTCTTGCAGAGACCCAGAGCCGACCCAACCTCATGTCCTATCCAACCTTGGTCGCTCCTAATGATGGGCTAAGCCTTGCTGCGTTGCATCCAGAAAAATCAGCCTGTATCCAGTAGCAAACGCTTGCCCATAGCAAGTTCCACATTCCGGGACATGTCAACCATTCTCTCAGTCCCCTTTTGGATTGCTGCCCAGCCTGGTCATCCAGGCAGCTATTTACCTGGCCGTCTACGGCCTCTTACGGCTGGGACGAGTTCACTTACAGTGGCCCCAATAGCCAGGTGCTGCGCAGGTGCCATCTGACCTGACTTCAAGATTACTTCATCCTGCATCTGGCAATATCCAAGACTCATCAGTCCGGCACAGAGGTTGACATCAAGTTTTTCCAGACCCACAATGAATGGTGTCCAGTAGCAGTTCTGGACCAGTTAGTATCATGTCTACCTAACCAGTCTAGCTCTAGCCCGTTTTTGCCCTTTCCTTCCAGCTCACTAACAACTAGCCAGTTCGTCAGACCCATTCACATCCTTTTAGCCAATCTAGGCCTCAGCCCTAACTAGTTTTCCAGACACTCCTCCCGGATCAGAGCAGCCTCGACTGCCTCCCAGAACGGGGTGCCGAGTAACGTCATCAGAAGATTAATAAGGTGGAAGTCTGCTTGCATTACCCAGTACATTCTGAAGTCCCCAGGTGGAGTTGTCGCAAGCCTTCTCCAAGCTTGCCTAGTAAATGGCATTCATACCAATAAAACGGCTTCCCTACTCTGGTATTTTTGCCCCCTTCTTTGGCGTACCGACCAGCTGACCAGAGCACACCTCAGCTCTATGTTATGTTGTATGTCTTGTGGAGTCTTTATGTAGTTCACATCCATCTCAGTTGGAGGGCTCCGACCATAAATTAGAAGGCCAGTATGGTGGCCTAAATTTATGGGAGGAGCCCGGAGGGGTATTTAAGCAGCCCACTCTCCTGTGTTCCTTGTCAGTTCCAGTGCACAATACCCTCCCACTCATTCCCCTTTACAGGGCACATCCTTCTCATCTCTCTTGCACAATCAACCATTTCTTATCTTGGGTATGCCCCCTTACTTGGTGTACTGACCAGATGACCAGGGAACACCTCAGGTCTATGTTATGCTGTATGCCTTGTGGCGTCTTTATGCGGTTCACATCAATCTCGGGTTGGAGGGCTCGACCATAAATATATATATATATATATATATATATATATATGCGGTATTGCATCTTTGAGAGAATATCCACATTAAAAGTCCCATACCTATTACAATACAAGTTTTTTCTTGGATATAGTCATACGCATGTAAAACCGGGATGTGGTTGTTAATATGGAAACCTGTACTGATATGTATCATTTTGAAATCATTATGCTGAATCTCCCAATGTTGTAGATTGGAAATGAAAGAACCCTTGCCTCTTTGAAGAAAAGCTATCATATTATAATTTCTGTTACAGTCCTATCTGGGCATGCCATTGAATGTCGCAGATATTTCTTAAAGGTCAGAATTGCTACAACAAATGCCGTGAATGATATGTGTTACCATTAAACATGTGATGGTGCTCTACCATTAGTGATTGTAAAGGGTTAACTGTGGAGAGAATGCAATATGTCACAGTAATGTCCGCTGATTAGGTTTTCCCCTACTCTGTCTTGTGGAACCACTGGTAAAAAGGATAAAAAAGCTGTTAGGAAAGAAAATTAGATAGAATAAGTATATAAACCTTTCCCCTGGCTTCTACCCACAGAGTAACAGTGGCGCTATCCTCCCTCTGGCGAGAGTTGCCTGAGAAGAAGCTTCCAGCCCTGTGCATGAGATTTGAAGTACTCAGCATTCCTTGGCATCTTGTCTGAAGGATTATGACATTACCATCTGCACTACTGAAGCCAGGGGAAGTGAGTATAACACCCTTTTTTCCTTACAGTTTGTTTTTACTTTTTTTTGGATTTGGATGGATTGATACCTGATCAGTGGGAAATGTCAATCCAGCCCAGTTCCTTGATGATACATGAGCCCTGGAGCCAACCAGATACCCACAGAGGGTGCCACATGTGTGAGAGAGTACTGGCGAGGCAGAGGGAATTCAAGACCTCTGTGCTTATGTGGTTATCAAAGCAATATCTATATTGCTGCATTATGAGTGTGTAAGTGTTTATTTGATATTTTATAAAGGGCATCACAATATTACCATTTTTTATCTCTGTAACTAATGCCAACTGTGTGCAATTGATCCCTCTGGTTTCTGAAGACTGGATTCATATGGTAGTAGTGATTTGCATAATTACAACAATATGACGTAAATGCGATTAACCTTCTATAATAAAAGGTTTCTGACATCTGGTGAGTTGTATTTACCATGTGGCAATGGATGGTGTGTTCACAGGAGATGCACTTTGAAGCTGTGGGAAGAAAGCAGTTAAATAAGATCATGTTTTTGAACTTTTTAACCGGTTCCAGACCGGCTCATGTACATTTACTGCTGCAGAGTGGCTGGATATCGTCGTCTATAAATGGCAGCTCACGTGTGCGCAGCTAGCAGGTGGGAGCGGCGACTGATGTCACAGAGCCGGTCCAGGCCCAGGCAAGATAGCGACAATGGAGTCGGGATCTGCCCACATGCCTGAACCAGCACCCGTGTCAGGCTTCTCCCACCCCCTCCACAGCCCAGCGCTCCAGTGAGTATAGGAGCAGGGGGGGGGGGGGCTTGAGCAGAGAGCTGCTGAGTGACAGACAAAAAAAAAACATACATCTTTTTTAAAGAGGAGCTCTACAGAGTCGATATGTGTTGTTGTGAAGACATTCAATGTTACTTAATATTCACAGTAGCGCTCCACTAAATTAAATATAACAAAAGTTAATTTAAATGTCCAAACTGTGATAACAATTGTTCCAAAAGATAAATAAAAAAGATGAAAACAAGTGTCCAATGGTGTATAAAACAAACAATATCTTAATGAATATTCCTCAGCCAGTGTTCCCCTCACATAGAAGGATTCTCCACCAATGTGCTGACAATACACCCTTATGAAAAGAGGCTTACCAGCTGCATGGCATTCTTGCGCATAATCTCCCCAATCATGTCTCTTTGATAGCCCAATGTCCCGTCAGCATAAACAGTATCGGTCCACATGTAGGAAAATAAATGCACAAGGAGCCTCCAATAGTGTAAAACCACTTAAAACCAAAAATGTATTCCTAAAATATTGCTCTTACATTGCACTTCATCTTTAAACACACATGGGTAATACGTTACAGGTTGCGTTCGTGCAATCCCTGCGTCTACAGTGCTGGTACCTGGCACCCACAGATGACCGGTCGTTCGGTAACCCGTTCCTATGGCCGTGCAGCCATGTCCACTGACGCGTTTCATCACTTCCGACTTCGTCACCTAATTATGTACTGTTTATGTTTAAAGTAGCAGCTGGTTTTGCAGTTTCACCATTAGCGCAGTGGTTTTTGCATTTTATTCAGTGTTACTTACTTCCTTAGTGTTTAGTTCTTGACATGCTAAGTGAAAATCTCAGGTCTTCCTGTGCTTTCATTCCCATCACTCTGTTCTGTATTGACGATACAGTAGGTAATTTATCCTGTTATTTGCTAATTTTGCTACATCTTTAAAGTTAAACTCTGTGCATATATACAGCTAGGTCCATAAATATTGGGACACCAACACAATTCTAATGTTTTTGGCTCTATACACCACCACAATGGATTTGAAATGAAATCAACAAGATGTGCTTTAACTGCAGACTTTCAGCTTTAATTTGAGGGTATTTACATCCAAATTAGGTGAATGGTGTAGGAATTACAACAGTTTGTATATGTGCCTCCCACTTTTTAAGGGACCAAAAGTAATGGGACAGATTAACAATAATAAATCAAACTTTCACTTTTTAATACTTGGTTGCAAATCCTTTGCAGTCAATTACAGCCTGAAGTCTGGAAGGCATAGACATCACCAGACCCTGGGTTTCATCCCTGGTGATGCTCTGCCAGGCCTCTACTGCAACTGTCTTCAGTTCCTGTTTATTTTTGGTGCATTTTCCCTTCAGTTTTGTCTTCAGCAAGTGAAATGCATGCTCAATCGGATTCAGGTCAGGTGATTGACTTGGCCATTGCATAACATTCCACTTCTTTCCCTTAAAAACTATTTGGTTGCTTTTGCAGTATGCTTCGGGTCATTGTCCATCTGCACTGTGAAGCGCCGTCCAATGAGTTCTGAAGCATTTGGCTGAATATGAGCAGATAATATTGCCTGAAACACTTCAGAATTCATCCTGCTGCTTTTGTCAGCAGTCACATCATCAATAAATACAACAGAACCAGTTCCATTGGCAGCCATACATGCCCACGCCATGACACTACCACCACCATGCTTCACTGATGAGGTGGTATGCTTTGGATCATAAGCAGTTCCTTTCCTTCTCCATACTCTTCTCTTCCCATCACTCTGGTACAAGTTGATCTTGATGAAAATTAATAAACTAGCGCCAACCCAAAGAAAGTCTAATTGTATTGAAATAACATATATTGATGACACAGTCCACTTGAAATTGGTGACAAAAGTGCTCCAATAAGTGCTCTTCAGTGCTCACGGTGCAAATTAGTGGTAACGTGACTGGTGACCCCTTTAGTGCCTGCACTCACCAGATGATGTGGACCCACTGCTTTTCAGTCAGTGGGTCAATAAAGGCTGCTAAAATCATGGTTTAATGCGCAAATATAAAAACCTACTTACAGATGTTTAGCTGTAAAGCAGACATCCATAGAAAAACATGACAAAACTCCCAACAATGTGCTCGGATGGCGTGCATTCCACTCGGCAATCCTCACGGCTGGAAATGACGTATGTGACCGTGACAGACCCGAAAGTGACGTCAACGCGCTTCGCTCATCATTGGAGCGTCATCACGGACTATCTTCCGGTCCATCACACTCTCATTATATCGCGGATATTGCCGCCCCTCAGTCTCAATGGATCAATAGGAACGGAACAGCACAGATATCCACGATACCTCCCTGGGTCCACCACGGACATCTGCCATTCAATAGCCACCATCTAGTGGTAACCGAGTAGAAGGTACACACTAATAACCCTTGACAAATATACATATGAAGAAATATAAATAAATATGACAATATGACTATTACAATTATCTCTAATGTTAAAATCTAATGGCATCTAAAAGGGCATTAACCCTCCAAGGTCCAAACAGAAACGTCGACCAATGGGCCATTGGAGTGGTAAAAACCCCTCATACATGATGTCACTAATATAAATGAAATGTATTCAGAAAATATTCAAATAACATTTTTTTTTAAAAACAAAAATACTAATAAAATATACTTTAGTAATAGAATTATAATATCTAAAAAAATTGTATATTATAAAATAAAATAATATAATATATATCATTCCTGGACAGTATAATATACACTCTTGCATGAAAACACAGTCCAGCAATCTGCAGCCAAAACTAGACGAGACACAATAGTGGATAACAAATGAAATAGATGTTACTGTATCATAAAACACCTATACAAAAATAGGCTAAACTGGCCTGGGGGGCCTTTTTAGTGTGCCACAAGCCTAATTACCTATACATCATTCATTGCCCAGCTGGTCAGGTGCCCGGGCCATATGTCAACCCGTCACGACTACCAGTTGATAGAAAACAATTGATATTGAGATCAATGTTCAAACCCAGTGGAGCCAGAGTACCCATTCTATGAATCCACTGGGTTTCGTTTTGGGATATTGCCTGTTTCAAATTCCCTCCTCTCCAGTGGTTTTCGACCCTATCTATCCC
The DNA here is from genome assembly GCA_018402905.1 of Glandirana rugosa. Lineage (NCBI taxonomy): Eukaryota > Metazoa > Chordata > Amphibia > Anura > Ranidae > Glandirana > Glandirana rugosa. Next base: position 946,878 of record BLSH010138543.1, read on the forward strand.
ACTGAACCGCAAGTGTCTAGGGTCCCTGTCATGAACCAATCTGAAGTGATTGGACAGGCTGTGATGTCTAAAACTTTTTTTAATGTTCTGCACATGTTCTCGTAATCTAATTCTCAGCTTGCCTGTCGTGTGGCCTATGCATTGTAAGCCGCACGTACAGGCAAGCAGATATGTGACATGGGTGGTGTCGCAAGAAATTAATTTTTTAATCTCATATGTTTTCCCTGTAACTGTGGATTCATAGCTCTTGACATTATGCTTCCTATATATTGAAGTGGTGCAAATGGTACACCTCCCACAACTGAAAAAACCCACACTATCTAAAAAAGTACATGTTTTGCGAGGTGGGTGTACCACGTTGGGTGCTAACTTAAGTCTTAAAGAGGGAGGCTTAGTGTAGACAAAACGGGGTTTACCTGGCAAAATCCTAGCTAATTCTTTGTCTCTCATCAATAAAGGCCAGTGAGTTTTTATTATATGCTCAAATTGTCTATATTCTCTAAAAAATTGAGTCATAAAGGATACACTAGGATCAAAGGAATTAGTTTTGTGTGACTGAAATAATGATTCTCTGTCCAAACTTCTGACAGAATCTCTGATTGTTTCTAACTTCTTTTTATTATATCCCTTTTCAACAAACCGTTGAAGGATAACTTCTACCTGATTGTCATAGTCATCGACAGTGTCACAATTTCTCCTAATTCTCAACATTTGTCCCCTGGGGATGCCATCAAACCACTTAGGGTAATGGCAACTCCCCAGAGGTATGTAACCATTTCTATCTACTTCCTTAAAGAAAGTTTTGGTGTAGAGTATATTGCCACTTTTGTAGATAGTCAGGTCTAGATAGTTAATGCTATCCTTTCCTATTTGTTCAGAGAATGAGATCCCAAGGGGATTATCTCCCATCTTTTTTAGAAACTCCATAAGAGACTCTTTGGTACCTGACCAAACGATTAAGATGTCATCTATATATTGTCTGAACATTTTAAGTTCAGTAGGGGGGTTTGAGTAAATGGATTTTTCTTCCCACCAGCTCATAACTATATTGGCTACCGATGGGGCATATTTTGCCCCCATCGCGACGCCCTTTATCTGTCTGAAATATCTTTTGTCGAAAGAGAAAAAGTTATGGCTCATAGCTAATTCAAGGAGTTCCAGCAAAAAAGACTTTTGTTCTTCAGCTAGTTCCGTGCCATCTAGTGCCCATCTCCCTGCACATATGGCATGGTCTTGCTGAATGCTAGTGTATAATGAATTAACATCCACAATTGCCAATAAACAATTTTCATCTATGTGCATCTTTTTAAGAGATGCCATAAGATCCTTACTATCCTTCAGGTATGCAGGATATTTTTTAGTTAATGGTTGTAGAAAGGTATCCAAATATTCCCCTGTTCTTGCTAACAGTGAATCTACCCCACTAATAATAGGTCTCCCTGGGTTTTTTTGGGGGTTTTTATGTATTTTTGGGAGCTGGTATATTACTGCTGTTTTAGGTGCATCAGGTATTAGAGATCTCTCTTCTTTTTTGTTTAAAATGCCTTTTCTTTGACCTCGCTGTATTATTCTTTTTAATTTAGCTTTGTATTTGTTTGTAGGGTTGCCATTAAGTTCTACATAGGTGTGTTTGTCACTGACCAATCTATGAATTTCTTGTACATAATCCGATTTATTGAGAATAACTAGCCCACCCACCTTGTCTGCTGCTTTTATTACAATATCTTTTTTCTTTTCAATTTCTCTTAGCCTTTTCTTGATATCTTTCTTATGTCTCACTGCTTTAACTTTAAGATTGTCTAGATCCTGTTCTTCAGCTTATTTAAAGCTATCAACAAAGTGGTTCCCTACCACCTTAGGGTTTAAGACTGAACGATTCTTCAGCGTTGTATGCTGATATTCACTTTGATCAGGTATATTATTAATTGGATTGCGTAAGAAATGTTTTTTGACATTGATTTTCCTCACAAATTTTTGTAGGTCAATAAAAAGGTCAAACTGATTCATATGTTTATCTGGCGCATATTTCAATCCGAGGTTGAGAAGACGGTACTCCTCATCCGAAAACTCAGCCTCGCTAAGATTGAAAATGCCTGATTTTAATTTGTTCCTTTCCTTTTTCCTTTTCCCTCCTCTGCAGCCTCTAGTTCTTCTGTGTGTGGTAACTGCCACTTGATGTTGGGGACCTGTGGGGTACCATGGTCTCGCCTCCCCCCCTCGGAGGGTTGGGTGTAATTCCTGTTGTCTCGGCCTCTCCAATTGGGTCCACCTCTTCCCCTTCTTGGGAGCCCTCCAAACCCTCTCCTCTGAAAATCCCCATGTTGATTTGGATACGTGGAGTGACCTCTACTACCTCTGTATGAGGGGTAGGGTGCCTGATACCCAGGATTTTTATATGGAGTCTCGTAATAATCATGTCTATCATTATCATAGTTATAATGGTTCTGATATGATGACCCACTCTGGGAATAGTACCGTAGTAGTATCGCGGTGAGTCATATCGTTCCTGTTCTAATGGGGCGTACCTTTTCCTCACTGGTACATTATATTGAGGAGTTCTCGGGGTGTTAAAACCCACAGGTCTCTGTAATCGGTTCTGATCCATACTATTCATCGGTATCTCAACCGATATAGGAGTAGTATTGTTATTCTCCAATACCCGATGAGTCGTGTCCGTAGTGACTAGTGAATCAGAAACTCCCCCTTCTTCCACCGTTTGCCATTTGTATACTTTGTTACTTTTATAATCATTAGTGTCTCTGATATATTTTTTCATTTTTTTCTTCTGTATCTCTTTATCTAGCTTTGCTGCAAATTCTTGTAATTGTTTCATTTTTTTCTTATATTCCATTGTATCTGCCAAGGGTTCTATATTAGATTTAAGAGTATTAATGGAGAGCTCAAGATTCTTAAGTTTACACTCCTTCCTACTAATTAAAATCTCCAATAACCGTTTCTCTACTCCATTAAACAATTTAAACCAAGTTCTCTCATGTTCAGGGCCTTCTAACCCATCATTGGGTGCCAGGTCCCATCTTAACCTTCTAGGTGTAATACCATCTTTGACATATTTAGATAAGGTGAACACATCCCACCAGCCTCTAATTTGCTTGTCTAGGGCACTCTTAAGCTGTTTAAAGTCCTGACCCAAATCTAAAAGGCTGATGGGCTGAGAAAAAAACTCATCTACATCCAATTGTCTGCTGGACATAAAATTAAAAATTTCCATATCAGAACAAATGGATATCCAATCCTAGGTGATAATTCAGGAGTATAAATAAACCATGTAAAACTACCAGGATAAAACCTCACTTTAGTTGCAAAATATATAAAAAATTATGTGCAGAAAACTAAGTGAACATACGTGAAAAGTATTGAAAACTAAAAACTAAGGTGGCTGCTGTACTCAGGAAATACCTGCCGATAATAATATTCCACATATATATCAGCGCCTGCCTCTGTGATACAAGATAGTGTTGAAAAAACAAACCCTGTGAAAAAATAATAATATTATGCAAATATTTACTGTTGACCACCTGTATAAGGTTAAACAGCAAATGGGGGCTGCTGTACTCAGGTGCTTGACCTGCTGACAAGATAAAAATTAATATACTAGCGCCAACCCAAAGAAAGTCTAATTGTATTGAAATAACATATATTGATGACACAGTCCACTTGAAATTGGTGACAAAAGTGCTCCAATAAGTGCTCTTCAGTGCTCAAATCTCATGATCCGGTGCAAATTAGTGGTAACGTGACTGGTGACCCCCAGTCAGTGGGTCAATAAAGGCTGATGGGGGCTAGTATCCTGGTCCAGATCGGAACCACATGTGGTATTCCTTATATTTGTATACCAATACAGATCCCAAGGCACTCAAGAGAAATAAAAAGATTCCATAGTGTATACTGCTAAAATCACGGTTTAATGCGCAAATATAAAAACCTACTTACAGACATTTAGCTGTAAAGCAGACATCCATAGAAAAACATGACAAAGCTCCCGACAATGTGCTCAGATGGCGTGCGTTCCACACGGCAATCCTCGCGGCTTGAAATGACGTATGTGACCGTGATGTACCCGGAAGTGACATCAACGCGTTTCGCTCGTCATTGGAACGTCATCACGGACGATCTTCCGGTCCATCACACTCTCATATGAGCAGATAATATTGCCTGAAACACTTCAGAATTCATCCTGCTGCTTTTGTCAGCAGTCACATCATCAATAAATACAAGAGAACCAGTTCCATTGGCAGCCATACATGCCCACGCCATGACACTACCACCACCATGCTTCACTGATGAGGTGGTATGCTTTGGATCATGAGCAGTTCCCTTCCTTCTCCATACTCTTCTCTTCCCATCACTCTGGTACAAGTTGATCTTGGTCTCTTCTGTCCATAGGATGTTGTTCCAGAACTGTGAAGGCTTTTTTAGATGTTGTTTGGCAAACTCTAATCTGACCTTCCTTTTTTTGAGGCTCAACAATGGTTTACATCTTGTGGTGTATTCACTCTGGTGAAGTCTTCTCTTGATTGTTGACTTTGACACACATACACCTACCTCCTGGAGAGTGTTCTTGATCTGGCCAACTGTTGTGAAGGGTGTTTTCTTCACCAGGGAAAGAATTCTTCGGTCATCCACCACAGTTGTTTTCCGTGGTCTTCTGGGTCTTTTGGTGTTGCTGAGCTCACCGGTGCGTTCTTTCTTTTTAAGGATGTTCCAAACAGTTGATTTGGCCACACCTAATGTTTTTGCTATCTCTCTGATGGGTTTGTTTTGTTTTTTCAGGCCTAATGATGGCTTGCTTCACTGATAGTGACAGCTCTTTGAATCTCATATTGAGAGTTGACATCAACAGATTCCAAATGCAAATAGCACACTTGAAATGAACTCTGGACCTTTTATCTGCTCCTTGTAAATGGGATAATGAGGGAAAAACACACACCTGGCCATGGAACAGCTGAGCAGCCAATTGTCCCATTACTTTTGGTCCCTTTAAAAGTGGGAGGCACATATACAAACTGTTGTAATTCCTACACCGGTCACCCGATTTGGATGTAAATACCCTCAAATTAAAGCTGAAAGTCTGCAGTTAAAGCACATCTTGTTCGTTTCATTTCAAATCCATTGTGGTGGTATATAGAGCCAAAAAGATTAGAATTGTGTCGATTTCCCAATATTTATGGACCTGACTGTAAAAGACACAATTTAATGATGTTCTGTAATCATTACTACATTACTTGTAGTTTTTAAATGCAAGCCATTCAAGTAAATGTGTATAGGAAGAGAGAGCAGAGTTACAGAGATATGAGTTCATCATTGTTCTACTTCTCTTTTTGCTGTCCAGGCATGGGGTCCTGGATGACCTGGGGAAAGAGGAAGTGACCAATGCCAGATATTAGACTGAGTACCTCCAGCAGCAGAAATAAGTATTGCAAAGGGAAATCTCTTTACTGAAGGTGAATACCGCAGCAAGAGCTAAATTTGTTATTTCATTTTTAATGGGCTATGCGGCTGTATCTTGTTATTTTTGGCTAGAGTACTGCTTTAAATATGTCATATTAGGTGTTCTAAGGTTTTCTGCAAACACAATGTAAACTAAGTGTACCTTCCAATCCTTTGACTTCAGGTCACGATTCTTGATTAACTGAGAACTAGGTGTAAAGGCCCAGAGAGAAGAACTTTCCAAAAGTGCTGCTCATCACCTTGTACTTTTTCAGTGCCGGTACATTGTCATCTGCGTTATTAACTAATTCATGACTTTGGCAGGAAAAGAGGCAATGCATCTTGTTTTCAAGAGCAAGACAATGTGTTCTCACAGCCACTGGATTTTTAGCTGACAACTCCCAATTAAAATCCTGGCACCCTCTCTTTGTTCAAGTCACTCGTAAATCAGCACTAGAAACTATCCATCTCCCACAGGCACAATTGATAGTGAGAAAACATCTGAGGTTTACTGTCGGCTTAAAGATGTAAAATGTTAAGAAAGTAAATCAAACCCATTTTTTCTTTCTTATAGAACAATAACGTTTATTACTCATAATGTTTCTATTATTATCGTAATGTTATATAAAGTGAAAACATCTAACATTTACAATCTGATCTCACATCAATATCCAATTGCTATACACATGTAAAGTGCATAGCTATGTATCTGCATTTGTTTTGTCTGCACAAATGCAAAGAATTAATCATATAGCAAAAAAGGAAGTCTTTTCCCAAATAATAACCTGTTTCAGTAGTTCCTGAAGACCATTATATGCAATGAAGTAAGTTTTTCCCCACCAAATATTAGACTTAGCTTCTGTTCACACTTGACTTGGCTTGTGACTTTATACAAAAGAAATCTATGCAAGTCGCAATGAAATTGGCAAAACGTAGTGCAGGAACCTTTTTCAAAGTCGTTACAGCATGAGTTGCGCCAATTTGAATGGTTCCATTGCTGACAATTGGGTGCGACTTGTCATGCGATTTGGAACTGTCAAACTGCATGACAAATTGCACAGGTGTGAACGGGGGCTTAAGGAACATATTTAAAAGGCAGTGAATATGATATTCACAAAAACATGCACTTCAGGAGAATTTTCCCTGTGCATTCTCTGCATGAGTATTTCCACTATTTAAACCACAGTGATTGATTCACCTACAGTGCATTTTTGGTGAATGCCACATGCACTGTCTGATAAATATGCCTTGATCTCAACTGCCTATTCCAAAGTTATGCATTGTGACCTTCAGTATACAGACACTACTGTAGCTCACAATAAAAAAAAGAGACCATATGATTCATACTGTGATTTTAAAGTGGGGCTGAAAAAAAAAGAAAGATTTTATAATGTTATAGAGAACATCTAGATATGTTAACTGTGTCAAAGCAATACCCTGAAAATGTACTTCTGTTTTGAATTGCCCCTGAAAAATATCAGTGCACTTCCTGCTTTGAGCCTCAAAGATGTAAATCTGCAGTGTGAGATCATCCAGGCAAGGAAAGGAAACTCTACCTAAAGTGAATCTCATTTCCTCTGCTTAATTCATTCATGTTCTTTCTTTTTTCTCTAAACCTCTCCCTGCCATTCATCAGGTTTCCAGTCATCAAGGGGAGCTCTGAAATGACAAAGCAAAGTTTTACTTCTATCAAGATGGCCATATCCAAAGAGAGACAGAGCAGAACAAGGCAGGGTCGGGCAATAATGGAGGAAAAATCAGCTGCATGTGACGCATAGACAATAGTGATGACTAGACCTTTCCCCGTGCTTGCCTTTCTTTGGACACATTTTTCACAGTTCAGGTATTAGCTAAGTGTAAGCAGTTGATGTACATCCTAAGGCCTCATACACGGGGACGTTTTTTTGACGCCAATGTTTTCTGGAGTTTTTTGCAGCTCTCCATGTTAGTCAATGGCCCCATAAAAACGCTGACGTTTTTGAGCTGTAGATGGCGTCGGAACAAGCTGAAACTAGAACCCACGGCCAGCACGTTCTGAGGCTGTAACGTTTTGGCGTTTTTTGACGCCGCAAAACGCTCGCTAATGCTCACTAACGCCCACTAGCGCCGTACCGGCGTTAACCGGCACTTTTGACGCCGCCCTTTTTAGGTTGAAAAATAGCAGAGGATTTTTTTTTTTAACCACTTCCCGACCGCCGTATGCAGAATGACGGCCGGGAAGTGGCTGAGTTATCCTGACTGGACGTCATATGACGTCCTCAGGATAACAAGCCGCCGCGCGCCCGGGGGGGCGCGCATCGCGGCGATCGGTGGTGTGGGAGGTCAGTCTGACCCCCCGCAATGCCGATCTCGGTAAAGTGCTTCGATCCGAAGCACTTTACCATGTGACCAGCCGTGACCAATCACGGCTGGTCACAGTGTAATACAGGAAAGCCGATAACGGCTTTCCTGTACTCAGGTCTGCAGACCTGATGAGGGGAGAGCCGATCGGCTGCATCCCTGACAGGGAGGGTTTGTGCTGATGATTTATCAGCACAGCCCTCCCTCGGATCGCCACCCTAGACCACCAGGGAGCCTGCCCAGTGATGTGCCCACCCAGGACCACCAGGGAGCTGACCAGGGACCACCAGGGAGCAATCTGGAACCCCAGGGAGACCCCCCCTAGACCACCAGGTAAGTGACTAAATGCTCAGGTCCACCTTCACTCAGTGCCACCTTCAGATGCCACCCTAGACCACCAGGGAATGAGCCCCTATTAATGTATATGCCCACCAGTGCCCAGCAGTGCCCCTATCAGTGCCCACCAGTGCCCCTATCAGTGTGTACCAGTGCCACACATCAGTGCCCACCATTGCCACCTACCAGTGCCCACCTATCAGTGCCCATCAGTGCCACCTATCAGTGCCCAGTGCCACCTATGAGTGCCAATCAGTGCTGTCCATTAGTGCCCATCAGTGCCGCTTAGCAGTGTCCGTCATTGCTGCATATCAGTGCCCATCAGTGCTGTATATCAGTGCCACCTCTCAGTACCCGTCAATGCTGCTTATCAGTGCCGCCTAACAGTGCTAATCATCGCTGCATATAAGTGCCTCATCATCAGTGCCACCTCATCAGTGCTGCCTCATCAGTGCCAATCAGTACTGCCACATCAGTGCCCGTCAGTGTAGCCTCATCAGTGCCCACCAGTGATGGAGAAAATTTACTTATTTACAAAGTTTTGTGACAAAAATAGAGAATTTTTTTTCAAAATTTTCGGTCTTTTTTTATTTGTAGCGCAAAAAATAAAAACCGCAGGGGTGATCAAATACCACCAAAAGAAAGCTCTATTTGTGGGAACAAAATGATAAAAACTTTGTTTGGGTACAGCGTCGCACGACCGCGCAATTGTCATTCAAAGCGCAACAGCACTGAAAACTGAAAATTGGTCTGGTAGTAAAGGGTTCTAAGTGCATAGTATTGAAGTGGTTAAAGACGCCTATTGACGCCGATGCTCACTAACGCTCACTAACGCCGATGCATAACGTCAAAAAAAGCGCAGATTTTTTTCCCTGACGTCGGGCCCGATGTTTTCCTTATTTTTTTAAGATACGCCCGTGTGTATGAGTCCTAAATGTTGTGTTCCTCAAAACTGACCTCCAGACAAGCTGATAAACTGATGAGATATACTGAATATATTGGAGCTGTTTAACTTGTTTGAGTATTTGTATTTCTGTCATTCCAGTAAAAGATTGACTCAATTGTACCACACCACACAGTCCTGTCTGGTCCGGCAGGAGACCTATTTTTTCTCTATTTTGTTCCCCCCACAACCTGAGACTGGACAGTGAAAGGAGATTCAACAGAAGGATGAGCTCATCTCTGTCACTCTGCTTTCCTCTCCAACTAATATGTTCTTTGTTAGCACTTGGGCATTGCAGTGGAGCTGTTTGGATCCTTGTGCTGTTTCTCTCTCTACCAGTTTGAGCTCTGCTGTACAGGTCCTGCTAGAGACTGATGCTAAGTCAAATCCAGGTACCTACAATGCTTCCAGTAAAAAATTACACTTAATGATGCACTAATGAATACAGAGCAGCATTCATGTTTGTCTCTTATACCTGCCTACAATTGAGCTTTAACATTCTAAAGCAGGGACCCGACTTCCACAAAACCTCCTCTGTAAAGCCAGACTCCCTGAAGCCCCCTGTGGATATATTTTTTGAAAAACCATATGCATACCGTTTACCAGTAGTGTTCAGGCCGGTACAATGATGTCACGGGTCCTTGGTTTTTTTTATTGGCCGCTGTTGCTCTTCAACCTGGACATAACAGTGCTCACATAATGACATGTGAATGCATTTTGTTCAGTAATTCTGCATGCCTAGGCTGCTTCAGGATACTACCCTAGGGGGTGGATCTAGGATGACCTGGACTCACTGGAAGTATGTTGGATAATGTCAGCTGTCATTCAACTCCAAGGCTGGCTGTATGGCAGAGAAGTAGTAATGCACAGGACAACTCCAGAATGTATAATTTACAAATTAGAGGATTTCCAAAATAATAAAATAATTCAAGACTAAAAAGTATATAACTATTTTAGTAAAGACAAAGGTACTCTCTGTATATAAAGAAACCAGAGATAGGAAACAAATCTAAGTCTATATATATTGCTCTATTTCATAGTTAGTTGTTTGGGGTAAAATAGTAGGCCATGGTAAATTATTTTGGTAAAATATAAAAGTAACAGTAACAAACCATGTCTCGAAAGTGTATAGAGAATACCTTTATTTCCATGTGGCTTTTTTCAGTGACATAATACATAGTATTCAAAGCCCTCCAAAAAGGTTCCCAGAGGTCCTTGGTTTCCAAGAAGACCTTAGATTATGATGAGGAGCAGAGGCATGCCAGAGCTAAGATGTGTCATGTTGAATGATGACTATAGGTCTGTACAGATAAGGATAAAAGGAACTTTATTCACACACATAACACGTTTCACAGTTTAACGGCTGCTTCATAACAGCATACAGCACTGTACCGTGTTCAGATTAGCTTTTCAGTATCCAGAACATCCACACCAGTTATTTCCAAGAATAGCGTTGCATATGCAAATAAAAATACAATTTTCTTTATCCATACTGGCTGAAATTTGCTTTCTAAATTTTAATTAATGCACCTGTGACTACTATGCCTTTGAAATATCTCTGAAATAAGGTATAAATCTGCAATACATTTGCAAGCAAGGTTTGCTAAGGGAAGAGAAGCTGTGATTTAGCTGAGTAGCTTAACAGTTTAAAACATAGAGTTCCAAACAAGAGCATATCAAACAAGGTAAGTCTTTGATTTGTATACAAATTCTTATTGTTATTCTTGTGGTAAGTGCAAGAAATCGCATTTTATTATTTGTTAATTCCCTTAGTGAAAGCATCTCCAAGTAGTTTATCATTACTTCCTCATATTTGGTATACTGTCCTAAGCACACATTGGCAATGTAATGTTAGCTAAAAGACAATTTTAAGTTTAAGTTAAAAAGTTATATTGCACATACAATCTTCCCACTTAAAGTGGAACTTCAATAATAAAAAAAAATGCGAACTTACATACTCTTGAGCATATAAATTTCTTGCTTTTCTGCCCACATTGTACACTGAGCAAACGCAGCTGGGGGTAATGATATTTTGGCCCAGTCAATCAAAACAGCAGAAGATCAGAAAACCAGAAGAAGACCAGCCAAAGATGTCAGCGGCCAGTGAGGGAGATTCAGGACACCGCAGTGCTGGAATGGAGGTGAGTATAGTCCTGCTTTAAGTCAGGCATATCACAAGCCCACAAGCTGATATTCCCTACAATGATGCACAGGAGACAGTCTATCCTCTGTGCTCTGTATCTGACAATGGCATAGTAGCACTTGTAATGTCTTTACTGAATCTAAACAGATTTCTAATGATAATAAAACACTTCTCACAATTTTTTTTAAAAATATATTAACCATAAGAGAAATATGTGTGATAATACAGGACCTTTTACAGCTAAAATCCAGAGTGTAATACAAAAAAACAACATATAATTCAGTTTTGTAGTCATTAATAATTCAAAGTGTTTTAAATGCAAATAATAAATGGATCTAATATGATATGATCTTCTTTTGATCCCCTGTATTGCAGCAGTCTGGGAGAGGGCAAGACATCATTGGAAGACAATCCACTGTGCTGCATGTAGGCAGGTGCTATATTGTGTCCACCGCAGGTGCACATGGGACTAAGTTGTCCTCTGGCATGTACTCCAGTTGGCCATCTTGGGGAGGACAGTGTCTTATTGGAAGCCAAATTCCTGTGAGATCTGGAAAGCTATCTTGGGCTGAAATAGTCCCAAAATAGTGCCCTCTGCTAGTTGAGCCCTTTGATTGGAGAGCGCCAAACATCTTATAAGGAAGCAGTATTTCTACTGCTTCTGTATATGGCAGCTTTCTTCTTTCAATGGTTGCTACCAAAATCTGGTTAATGCCCACCAAATCCAACAGTCATAGAATATCTGAGGAACATAGAAGGTGAAATTGACACTGTTGCCACCACACTGTTGGCTGAAGATAGCTTACAGGCAGGAGGTAGTGTGTCTATTTCTTGTGGAAGCTAAGAAAAAGCTGCAGAGGACTACTGTAATAGTTGAACCTTGCTGTGACCTGAAGTTATGGGGAGACTGACTGATAGCTAGAACCCTGCTGTTGGTACAATGAGGAATGGTACTAGCCCAACTAGTCAACTTGGTGATCATTCCTGTTCAGCTGTCTGCTCATTTGGTAATTGCAGATGTGTACACAATTCCAAAAATTCTGCAACCTCCTGTCCTGGGGTAGAAGCTGCTCTGCCTCCTTGATGGCTACTATTCCAGCATTGGATGATCAGCTGGTGGAACATTGTTACTAAATTTTGTGTGGGGTCACCGCCTTTTAACGAATGCGTTGCTATGTTGCAGTCCCTGCCTTATTAAGTATTGACACAAAAGCATACTCGTTGGGCTTTATGTTCAACACATGCAATTCTTTATGACCAAACAAAAACTACTGTAGCCAGGTCCGCAATACATTTAGGGCTACAGCTGCCTGGATTGGGCAGTGACAGCTCTCAAAGCTGCCCACACACTGCAGCTGTCATCTCTCCCCAGCCACCAGTGAGCAGAGGAGAGGCCGTATGGACAGAGAGGGAGAGAGAGAGGACACAAGCACTGTGACAAGGATGCAATTGCAGCCACAGCCACCAAAGGAGAGCACTGCCCAGCAGCCAGGATACAAAGCATGTGATTGGCTGCAGGGCAGCAGAGGAGAGGAGAAGCTGCCTGAATTTGTAAATGTCTATAAATATATTATGTATGCACCTCCTGATCCTGGATTGCTGGCTTTGAAACCCTGGGAGGAGGAGGAAGCTACATTTCTTGTCCACGCTGCTAAACCCCAAGCCAGAAAAGACTATTATGCAAGTATTCCTATGATCTAATAGTTTAGCTGTAGTGTATATCTACACCCTTGTGACAGACAGAGTATTCCTGTCCTATTCTTGCTATTATTTCACATGCACAGTGCCAGATAGCTAGGACTGTGGTACTGTATGTGTAGTGGCCATCTTCCAGTATATTGTTATGCAAACCTATGTATTGCAATATGGCTTATAATCAGATCCTGATATTCTAGTTAGCTCTGTGCCTTCTGGTCTGGGATTCTATTGCTAGTTTTAGTTTAGGGCTTGATAACCTTAGGCTTCCAGTGGCAATTTCAGGATAGCGTAGAGGTCCAATTGTATGTCAGATTAGAAAATAATAGGGACGGAATAAAGCACAGACTAGATAGACTGACTCTGAGTTCCAGTACCACAGTCCCACACCACAGTTCCTGCCTGGTTGGACAACAGTTAAAGGTTCTGCCCATGACAGCAGATCTCGTCTTCAGGTCTCCAATGCAAAGACAAATACCGCATCATCCTCAGGGGCCCCTGCAGCTTGACTTTGCTGCAAAATTCATCTGGAGGTATCTCTGTTAATAAGTATGTATACCTGGGTATATGTGCACAATTCCATAAACACTCCTATCTGGTCCTTTGCTGCTAATACCTGTTTGTACATTTGATGTATGTACTATTATTAATCTCTTCTTATATAAAGCTTGTAATATTTCTGTACTGGTGTGCATCTATATACTTATGGCTAAAGTGTTTGCAAACCTCAGGCATTAAATATCAACAAAGCATATCCCTCTATAATGTATACTGTACTTGACTTAAATAAGAGCACTAAGGGGTTCATTTACTAAGAAAACCGGGAAGTAATGGTTACTCTACATTTAGTTAATCCCAATCAAGCCAATTAAGATTTACACTAGGTGAACATGTGAGTGAAAAAGAAAGTAAATCCCGGAGAACATGCCTTAGTAAATTCGGAATTTGCGCTAATCTGCGATTCCACAGATCTGCATGTGCCATTTGCTACCAAGTTATTATATAACACTGCACTGTAACCATGATCCACGTATGTGAAGAAAACATTTTTTTGTGAGGTGTGCTCTACCACGTGTGCATCTATTGACTGCAATTAGTATTCCTAGTTTGTTTTCTTCTTTTGCTAACGAATGCAGTTATGAATGAGTATTGCAGAGTAATGTCTGCTATTCTGTAAAGTTACATGTATTGAACATATACGGTTACATGTCTGTTGTATGTTATTTTTTTTTATTCAGGTGACTATATAGCAGTAAATATTTATGTTCATTCTTTAATCATACTACACTATTATGCAGGTCTCAGCGTACTTAGCACAATGGGTTTGTGGTCTGCTCAGATGTCTCCAAAGCACTCAAGTTATGAGTTCAATTCCCAGCCAACCTACCACCCACCTAAGGCAGCTGTGTTTATTTTTACAGTGCACAAGCAAATTAAGATAAACAAACAAAAAATGTAAACTGCCCGTTAACTAGTGTGTGAAGTTTGGAATTCCACACCATAATATTATTGAATACTTACATAACATTGCATGCATTTGAAGAGTTAATATAATAGAATCAACCAAATTAAAGTGCATTGGCTAATTGGCCTTCGCCTATTTTCAGCATATGCTGCTGAGTGCGGGAGCTATAGTGAATTAATTTTAGAGCTAATTAGCCCGTTCTTGGCTATTTTGAGAGTATTTATTCTCCCATTCTCATATTAGAGCTATAGTAAATAAACCCATAAGTGTAATCTTTGTCTGCTGCTTCTTTTCTCTGCTATCAGCATGAGTCACTTCTGACAAGATTTTCTTGACTCCAAGAGAAAAATGGTGACAGGGGAGGGACCTTCAGCAGATTAATAGCCTCAGCTCTGCTCTTGTAAGCTGTGTGGAGGGGGCCATGTTCCTCTCCCTACAATCAGCTCTCATAGCTCTCTTAACTGAGCTCTGCAGAGTGTAAACTAAGCCCTCTGCCCCCTTGTTTCTGAACTCTCAGACAAGCTTTATAAATGCAGCACTTTGAACTACTGTAGAGAAGAGGTCAGTCACTTCACTGGATATGTTTAAGGATTTACAACCACTTTAATGTTACATGCTGTTTGTGGTAGTTCTTCTGCTCCCAATTACTTTGATTCAATTATTGATAAATTTCCCAGGAAAGGAATCCCCTTGGATGATGCCATGTCAGTAACTCAGTAACATAGAAGGTGCAAGTATTGGTGGTGGCTGTCAAGCCTCTTTCTTTCTCAGTAGTAGAGTTGAGCGGACACCTGGATGTTCGGATTCGGCGGGTTCAGCCGAACTTTGCAAAAAAGTTCGAGTTCGGCCCCGAACTTGACCCAGACTTGACCCCGAACCCCATTGAAGTCAATGGTGACCTGAACTTTTGGACACTAAAATGGCTCTAAAAAAGTCCTGGAAAGGGCTAGAGGGCTGCAAAATGAAGCAAAATGGGGGTAAGAGTAGGACAAGTGCCCTGCAAACAAATGTGGATAGGGAAATAACTTAAAATCACATAAAAAAATAAAAAATGGAGGAGGAGGCGGATGTGGAGTAGGAGGTTGAGGAGGCGGTGACCGTGGCGGTGTAGGTGGAAGTGGCGGGGGAGGAGGAGGAGGTAGCCAACACTGTTTTTTGTTTGTTTGGTTTTTTTTTTCTAATTGGGGTAGCCCCCAAAATATTGAGACATATTAAAAAAAAAAAAAGATCACTATCTGCAAAAAAAAAAAAAGATCACTATCTGCAGACAAACCCAGAGATGTTCTAGCACGGGCATTCAGGCCTACCATATAACGTTGAAGGTTCTGTCGGCTACTCGCACATGAGGAAGGTGTTTCAATTGTGCGTGTAGCTGGCACAGATCGACCACGTCCTCTCCTTGCAACAGGAGCTTCACCAACACCACCAACACCAGCAGCACCAGCAGCACCACGACCACGTCCCTTATTTGACACTCTCCTCATTCTGGACGCAAATGTACTATTTAGCACACATTTATATTATTTTTTAAACCAGCAATGTCGACGCACTTTTTAATTTTGTGCAAGAAATGCACAGCAAGGAGCAAATGTACTATGTAGCACTATTTATTATTATTTTTTTAAACCAGCAATGTAGAGGCACTTTTTAATTTTGTGCAAGAAATGCACCGCTGGCCGCAAATGTAATATTTAAAATATTTCTTTTTTTAAACAAGCAATGTAGACACACTTTTTATTTTTGTGCAAGAAATGCACCGCTGGCCGCAAATGTAGCATTTAGAATATTTTTTTTTTAAACCAGCAATGTAGATGCACTTTTTATTTTTGTGCAAGAAATGCACAGCAAGGTGCAAATGTGCTATGTAGCACTATTTATTAATAATAAGAAAAAATAATAATAAATTATTATTCTTTTTTTTAAAACCAGCAATGTAGACGCACTTTTTATTTTTGTGCAAGAAATGCACCACTGGCCGCAAATGTAATATTTAGAATATTTTTTTTTTAAAACCAGCAATGTAGATGCACTTTTTATTTTTGTGCAAGAAATGCACAGCAAGGTGCAAATGTACTATGTAGCACTATTTATTAATAATAAAATAAAAAAGAATAATAAATTATTATTATTTTTTTTTTAAACCAGCAATGTAGACGCACTTTTTATTTTTGTGCAAGAAATGCACCACTGGCCGCAAATGTATAATTTAGAATATTTTTTTTGAAACTAGCAATGTAGACTCACTTTTTATTTTTGTGCAAGAAATGCAGAGTAAGGTGCAAATGTACTATGTAGCACTATTTATTAATAATAAAAAAAGAATAATAAATTATTATTCTATTATTTTTAAACCAGCAGACGCACGTTTTATTTTTGTGCAATAAATGCACCGCTAGCCGCAAATGTAGTATTTAGAATATTTTTTTTCTTTTAAACCAGCAATGTAGACGCACTTTTTAATTGTGTGCAAGAAATGCCCCGCTGGCCGCAAATGTAATATTTTGCACAAAAAAAAAATGTCTAATTTGTCTAACTGCAATGTAAACACGATTAAAGTAGTGTCCCTGCAAACGTCCATCTAACAAACAGAAATTTTGCCTAGGTTTTATATGAGGCACTTTGCTTAGCAAACAAAATGTACTCTACAGAACAAAAATCTCCTCTAGTACCCACCCACCAATAAATCACAGTTTTTAACAGATTTTCTAAAGCTAATCTGTCCCTCACAGCAGCAGCAGGATCCTCTCCCTACACTAGTATGAGATGATGTGACATGCAGCACTACGTGACTCCAGCTTATATAGAGGCTGGGTCACATGATGCACTGGCCAATCACAGCCATGCCATTAGTAGGCATGGCTGTGATGGCTTCTAAGAGCAAATGAGTGACACGCTTGTTGATTGGCTGCCCTGCAGCTATTCAAAAGGCGAGAAAAAATACCCGAACCCGGACTTTTTCTCAAATGTCTGGGTTCGGGTTCGGGACACGGACACCCTAAAGTCAGGCACGAACCCAAACTTTACAGTTCGGGTTCACTCAACTCTAATTGTGAGCTTTAATCTGGTGAATAGGTGGTGATACGTAGTAATGTACTGGTGTTCATTTTTGTTTGGTTTTGTTCAGTTTTGTTTTGTTTCATTTTGCCTTATTTTTTTTTGCCTTGCTCTGTTTTGTTTTGTCTCTTTCTGTTTAGTTTTGTCCCATTTAGTTTTTGTTTTGTTCTGTTTCATTATGTATTTTTCTGTGTTGGAGTGTGTTGGGTTCTCTGTTTTGCTTTTTTGGGGCCTTTGTTTGTATTGGGATATGTCTTAAGCTGCATATTCTTCCCCCGGTTATTCCTTTTCCTGGTTTGTGTCTCTACAATTGAATGGCTCTGGCTGTTGCCTCCACCAACTGGGAGTTGTTCTGGTGGGAGTTGGGTTGTTCACCATGGTGTTCATTGTGGAGCACATATGGCGGCAAACGAATGGGGCTGATGCGACTCCTGGCCTGGATGAATGTGATTTACGGTGGCTCCAGCTCTGGGCGGTCAGCCATGGCTGTATAGGTGGCACCTATGTAGGCACCACCAGTTATCCCCATTACACCTCTCACCTGTGGAAAGGGAACCTCTCCACCTGCAGCACATTTTTTCTGGATGGATGGGGAATACTGTACCCAATGGCTAGAAAGTGGTCCCTTGGAGGATGAGGACACCATATAAGAAGTTGATTAGTAGGGGGTTGGTAAATGTTTGGTGGTGCTGTGATGAATCGGGACCTCACAAGAAAGACACGTTGTTATATTTGAAGGACATGTACGTTTGCTCTCTTTCTTTGGGGGGCTAGTTAGGAATTTGGTTGCATGGTTTATCCTCACCATCATGATATTATGTATGTCATTTTGCAGCATCCAGAATTATTTTTCAGGCAATTAGACTGGAACATACATACTTACACTTCTCTTGGGATTTGTTCATGTTTGTGTTATGTGAGTGGATTTTGATGTTTGGTTTAATGCTTTTCAATGTGTTCCTACTTAGATCTTTATATATACTTTTGGATATACAGTCAAGTCCATAAATATTGGGACGTTGACACAATTCTAATCTTTTTGGCTCTATACACCACCACAATGGATTTGAAATGAAAATAACAAGATGTGCTTTAACTGCAGACTTTCAGCTTTAATTTGAGGGTATTTACATCCAAATCAGGTGAACGGTGTAGGAATTACAACAGTTTGTATATGTGCCTCCCACTTTTTAAGGGACCAAAAGTAATGGGACAATTGACTGCTCAGCTGTTCCATGGCCAGGTGTGTGTTATTCCCTCATTATCTATCCCATTTACAAGGAGCAGATAAAAGGTCCAGAGTTAATTTCAAGTGTGATATTTGCATTTGGAATCTGTTGCCGTCAACTCTCAATATGAGATCCAAAGAGCTGTCACTATCAGTGAAGCAAGCCATCATTAGGCCTGAAAAAAACAAAACAAACCCATCAGAGAGATAGCAAAAACATTAGGTGTGGCCAAATCAACTGTTTGGAACATCTTTAAAAAGAAAGAATGCACCGGTGAGCTCAGCAATACCAAAAGACCCGGAAGACCAAGGAAAACAACTGTGGTGGTAACCGAAGAAAACACCCTTCACAACAGTTGGCCAGATCAAGAACACTCTCCAGGAGGTAGGTGTATGTGTGTCAAAGTCAACAATCAAGAGAAGACTTCACCAGAGTGAATACAGAGGGTTCACTACAAGATATAAACCATTGGTGAGCCTCAAAAATAGGAAGGCCAGATTAGAGTTTGCCAAACAACATCTAAAAAAGCCTTCACAGTTCTGGAACAACATCCTATGGACAGATGAGACAAAGATCAACTTGTACCAGAGTGATGGGAGGAGAAGAGTATGGAGAAGGAAAGGAACTGCTCATGATCCAAAGCATACCACCTCATCAGTGCAGCATGGTGGTGGTAGTGTCATGGCGTGGGCATGTATGGCTGCCAATGGAACTGATTCTCTTGTATTTATTGATGATGTGACTGCTGACAAAAGCAGCAGGATGAATTCTGAAGTGTTTCGGGCAATATTATCTGCTCATATTCAGCCAAATGCTTCAGAACTCATTGAGCAGCGCTTCACAGTGCAGATGGACAATGACCTGAAGCAGACTGCGAAAGCAACCAAAGAATTTTTTAAGGGAAAGAAGTGGAATGTTATGCAATGGCCAAGTCAATCACCTGACCTGAATCCGATTGAGCATGAATTTCACTTGCTGAAGACAAAACTGAAGGGAAAATGCACCAAGAAGAAGCAGGAACTGAAGACAGTTGCAGTATAGGCCTGGCAGAGCATCACCAGGGATGAAACCCAGCGTCTGGTGATGTCTATGCATTCCAGACTTCAGGCTGTAATTGACTGCAAAGGATTTGCAACCAAGTATTAAAAAGTGAAAGTTTGATTTATGATTGTTAATCTGTCCCATTACTTTTGGTCCCTTAAAAAGTGGGAGGCACATATACAAACTGTTGTAATTCCTACACCGTTCACCTGATTTGGATGTAAATACCCTCCAATTAAAGCTGAAAGTCTGCAGTTAAAGAACATCTTGTTTGTTCCATTTCAAATCCATTGTGGTGGTGTATAGAGCCAAAAAGATTAGAATTGTGTCGATGTTCCAATATTTATGGACCTGACTGTACTTTTATATTTCCCTTGAGGGTGTATACCCTCCCACAAGCTGGGTAGGAGGACTTAGTAGGAGCTCTATTGACACATCTGTGGTTGTTTGGTTACTCTGTGGAGGTGAGCTATTATGTTATATGTATTTTTCCTTGTTTTTCCTCCTTTTTCCCCATTTTCTCACCGGATGGACAGTATAAAATGTATATAATATTCATGCATTATATTGACGTTAATTCAGATTATTTGTTGCAGATGGATTCTGGTTATTTTAGTCATACAGGAAAGCTCCATTTACAATTCTGAAGAAGCAGTAATCCCATGAAATGTGTAGACTGATGCACTTTGCACATTGAGCTTTCTATGATAATATAGGGATCACAGAAGTGCAGTTTGTTCTGCACTCCTGTGACCCATTTTCAGCCGACAGTTGTCTAAAATCCGCTGTCGACTGCCTATCACTCAGCTAAGCCATGCTTGGGAAGGATGCTGACTTTACAGTGGGGATCCACCCTGATGCCTGGACCAGCAGCTGACTCAACCTCTCAGCAATCCACTGAGAGCCTGAAACAGCCACTCACTTCTCACTGAAGGCTAAGAACCGAATGAACAGTGGTGTTTGATCACTCAGTTTTTTAGTTTTATGTGGGAGTGTTGTGGGAGCTGATTTAGGATTTTAAACTTTGTATGAATTAAAGATACCCTTTTTTACTTGAAACGTTTTTATTGGACACATTATTATACAACATGGGCAGAGCATAAGCAAAGTCCTCATATAGCTTATTTGATCTTATGTACAATTTAATTGGGTTGTGTTATGTTTTTCTTTGGTCATTAAAGTGTTTGTAATCAATAACTTTGTAAAACAACCCATTCCGTTTAAAATTGAAATGAAAGGCAAATGTTTGTGTATTTTATAAATACCTTTTCTTCCCTTTTTTACATGTGATCATATTCCTCTGTTCTCAGCTGCATAATAACTGGGGAGAGGAGAAACAAATGTACACTGAGCTTCCCAGTGAATGGCTGTGTGGGGGGGGGGGGGGCGTGTCAGGAAAAGTCTGATGATTGGAGGAGAATGGCCTGAGTTCCCAGCACAACTAGAGAACTGACCACAGCAAGCTCTCCTGCCTCGTGTGGTCAGTTTTTAACAAGAAATCAGAGGGACTGACGAAAGCACCAGGGATTTCACACAAAGGTAGCAATACAAAGAGAACAGGAAACTTTGTCATACAAGTATATGGTACAGCAGACACGTAACAAACACTTTCACTGCATGGATACCCTCCTATTGTGTTATTTCAATACTCTGTAATCCAGCAGCCCATGAGCCCATGTTACCATGTTCATGTACTCTTGAGGGAAATGGATATGTATCCATATTCAACCATAACCGGGAGGGGTTTGGTGTGGCAGAAGGCAGTCATTAGGTGTCTCTATTGGATTTGTTCTTTTTGGATGAGCGCTTCTGGGACACCACCTGCCAATCCGCTTGCATGGACAGAGCTCTATCAATTTGTATTGGATCTGGCGGTGGGTCGACGATGATTTCCCATTGCCTGAGAGCCGATAGGCCTTCTTCCAGGGAAGACACAGAAATATTAGTGCCATTGTGGGAAATCAACAGAGTTGCTGGATACTTCCACTTATTTGTAAAGTGGTGATTGCGTAGTGCCTTGGTCATTGTGGCCAAGTTCCTTCTGTGTTGTAAAGTGTGTCTGGAAAGATCTGAGAGTAGTTGCAGAGATGCGTACGAGGACAGGCGTTGGTCAGGGTTGCTCAATGTGTTTAGGAGGATTTCCTTTGTGCGGTAGAAATGCATCCTGAGAAGAACATCCCTGGGACTTTCTTCTGCTAGGAATGGTGGCTTTGGTACTCTGTGTACCTTGTCAACTGTAAGCTCTATGGAGTAGAGTGTTGGGGCTAGGGCTGAAAACATGTCTTTGGAGAAGCTGTGTGGTAGTCACTGCCTCTGGTATTACTCTGATTTTAAGATTATTCCTCCTGGATCTATCTTCTGAATAAGCTAGTTTGTCTTTTAGCCAGAGGATTTCATCCCCGTGTGCGCTGTGTGTAGCTACCATGGTGTTGAAGGAGGTGGAGTATTCCCCCATTGCTTTCTCCACATGGTCAAACCTGTTTCCCAGTACCTGTACTTTTTCCTGACATTTCTTGACTGTGTGCAACATATCATAATGCAGGGATGTTCTGAGTGACATTAACATGCCCTTTAGAACAGTGTCAGACACTGCCTGTTCAGATAGATAGATAGATACAATTGTCATTGCATTGTACAGGTACATAACAAAGAAATGCAGTTTGGCATCTACCAGAAGTGCAAAAAGTAGCTATCGTGCGAAAGTGCAGATAAATATATAGCATGTATACAAGAAGTAATAAAGTAGTAAACATGTAAAGAATAATGAAAAAGTTAACAAGCTAAATAAGCAGTCTTGTGTATATATATATATATATATATATATATATATATATATATATATATATATATATATATATATATATCTACACACACATTACATGCACAAGTGAATAAAATGTTGGACAGAATGTACAGTAGGGATATTAGTACATAATATGTATGGGGGGACCCTACAATAGGATCCTGTATCAGAGGTGTAGAAAGCCTTGCTGTGGCCTGCGTCCCACTCACCTCCATGCTGGGTGACCAGGGGGTCCCTCCTGAAGAAGCCGTTCTTTGCTTTGTTTTTGCTGGGCTTCTGGAGGTGGGGGTCAAAGCTGCGGAGGATGTCCCGCTTTCCAGGTGGTCCGGTGTGTGCCCTGTTTTGTGTCCCGGCGAGCCGGAGTATGAGGCTGTGGCCTGCTCGTTCCTCCGCGCGGTGCGGACCCCAATGCCATTTTGTTGTGGTTTCCTCTGTGTTGCCGGGAAGAAGCTGGTCAGCGGCCCCTTTCGCCTTCTCAGAATTCCCGGGTGATTGCTGAGTGTCCTAGGCACTGGGGGAAGTGTCTGTGTGGGCTGTAAGCTCCCGTAGTTGCGGTATTTCCCGGGGGTCCATATTGGAACTCAGACGCCATGCCCCCGGTTTTTCTTTTTTAACTTAACCACGGAAGCCTAGGTAAATTGTATAATACTATTAATTAATTCGTGACAGAGCCACTTTAAGGAAGATTTGAGTACTTTGCCAAGTGTATGTAAAAATACAGTTAATGCTTTTTTAATCAATCCATAACTAGCTAAAATTGTATTTTTTAATGTTTGTATAATATTTAAAAATACAAAGAAATCATCAAATTTTACACCTAAACTATTATTGTTAGCATAAACAAATCTGTGAATTTTAGAAAGAGTGTTACTTTTCATTGTTAGTTTCTTGGATTAATATTTAACTTTGGCAAAAGGTTTGTTTAGAAGAGCCATTTAAAGCCTAATGAGAACAATTTCAACATAATGAAAATGTGATTAACAACTTGTGCCAATTGGCAGCACATTTCTTGATAATGAAAAATGACACAAATTAGTGCAGTGCTGGATAACTATGTTCCACTTATTAAAATGTACAAATCAAATTTTCTTTGTTTTTAATGATTTGATCTGCTTTTTTAGCTGTCTTGGAGTGGAGCAAAGATATGCACATTGTTCTGCTTTTTATAACCTATAGAAGATAGTTGCAGATGCATATTAATTAATGAAAAAAATGTTAAAATATTTATTCTTCTGTTGTTATTTCTTAGGCAAAAACACTAGGCCAATATATCACCTTCCTTAACCACTTAAAGTGGTTGCTAAGTCACTTGTATAAAATGCTCCTATTCCTTCTGTATTAGCACAATACGTTCCCCTGTGCTTGTGTTATAACATATAATTATCTGTATAGATAACACACAGGCTTCCTAGGATCAGTTGTTGTTTTTCTCTCTCCTCTGCTCAGCAAAGAGTTCCTGAGGGTGGGGCCTCGTCACTTTTTTGAGCTAAAAAATTAGACAACAATTTTTTCTACATTGTGAAAGATAATGTTATACCGAGTAAATTGATACCCAACATGTCATGCTTCAAAATTGCGCCCGCTTGTGGAATGGTGACAAACTTTGGCACTTAAAAATGTCCATCGGCGACATTCAAAAATTTCTACAGGTTAGCAGTTTTGAGTTAGAGAGGAGATCTAGCACTAGAATTATTGCTCTCACTGTAACGATCGCGGTGATACCTCACATGTGTGGTTTGAACACCGATTTCATATGTGGGCGGGACTTGCATATGCGTTCGCTTTTGCACATGAGCTCAGCGGGACGGGGTGCTTTCAATTTTTTTTTTGCACTAAAATTCAATGAAAAAAATAAAAAAATAAATAAATAAATGTCATTTGAAAAAAAATAAAAATGTTTCCCCTTTGAGAGCATTGGATGGAAGTGACGTTTGATGTCGCTTCCGCCCTTCAATGCTATGGAGCCAAGCATGGGCCATCTTCCCCTCAGTCGGCATCCAGGCATTGAGGGGAGAGCTTCGGATCGTCTCCACCGCTACCGACAGCTCCGGTAAGTGGCAGAGATGACCGGAAAGTGGCGGTAGGGGGCACCTATTTACCCATGACAGGGGTAGTTACAATGGTCAGTTTCTATTCATTTATGTAAAACTGTTATCCCAAAATCATAAAAAAAACAGTTTGCTCGATAAAGCGTTAACTGGAGTTAAGCTTCAATTTGTTAGTCAAGTGTATCTAAATCTGCTGGTATACCTTAACCCTCTCCCTATGCTGACAATTCTGCTGTCCAAATGTCAAGGGGTGGGTGACAGGAGCACCCAGAGTCAGGTAAAACGTTATTGGGTGTTTATTTTGATTGTAATAGATTTAATAAGGTCAAGCCAACGCGTTTCAGGGGATCAAGGACTCCCCATTCTTCAGGGCTTGCTGCATGTGTCCAGTTAGACACATGTGACAACTGGACACATGCAGCAAGCCCTGAAGAATGGGGAGTCCTTGATCCCCCGAAATGCATTGGCTTGACCTTATTGTATCTACTACAATCAAAATAAACACCCAATAACTTTTTACCTGACTCTGGGTGCTCCTGTCACCCACCCCTTGATCTAAGCGTGGAAATAACTTTCTAAGCCGTATCCAGAGGTAGAAGCCCAAGCCCCGCAAGTGGGCCAACCACCTCTCCTCTATCTAGCCATCTAGATGCACTGGGAGTGTGTACGCTCCCACTACTATTCACACACAGACTCTGAACCAAGGGAGTCAGTCCAGCGCCAGGGCTGTCTTACTGAGCGGGCACACCTGGGCACAGCCCAGGGGCCCCAGGAGCACATGGGGCCCTATCAGGGCTTGTCAGATCTAGGGCAGGGTGACCACCAGTGTGACCATAGATCCAGCACAGAAAGTGATGGGGAGGCAAGTCGGGGGCTATGGCTGCAGTGAGAGTGAGTAGAGCTGTCAAATTGAAGCTCTGATGTCGGGGTGGGCGGGGCCAATATGAATAACCCCACCCCCTTTGTCAGACAGTCCAGTGCAGAGACAAACAGCCGAGTTTTTGGCAGAACACTCAGTGGCCTTTATACATTGGGGACAGGAAGAACAGCAGGGGGCCCTGCAGCTTACAAGCATCTCCCTCCCTCTGCCTTTCTGCTGCATTAGCAGACGACCCACGGCCTCCTGTCATTGCTCTCCCTGCACAGTGCTCTGATGTCAGCTCTTCTTCCCTGCATTACCGTCTATCAACCTCGTAAGTTTTGTTACCCCTCCCCCCTTCCAGATACTTTTTCTGCTCACATTCTCCCTTCTTGGACTGTGCCCAGGTCAGTCTCCATGCAGTGACTCCTCTACTCCTCCTCCCATCCCATCTATCCTGTCTTCCTCCAACTCACTGCCCCCAGCCTGTGTGTTCTTTAATGCTCTCCCCTCTCCAGCTCTGCCCCCTGACACAGTCACAGCCCATCACCTACATTCATGTCTTCTATCTTATCTTCTCCAGCATGGCTTCTCACTCCTCTCTTCTAGTCTCATTCCTCCTCATTCCCCTATCTAATGTAACTTCTACTCCCCCTCTACACCATCACCCCTAACACACTCAGCCCCCTCTACAGATCTATGTATAACTGCTTAGCCACTTTTATTTAACCCTTTACTAACTGATCTGGTTAATGTGTCACATTTTCTGTTACCTATAGCTTAGATCTGTCATTATAGGATTCTGAGTCTGAGCGCTAGTCCAATTCCCTCACCTATAATAACTTTCAGGCCGGGTTCACACTTGTGCAACCACAAACATTGCATGTGATCCGCACCACTTTGCTGTGCACATCACATGCAATGTCTGTGCAACTGTATGGCTGAAATCCCCCTACATTTACACCAAAATGGTGCAAGACTCTTTTTTTGGTCCGCACAGGAATCGGATCACATGGGTGTGACCACCCATGCGATCCGATTCCTGTAGCATTTCACAGTTCGCGCTGCAATCTGAGAACCAATCTGGGGGTGTCATTAGCTTTCTATTGACACCTGCAGAGGTCCACAGATGTCAGTGATGTCCACAGATGTCAGTGTGAACCGTCTGTGATTCAGGTGCAATGCGGGAACCCACACATGATTCACAGGGTTTCCTGCATCGCACCAGTGTGAACCCAGCCTTAATCATTTCACTATATTTCTATTTTTTATTTTTTCATAATTAAAAAAAAATCAATGGATACTTAATAATCATTAATCTGGGGGGGGGGGGGGGGTTA
>BLSH010138543.1:988006-1007373 GCA_018402905.1 Glandirana rugosa
TAGTAAGCCCAGGTGCCCCCCCCTTAACCCCCTAACAAAGGTTTTAACCTCTTGATTGCCCCGTCACCAGTGATCACTGTATTAGTGTCACAGGTAATGCTAGTTAGTTAGGTTAGTTTTTTATTTTGTCAGGGTACCCACCTAATAAAGGTTTTAACCCCCTAGTCACCCAGCGGTGACATCAGTTAGGTTTTAGTGTCAGGGTACCTGCTGTATATACCTAATAAAGGTTTTAACCCCCTGATTGCCGGCTGTGACATCAATTGGGTTTTAGGGTCAGCGTAAATACCAGGCAGGGTCAGATTAGTGCAGATACTCTAACACGCACACTCACACTAGATAGGTCTGTTACTAGTATAGTATCTGAATGGATCAATATCTGTGATCTGATCAGATCTATACTAGCATTTCCAGTACTTTAGTGTTCCTAAAAAGGCGGCGTTAGCGGGATCAGCCCAGATACCTGCTAGCACCTGCATTTAGCCCCTCCGTCCAGCCCAGCCCACCCAAGTGCAGTATCAAATAGATCACTGACACTTACAAAACACAGCACACATAACTGTAGTGTTCGCAGAGTCACGCGCGATCCCTGCGAACCCTAAGAGTTATTTTGGTAGCTATTGAAGCAGGCTCTGACAACCAGGTGCGCTCTTTTGCCTGTGAGTCACACTAGTGTACCAATAGATTTAGAGGCCAAAATGTCCAAACAGATGTAAACTAGTGAAGAGGCCTACATGTTGCTGAGCATGACAGATAAGAGCGATGGAGGAGCCCCACTGTCAGATTCAGGCTCAGTATATGTACCAGTAGACAGCAGCATCACCCTGACAGATAGCTCTGATGAGGGAGTAGAGGTCCCTGCTAACGTCAGGCGTACCCGATCCCATTATGCTGTTGTTGAGGTGCACAAACCGCAGGGCTCTCGTGTAGAGCAGAGAGCCAGTACTAGTGCCGCTCATCCTTCTGGTGAACTGGCAAGCACCAGCGGCCTAGTACACCCTGGTCATAGTCAAACCAGAACTGCAGTAACACTTGGGGATGTGGCGAGTCCAATAAGTGCAATTCAAACTGGTGCGGTGGCAAGCCCAAGTAGTGTCCTGCAGCCACGAGAAGACAAAGACAGGCCCACAAAGCCCATAGTGCCCTTACCACTGCATATGCTAACCCTGATTGGCAACCCACCACTTCTGCAGTGCCCGTACTTCCCCCATTCACTGGCCAACCCGGCATTCAGGTGGAAACAGTTGATTTTACGTCACTTGATTTTTATTCACTGTTTTTCACCGAAGATCTCTATAGATTTATTTTGGACCAAAGCAATTTGTATGCTGGTCAATTCATTGCCACTAATCCCCATTTGTCACTTGCCAGAGACTGGAAACCTATTACTTTTCCAGAATGTAAGACCTTTCTGGGCCTTTCCCTCCTCATGGGCATATGTAGAAAATCTGAGTTGCGGCCATATTGGTCCACTGACCCAATTCACCATAAGCCCGTGTTGTCTGCTTCCATGACCAGGGCGCGATACGAGCAGATCTTGGGGTTCATGCATTTTAATGAAAATGAACTCTGTCGTCCTCGGGGTGATCTTGAATTTGATTGGCTCCACAAAATTCGTCCCCTTGTAAACCACTTCAACAAACAATTCACAGCCTTGTTTATTTCCGATCAAGTTGTCTGCGTAGATGAGTCCCTGATTACATTTTCTGGCCATCTTGCTTTCAAACAGTACCTCCCCAGCAAGCATGCCAGATACAGGTTCAAGATGTATAAGTTCTGTGACAGGGCCACAGGCTATGCATATAGTTTTATGATTTACGAGGGTAAAGATAGTCACATGGAGCCCCCCAACTGCCCAGACTAGATAGGGAGCACTGGCAAGATTGTTTGTAAATAACAAAGATAATGAACCTCCAGATACATTCCACTAGCTGGTCACTAGTCCACTCCTTCAATGTCTGGCGGCAATAGTCATGATCCTCTGTCACCAGCAGAGAAAAATAAATAGCCTCCTCTGGATGCATGTTACCACAAACAGCAAAACCAAGATGGCTTTTCTGTGCAGCCACTTCTGGTCAGGACTGGCCTTGGTATTATGTCAGGGACCAATGTGACCAGAAATGTGTGGACTGCAACAGAGTGCACAAAACGCAGGTAAATGTAAATAATATTTGTTAAAAAGATAAGTAAATAAATAACAAAGATAACGCACCTCCAATACATTAAATAGTGTAATCCAACCAGTGAACAAACAACCAGTGAACAAATGACAGACTAATTACAATATTTACAGAGCATGGGATATCCAAATCATAATTGTACCAGAGCCGGGGTCATACATGGGAGAACAAGCAGGAGGGAGCTGGGAACAAGGCAGGACAGGAAAAGGGAATCAGGAGATGGACTGGGCAGGAAAGAAGGAAACAGGCTGCAGGATCAGGGTCGGAGTCCAGGACAAGAGACAGGGAACAGGCTACAAGAACACAGGATCGTAGGTCAGGGGCACAAGGAGAAAATACCAGGGCAAATGAACACAGCATTCCCCAGGTTTAAATACACTTCCTGCAATCAGTCTCAGGTGATGCCTGATTGCAGGGCATAATGTCAGGTCCTGACTGCCAAAAGACACCTGCTGGTGGACACCAGAACTGCAGCCTATAGGTCTGGGAGAAACAGTGCCACCAGCAGGTGAAAACACTTCCTGACATAGAGTCCCGACTTAGACGGGGGGAGAGAGCCTGCTTGAGATGTAATAATTTGCTCACATTGAAGTGGAGGGATACATAGAATGTTTTCACTCTGTCCTCCCTTCACGCAAACACGGCAGTCCAAATTCCAACGACGACTGGTGTTATTGGGAAGCCCCTCTGTCCACGAATACAACCTTAATATGGGAGGGGTGGACTTTAATGACCAGTTATTGGCAACATACTTAATTGCCCGTAAAGCCAGAAGCTGGTACAAAAAAGTGTCTGTATATTTATTCCAATTGGCTCTGCTGAATGCTTATGTGCTATACAAAGCATCAGGAAAGACTGGATCCTTCCTTAAATTCCAGGAAGAGATTGTCACAACCCTTCTGTTTCCAGGCGGCACTGTTCCCCAACTTCCCAATGCAAATGCAGTGAGCCTGCTGCATGAGAGGAACATCCCAGAAGTCCCCCGTGGTACCTCTACCCAACGAGCACCCCAAAGAAGATGTCGTGTCTGCAGACGACACAGATACAGGCGTGACACCCATTATTATTGTCCCTCCTGTCCTGACCAGCCTGGTCTCTTCATCAGTGACTGTTTCAAATGCTACCGCACACTAGTGGAATATTAGCATAGGATACAGCACTACACAAGGATAGGATCTCCAAAGATGCCACCACAAGTGGCACAAAGTGTACAAAAAAAATTAAAACAACAAAAAAAGTTAAAAAAACAAAAAATATAAAATAAAAAAAGCCAAAAATAGTTGTCATTTTCTTGTTCTTCTCTCTCTATTGTTCTCTCTCTGTTCTCTCTGTATTGTTCTCTATCTATTGTTACTGTATTTTATGCTTACCTGTAATATTTTATTGTTACTATGTTTAATTATGTTTGCTTTGCAGGTATGTAATTCTACTTTTATACGTTAATGTTTACTATGTTATATTGTTAATCATTATTTGTTTTTCAGGTACACCATTCAGCTGCAGTACTGATTTATTTATCTTGACAGCAACAGCGTTTGCTCCCACAATACATAAGTCAGTGACTCCAGCGCAGTTAGGAGGTGATTTCACCACCACAGTTAAAAAAGAGCATATATGCTGAAGCATAGGGGCAGGGGTGGACATAGGGGCGGCTTGCCCCTATGCTTCGGCATATATTTTTAGAATGGTGCTATGCCATTAATAGAAATGGGTGGATGCAGGGCAGTTTTCTAATGGTGGGCGTACCACAGATTGATTGATTCTTTTTCTTTCATTTAACCCACAGGTTGCATGAAAAAAAAGAACATTACAACATATACCCAACATGGACGAGCAGCGTACTGATATGTTGCTGCACTTTGAGTGGTTATACCGGAATGATGCCAGCAGGTATAGGTATCATTCTGGTCCAGGTATCCTGAAATGTCAAGATAGCACAAAACCTCCCCCAAATGACCCCCTTTTGGAAAGTATACATCCCAAGCTATTTCCTGAGAGACGTGTTGAGTCCATGGAATATTTTATATTTTGTCACAAGTTTCAGGAAAATTGACATTTGTTTTTGCACAAAGTTGTCACTAAATGATATATTGCTCAAACATGCCATGGGTATATATGAAATTACACCCAATAATACATTCTGCTGCTTCTCCTGGGTACAGGGATACCACATGTGTGAGACTTTGAGACTTTTTGGGAGCCTAGCTTCGTACAGAACCCCAAAAAACAATCATCGTCTTCAGGCTTTCTAAGGGTGTAAAATTGTGGTTTTACTCCTCACTACCTATCACAGTTTCGGAGGCCCTGAAATGTCAAGATAGCACAAAACCCCCCAAATTACCCCGTTTTGGAAAGTAGACACCCCAATGTATTTGCTAAGAGGCATGGTGAGTATTTTGCAGCTCTCATTTGTTTTGGACAATGAAGAAAGAAAAGGAAAATGTATTTTTTTTCTTTTTTCTATTATCAAAACTTTGTGACAAAAAGCAAGATTTACAATGGGGTCATTTGGGGTGGTTTGTGCTATCTGGGCATTTCATGGCCTCCAAAACTATGATAGGTAGTGAAAAATTTAAACCCTTAGAAAGCCTGAAGGCGGTGCTTGGTTTTCAGGGTCCTGTACGCGGCTAGACTGCTAAAAGTCTCACATATGTGGTATCCTCGTACTCAGGAGAAGCAACAGAATGTATCTTGGGGTGTAATTTCACAGATACCCATGGCATGTTTGAGTAATATATCATTTAGTGACAACTTTGTGAAAAAAAAAAATAATATTTTGTCATTTTCCCGAAACTTGTGGCAAAAAATTAAATATTCCATGGACTCAAAATGCCTCTCAGCAAATAGCTTGGGGTGTCTACTTTTCAAAATGGGGTCATTTGGGGGGTTTATGCTATCTGGGCATTGCATGGTCTCTGAAACTGTGATAGGTAGTGAAAAGCAAAATAAAAAATGTACGTCCTTAGAAAGGCGGTGCTTAGGTTTTGGGGTCCTGTACACAGCTGGGCTCCTAAAAAGTCTCACACATGTGGTATCCCTGTACTCAGGAGCAGGAGCAGAATGTATTTTGGGGTGTAATTCCACGTATACCCATGGCATGTGGGAGTGATATATAATTTCAGTATCAACTTTGTGTAATTTTTTTTGTCATTTTTCAATCACTTGTGACAGAATAATAAAATATTCATTGGGCTCAACATTCCTCTCAGAAAATTTCTTGGCGTGTGGAAATGAGATAGGCAGTCATAAACTGAAAGCTGCGTAAATTCCAGAAAATGTACCCTAGTTTGTAGACTATATAACTTTTGCACAAACAAATAAATATACACTTATTGACTATTTTTTACCCGAGACATGGGACTGAATGCATTTTGGCAAAAGATTATCACTAAAATTAAGTTTATTGTATTTTTTAATAACAAAAAGTAGAAAATATGATTTTTTTTAGAAATTTTTGGTCTTTTTTCGTTTATATCGCAAAAAATAAAAAACGCAGAGGTGTACAAATACCACCAAAAGATAGCTCTATTTGTGGGAAAAAAGGACACACATTTTGTTTGGGTACAGCATTGCATGACCATGCAATTACCAGTTAAAGCAGTGCAGTGCCAAATTGTAAAAAGTGCTCTGGCCATTAAGGGGGTAAATCCTTCCGGGGCTGAAGTGGTTAATGTGTAAACCAGTACATCTGACAAATCTCACCTTTTAGATTTGTCAATCTGTGAATAACTATACAATTTGTTAAGATGCAGTGGATGATGAAATAGTCAATGCCAGAAACACCTTCGGATTTTCCGATCAGATAGCATCTGACAGTCTCTCGCTCCCCTTCCCCCGTGATGTTGATCTGTCTTCTGTCAGTGAGCTGCACAAATTACGGTCATAAATGCCACCGGTTGTCATTCTACCTGGCAGGTCTGATGTCATTGGTATCTTATTGGCAAATCAAAAGTTTTTTCTGGCATTGTCTTTTTTATCATCCATTGTACTCCACACTGGACACGAGCTTCTTATATGTAAATGTGCAATATTTTAATAAAGTCATGTTATATCTGTTTGACTAATTTCTTCACCCTTCTTTTATGTGCTGCTAAGTGGATCCATCCCAGATCTTCATACTGGAATCCGCAAGAATTCCTTGGATCGGTTGCATCCATTTCAAATCCTCTATTGTGGACTTTATGGATTTCAATTATGGCTTTTGAAGAGCTGAGTATGTTATACATTGTACAATTATTGTGCATAGATTTGTGTTTGACAGAGAACCTTATAGATTCACTTTCACATGTATAAAAATAGTTAGGAATACAGTACAACATGATATTTGTTTTCATTGTAATTATATTTCACACTCCAGTTCTGCTAAATTTAACACAATTTTACATTTTTTTTAAACAGGTTTATTTACTGTCTTTATTATGTAGGCATTTTTCCTGGGGCACAGACTTGGCATGGATGTTTATTTGGCTTGCGCATTGTGTTCATCTTCTCTTTGTCTGAATTTATTTGTTAAAAACTCTTTTTTTTGTAATGTATTAAATGTTACCTTATTTGAAACCCATTTTATTGTATTTACCCTATTTTTTTAAATTTTCTCTCTCAGGGAAAATTATTTTATTACATTTAAAGTGGTAGTAAACCCTCCTATCATTTTCAGCCAAGGAAGCTGCCATATTGGCCTCTGTTTAATCTAAAACTGCCATGATGCTGCACATGTGATCAGCTATGATACCAGCCATTGGATGGTTTGACAGTTTGGTTTAGAGCACAACCAATGGGAGTGTTAAATTTGCATGTGCCAGAAATCTAACTGGTTTTTAAACTGTTAAATGGATGGGTTTACTACCGCTTTAATGAAGATGAATGTTAAGAACATGTCTCGAAGATGAAAGTGAAGACAACAGGTACTTGTAAATAAGCACTGACATTGAGCAAACTAACATTGACAGATTGGATGTCTGATTTCAATTTTTCTATAATGGGAATGTATAATGTTTTTATATTTATTTTTTTATTTATTATAATCAAGCCTAAAAAAATATGTTTTTATGCCTTTCCTTTTTTATTTAGGTATAGTAAATATGAAATATTCCATATTCATAATTCATATTTACTGTTTAATTGTCAGGTGGAGTTCTAGGATCCTTTTCATGTATTTGCCAGACTGCTGTTTACAGGGCTAAATAGCTGATTCTCAAACTAAAAAAATGGGAGTAGTTTAGTTCCCCCCACCTTTTTTACTGTATAATATTTTTATATGAGATAAACCTTGTAAACTATAAATTAATTATAGTTTATCTTTAAACGCACTAGGCTTTGGAAATATTAAAAATATATTTTTAATTTGAGCTAGTGTTAGCACACCAGTGCTAATCAAGTGTGTAAGCACTCTAAAAAAGAAATTCTTCTTAACAAGTAAACAAAAAAAGGGTTTCATATGCAAGGAAGGAAAATATTATCACTCCAAAGGAGAGTGTAATTATTTTCTTTAATGGAAGATAAAAGAGGAATGCATTTGCAGAGCACATTTTAACACCAATATTATTATAATCAAATTTTCATATCAATTATAGCTCAATTAACTGAAATCTTTTTCCCAGAGAAAATAGGGAATAAAAGTATTTATTTCCTTACTCAGGTATAAACAAATATTTAATGCATTTTTTGCACTGATATTTATAGTAGTCTATGTAAAAGGAAATTGTTCAAGCAGGTGTTAGAAAATTAATGTACAGTAAAATACCTTAACAAAATCATAAAAGTATATTATGAACATGACTAATATATTGTAGATATATGAGAATGCAATAGAAGTGTTTTCTTAACAATATTAAGAAATATTATACACAAGATAAATGATAATGTATTAGAGATAAGTCTACTGTTTAAAATGTGCTAATGATTAATCCAATGTTCCCTTGATCTGCTCAGGGGTGAAACTATCAAATTTTGTTAGCCACAATTTAAGTATGTCTATCATGATCATCATTCATTTGTTCTTGCAAAATGGTTTGCCTGTTCTACTGTGGACCTTTTATAACCTCTACTGTAAACCGTTCCTTGGGAATGACTGTAATCATAATGACAACACTCTGCATGTAAGTAGATTGTTTTTTTAAAACTGGTTTGTGATCCATACAGGATCCACTTATTGTCAAATCTAAATAATTAATATGAGAATCCTGTTCCTCAAAAATGAAACTTAAATTATAATCATTATTATTCATGTAACATAAAAAGCCATCACTGTGCATATTGTGGTCCACAATTAAAGTAAGTTTGTTTCCATATCTGGGAAAACATATGATGTTGGATCTTAAATGGCTCTCCAAAAAATGTGATGCTCCTTCAACCAACCCATATATACAATATGTTAGCATAGGTAGGGGCAAACGTGGCCCCTATTTAAAGCGGCATTAAACCCATAAGCAATATGATCATAAAGTGTGAGCTGGAGTTTGGCTTCAATTTGTTAGTATATCTAAATTTGTTAAAACATTTAACCCCTTTGCTTATTCCTCCCGAATTGTGTCACTGGCCAGATTGTTAGGGGAAAACAGAGGACACAAAACCAAAGAGAAAAAAAACCAAATGAAACCAGCACATCTAATAATTGGTAAGCTGCAATTTAACCAGTTTAGCTCTTTGGGCGTACTTTGTACGTTCAAAAAGTGAACCATTAAACACAAGCTGATGCCTGCAGTAGTAGCCATCAGCCTGTGTGGATTTTGTTCAGCTGGTCACTGGCTTCAAAATGAAAGTGCCTTAGTACCACAGTGCCTCCCCCCCTCCGCCAGCGCCCCCCCTCCTCCCGTGGCTCCTGGGCTGTCCCGTGCTTACTGGTGCCCGAGAACACATCCGCCGGTGGGGGGAGAGAGATTGCAGTGAGAGTGAGGCAAATCCATGCCTCGATCTCACATGCAAACAATGAAACCGAAAGTGGTAGACATACATCTAACAGAGCCGATCTGTGTTTGGTTAGATGGTGTGAAGGGCAGGGGAGACATTGGGGTCTATTTGACCCCTAATGTCTCCATAAAGAGTACCTGTCCCCTGTCCAATGCTATCACACAGGGGTTTATTAACCCCTTGTGATAGCAAGCACATTAAAAAAATAAAAACATAAAAAAAAAGATAATAAAATATATTAAAATGTAATAAAATTGCCAAAACCCCCCTTGCCCCGCACACCTGTGTAAACGCAAATGCAAACCCAGGGTGCGCACTTGTATGTAAACCGTGGTCACACCACACATGTTACATATCACAGTGAACGTCAGATTGAGAACAATAATTCTAGCACAATAGCTCCTAGTTAATGCTAAATTGATGAGATGTAATGGCTTTTAAAGCGTCACCTATGGTGATTTTTGGGCACCATAGTTTTTAGTGATATTGCGGCTGCACGCAATTTTAAGACATGAAATGTTAGTTATCTATTGACTCAATGGAACCTCATCTTTTATATTTTAACCAAAAATGGGTATTATAAGGCATGGTTTTGATCTAAAATTCATTTTAATATATTTTTTATGGAAAATTTGCATTTAATAAACAGTTGCGTAAATATCACATGGAAAATAAATTTGCAACTATCACCTTTTTATTCTAAAGGGCCTCTGCTTTCAGAAACTATATAATGTTCTGGGAGTTTATGTAATTTTATTGCCAAAGATTAGGGTTTTTACATGTATGTAACAAAGAAAAATGTAATCAGTTGCCGACCCCCTGACAGCAACTTTACTGCTACAGGATGGCTGCTCTGTGCAGAATCACGTATATATATATATATATATATATATATGAATCTGCACTTATGGGTAGGGGGTGCGCTGCTTCTGCTGTGATTAGTCACAGCAGAAGCCGATCTGTGGATGCTGGCTAAAGAATGACCGCTGGCACCTGCTGATCATCAAGGAGACACACTGGATGTAGCTCTGCATATATAAACAATGCAGAGCTCTGTCCTGCCAGTGGGGATGTGCTGGATTTTGTTTCCTTACAAAGCAGGGAATAAAATACAGCACATCCCTTAGTAAAAGCACCTGAAAGAAAACATAAAAACACTGGTTAGGCACACAGTTATCCCTTTGATTGCCCTAGATGTTTAACCCTTTCCCAGATAGTGCCATTAGTACAGTGCAGTGCATATTTTTAGCACTAGGAAAAATGTAAATTTCACAGCGCCAATAGTAGTATATGCGACTGGAACCTAAAACTGTCTTGTATTCAGGAGAACTGTAAACCGCTGCTTCTCTGATTTTGATCAACTATCAAAAACAGTATTCAACCGTAGAAAAAAGGAGGGCAGCGCTAACCAGAGACTAATCCCTTTGTTGGTCACCCCCTAAAATAATAATAGTGTTATAAAACCATCTGTGTTGAAAAACATATCCAAAAAATAGTGGATATTAGAATTAATATTATAACTGCCAAAATATACACATGCAACACTATAGCAATGAGCTGCTAACATGAAGTGCAAAAATATGCAAACAATTTCAAAATAAAGTGATATTGCAATGCAAAATAATGTAACACAATATATAACAAATGTGCAATATACTTATATCATAGTGTGCAATATATGCAAAAATAAAGTGCTAGTGCAGTGCAAACCAACACATACTAACTCAAAAATATTCAAAAAAAGTTCATAACGTGAAAAATCAAACATAGCCCTCAGTGATGAAAAATAAAAAGTCCCATAAAAACTCAAAGAAAAAGTGATCAATCTTGTTTGAAAGTGATGTATTCCTAACAATATAGGTGACTCCTAGTGAGATCCTTCACCGATCAACCTAAATTAATTCACCAGAGTTAATGGCTGGTCTTATAAAACCAGCTACTGCGCTTATTACTGATACCTTTAGACTAGTAGACTCCAAGATGCTGTCTCCCTGTACTATCCCCCCCACAGTGGGTCCTCACATCCAGGTCCCAATCAGGCATAAAGGTCCAGTAAAGTAAGGAAGGCTCGCACAGTGGAAATCCTTAAAATGCACAAGCTTTTAATTAAAATAATATAAGGACACTCACATTTACAAAGTGTCAACCCGACACTAAGGAAGTATCGCTTGATTGTGTTACCATTCATCCCTGGGCGAAGATACGAGCCGTGGGTATGATCTGGTGAGCGTGGTGACGTCAGCATCCCTGCCCCGCCCTACACGTTTTGGTCATCCAATGTCTGGCACCACCGCGCCATCTATATAGCTGACACCCACCCTGTATTTCCCTTGCTCATCAATACAACCATATGCAATATAATACAACATATTTGAGCAATAAGAGCATAAATACTTATCATAATGCTTTTAATACCCCTAATGTTTGTAGCACTGCCCTCATGAGAGTCGCTAGTTAAATCAGTACCCCACTGGTTGCCCTGACTCTGCAAGTTCTCCATCACCTCTGACACTTTGAGTTCAGTAATTTTTCCTTTAAATGACAGTGACAGTTAAAATGAGTACACCAAGTCAATTGAACTAATATGCTTGTTTACGTTAGCAAAATAGAAAGCAATTGCACTCCAATTAAGGTTACAGCATAGAAAGGTATCTTAGTAAAACAGTATTGACATCTGTATCCTTGTAATATGTTTTGGTGCACATTTGTCCCTCCTTCGTTAAAAGGGTGAGATCTAAAAAGTTTATCTGATCTGAGCTATACTTTCCAGTGAAGCTCCACCCATACTCATTATTGTTGAGATGTGCAGAAATCTATCCAAATTTTTCCTTTGAACCCTCCCACACGAACAGGATATCATCAATATATCGCTTATATAGTGACGTCTATGCAATCACGTGATTGCAGGTGAGACGCTTCAGTTGCCTGGTTTTGTGAGTGCTTGTGGAGCAAAGCAATGGGCCACAACACTCCTTTATTGCTCATTCTCCCTGTTGTGGGGTTTTCGATTGGCACCGCTGTAGGACTTGGGCAGTGCTTTCCTCAGAGCCGCAGTGTTACTTCCAGTTTCTCTGTGCCAGTGGGAAACCGGAAATGATGCTCCTGCTCCGTG
Organism: Glandirana rugosa; assembly: GCA_018402905.1. NCBI lineage: Eukaryota > Metazoa > Chordata > Amphibia > Anura > Ranidae > Glandirana > Glandirana rugosa. Next base: position 1,000,208 of record BLSH010138543.1, read on the forward strand.
GATGGAACACATGACCCGAGTGGCACCTTCTTTCATCTCTCAGCCGGATTGGTAGGTTCAGAGAGACTGGAGTCAAACAAAATGTAAAATAAATGAAAGATAAAAATATATTGTCTTTTATATTATTGCAAAGGGTTTACCAGGTTAGGAAGGAATGGAAAATACAGTATCTCGCAGTGGAGAGTGGATGCAGAGCAATCTTGATCACCCAATTACTGCACATTGTGATTTCTATGGTGTAACTAATGTGGGTGGGTGCCAAGAAGACAGCATGCTTATGTAAAATTTTATCTGGCTGGCATAATTATGAAGAATTGAACATTAGGGGGGTATACCCTGATCTGTGAGGCTGAGATTGCTATATACCCTGATCTGTAATGTTGCACTATATACTCTGATCTGTGAGGCTGAGCTTGCTATATACCCTGATCTGTGATGCTACACTATATCACCTGATCTGTGGGGCTGAGCTTGCTATATACCCTGATCTGTGATGCTGCACTACATACCCTGATCTGTGAGGCTGTGCTATATACCCTGATTTGTGAGGCTGCGCTATATACCCTGATCTGTGATGCTGTGCTATATACCCTGATCTGTGAGGCTGTGCTATATACCCTGATCTGTCATGCTATGTTATATACCCTGATTTGTGATCCTGTGCTATATACCCTGATTTGTGATGCTGTGCTATATACCCTGATCTGTGAGGCTGCACTATATACCCTGATCTGTGAGGCTGAGCTTGCTATATACCCTGATCTGTGAGGCTGTGTTATATAACCTGATCTGTGAGGCTGCGCTATATACCCTGATCTGTGAGGCTGAGCTATATACCCTGATCTGTGAGGCTGAGATATATACCCTGATCTGTGAGGCTGAGCTTGCTATATACCCTGATCTGCGAGGCTGTGCTATATACCCTGATCTGTGAGACTGCGCTATATACCCTGATCTGTGAGGATGAGCTATATACCCTGATCTGTGAACTTTTTTTGAATATTTTTGAGTTATACTGTATTGGTTTGCACACTGATGACATGATATAAATATATTGCACATTTGTTATATATTGTGTTTTTGTATTTCAGTAGTTGTAATATTAATTCTAATAGCCACTATTTTTTGGAAATGTTTTTCAACACAGATGGTTTCATAACACTATTATTATTTTAGGGAATCACCAACAAAGGGATTAGTCTTTGGCCAGCGCTGCTCTCCTTTTTTCTATGGTTTAATATTTTTAGCACTGGTCACTGCATTAGAGTCACTGGTTCTCATAAAGTGTCAAAAGTGTCAGTTAGTGTCAGATTGTCCACTGCAATATCACAGCCCTACTATAAGTCACTGATTGCCACCTTTACTAGTATAAAAAATAAATAAATAAAAATTCCAGTATAAATACCATAGTTTGTAGACGCTATAACTTTTACACACGCCAAAAAATATATGCTTATTGGGATTTTTTTTAACCAAAAATAGGTAGCAGAATACATATTGGCCTAAATGTATTAAGAAATTTGATTTAAAAAAAAAAAAAAAATTTGGATATGTTTAATAACAGAGAGTAAAAAATATTGATTTTTTTTTTCAAAATTGTCAACTTTTTTTGTTTATAGTGCAAAAAAAATAAAACAACAGTGGTGATCGAATACCACCAAAAGAAAGCTCCATTTGTGGGTACATAAATGTAATTTATGTACAGCTTTGCATGACTGCGAAGTATCAGTTAAAGTAACGCAGTGCCGAATAGCAAAAAAAGCCTGGTCACGAAGGGGGGTAAATCTTCCAGGGGTCAGGTGGTTAATATCACTTTAAGCTCATTAATTCTGGAAATATCAATCCCCATTAAACAGAAAATAATTGAGAATCAACAAAAAGTGCACTCCTTCCTAAATGCAATGGCTAAAATTTCTTGAATATTCCATATTATGCTCCAAATGGTGTTGAAAATTCTAAGACCTAGCATAAGCTGTCGACCATTTAAGGTTGATCTACCATGTCATGTCATTTATTGTATGCCATGCTTTGTATTGCAGATATAGGAGATTAATCCTCACACTAAATGTTTAAGCAACCTATCCATCAAAGCAGATCAATGAATCATAAGTGATGCTGTAGAGGCCATACCCAGACCCTGCTGGGCTGAAGAGTGCAGGCCTGTTTGCATCTGCCCCATTTTGGATCTTAAACTGAAAAAAAAAACAACTAAATGTACATGTTTTTGTACTGTAGGTAAAAAAAATGTTCATTTATTATTTTTTTTTCTCAGCAGCCTGCACAGCATTGTACCTGCAATCACCAAATTGAGGGTGCAAGATCAGGCCACTGCAGACACTTAGTAAAGCTGTCTGCCCGTACCACACATATTTACAGATGGTTGCTGAAGAGTAGCTTCCATTGCAGTTCATTAGGAACAACAGTGGCAGGTGACACTTGTTTTTCATTCAATCACAGATCTGTGTGAATGAATGACATACTGTAGCTGTGTGGGCAGAGCTTGTTATTGAATTGTGACAACTGGTGCGGGGAGAGGATGTCATGGGGGGATATAAGGACAGGTGCATGCTACACGTTACACCCTAAATACCAAAGATTAACTTAGCCTTTAAGGTATTTATTGTTCAAACTGTGTGCATGGAAATGGCTAGGTCTGCCATAGCCTCCCTCTATGAGGGAGGCTTTCTAACCTGAACATCAAGAATGCATATCTGAATGTATCCATCTTTCCAGCTCATCAATGATACCTTTGTTTTCCTGTAGGCTAACAACACTACAAGTTTGTAACCCTTTCATCTGGTCTGTCTTTTGGACCCTGAGTTTTGGCACCATTATCCTTGCTTCACTCTAAGGGCATTTCCATTATTGGATACCTAGATAATAGCTTAAACCAGTGGTTCTCAACTCCTGTCCTCAGGACCCACTTACTCCAAACGCATGGCAAACTGCACAAAAAATGCTCACTTTACCATGCATTTGTCATTACATGTTAAAGGCACCCCAAGTGCAGCAAACGCACCAAAAACTGTGGTAATGCACCATGTTACGCTCCAAAAAATAGTTCTGGAGCTTCTGTGGGATGATTGTTTTGTGCAGGGCAGCCTATTCAAGTGAATGGGCTGCCCTATGTGTGATGAGTGAAAACTAGGGTTGCACCGATACCACTTTTTTGCCACCGAGTATGAGTACCGATACTTTAACTTAGGTTGTTGCCGATACCAATTACGATACCTATTTTTTGGTCATGTGACCATTTTTTAAAAGGAATGAAGATTTCTGTTCGTTTTCTTTATGAAATGAAGAATTGGAACTCCAAAAGACTTATCAAACAAATAAAATGCTTTTATTTGCTTATCAAAAAGCTCTGAAAGCTCAAATTGCACAGGCATTGGAGACCATCAGAAACTGCAGGCCTGGTACAGGAGACCATCAGAGACTGCAGGCCTGGTACAGGAGACCATCAGAGCCTGCAGGCCTGGTACAGGAGACCATCAGAGACTGCAGGCATGGTACAGGAGACAGCCAGAGACTGCATGCCTTGTACAGGAGACCATCAGAGACTGCAGGTCTTGCACAGGAGGCCGTCAGAGACAGCAGGCCTGGTACAGGAGACAGCCAGACACTGCAGGCCTGGTACAGGGAGGACAGGGGGGAGCAGCCAGGTGGAGGGGAGGACAGGGGGGAGCAGCTAGGTGGATGGGAGGATGAGGGGTAGCCAGGTGGAGGGGAGGATAGGGGGGAGCAGCCAGTTGGATGGGAGGATGGGGGGTAGTCAGGTAGAGGGGAGGACAGGGGGATAGCCAGGTGGATGGGAGGACAGGGGGGTTAGCCAGGTGGATGGGAGGACAGGGGGGTAGCCAGGTGGATGGGAGGACAGGGGGGTAGCCAGGTGAATGGTGGATGGCAGGGCGGGGGGGTAGCCCGGTGGATGGGAGGACAGGGGGGTACCCTTTTGATAGCTGCTGACTTTTAACAGGGTGGAACTCCGCTTTAACTTATCCTTTAAATACGCATAAGGTAGTATTGAAGACTAGAGCCTCCTTCCTCCCTAAGGTGGTTTTAGCCTTTCACTTAAATCAGAACATTGGTCTTCCATCTCTCTCCTTGTTGCCATCACCTCTGTAAGGTGTGTGCCTGAACTTGCAACTTGTCATGCAAAGAACCCTGTCTGGTCTTATATACTGTATGCATAAGGGGGTGTTGAAGCCTAGAGCCTCCTTCCTGCCTAAGGTGTTTTTGTCCTTTTACTTAAACCACAACATTGTTCTTCCATCTCTCTTTCCAGCCCCAATACATCAGAGGGAAATTTCACTCCAATGCCTGGCTGTATTTTGTCTTGTGTGGGTGAAACTCTTTGTTTGTTTTCCTGCTGGTCCCTATTAAGGGAAACCTTTTTCTCCACTATTTCTCAGTGGCTCACACAGGTACAACTTATGAAAAAGTTTATACTCGTACCTGTCAAGGAACACTCTACTAGGTCTCTGAGCTCTTCTTGGGCTTTTCAGCCTTTTGCAACTTTTTCCATCTGCAAGGATGCCGCCCAGTCTTCTGTTCACATGCCTTCAAATATTATTAGGTGGATCTTCAGGTCCTATCTGATGATGGCTTCTGGCATAAGGTGCTCCAGGCAACTCTTTGAGCTGTAGGCTTTCCCCAGTTCTATTTTTTTTTATTTGGGCCTGTTAGTGTTTTCAGTTGTTGCCCACCACTCAGTTGGACTGAGTTCTGTGTCCCTTAAGGAACAAGAAGGAAAATTAGATTTTGTACTTACTGTAAAATCTGTTTCTTTGAGTTCATTAGGGACACAGGTCCCACGCCTCTGTATTGTTATCAATGTCTAATATTGCTTTTCTATAAAATGTAAGCATTCTGGGAGTGGGAAGAATTATACCAGGCGGCCCCATCTGACTTGTACCTACAAATGAAGGGAGACAACAAGAAGTGAGAGGAAATGTACCCCCAAGGAGGAAAATTCACTCCTATGAGAGTCATTATGGAAAAAAGGTGTCTCCGCTGAAACCTTATCACCAATCCTTGTTTCCACAACAACCCAAAATGTTCAAAATCCAATTGTCACAGGGACAGAAAGTGAGGTGAAATCTTCTGAACAGGGGCACAGACAGCAAAACAAATGTTACAGGGATGTTAACCCTTCCCTATGCTATCCAAAAAACTTAAAAATTATTTTTTTGTCTGGAGCTACACTTAAAAAATGTTCCTGTTCTGACTTACAAACAAATTCAATTTATGAACAAACCTACAGACCCTGTCTTGTTTGTAACCCGGGGACCGCCTGTACCTGGCTGGCCAATTAATTTTTTTGTTTGCCAGTGTCCAATTCCTCCTTAAGACTGAAGTATAGGCCATTCCAGTAGCAGAATCCTGTGTCCCTTAATGTAAAAAATAATATCAATCAACTGCGGTAAGTACAAAAATACTTTTTTTAATCAAATGTGTCTGCAAGGCTACTTTATTTTATAACTGGAAACAACTGCCTCCAGAATTGCAAAAAGAAAAAATATAAAAGCCAACATAATAATTATCAAAAGATATCCTTTGCAGAAGGCCAATAACATCTTTATATTCTTTTTGCCTCAAAAATCCTTGTCTGGTCTACTAATCACTAGGCTTTACTCATTATCCTTATGTTTGTTAATTCTTATCTGTGATAATTCTTTTTCTTGTTTTTACAAATTAATGAGTTTCCTTTTAATCCCCAAATGCTTGCAATGAGTCTGCTTCCTGATCTGTTTGCTCTGCAGCGAACAGCAATAGTAATCTTTTTTCTGGAGTTTGAGCTGACAGTTCTACTACATGTAGCCAAAAACTGATCATTTGTTATCATAATACGAAAGGAACAAAAAGACTACAGCATTCAAAGAACTAAAATTATTTCTTTCTTAAGTAAAAAGGGATTACAATTTACAGAGTACTCAAGTTAAAGTGGACCTTTTAATAACAACTTTGCATTAAAATTATTGATAATGTAACAATATAAAGCAACAATATATTTTTTTTCAATAGAGTTGCACCTTTTAATATTAAAGAGCAGTCTGTGTGTTAAAACAAGTGCCTTTACCTAGAGTCCTAGACTGAGATGATGTCAACAGAGACTGCAGCAGAAGGGGCTGATTTGTGGCAGACATTTTTGAACAAAGCCAAGAACTGCACAGTATCAACATCAATTTGTTATCTTTTAGCCAGCATTTCAGTCCCTCATGTAGATGCTGACATTGGATAATGCCTGAAAAGATATGGGGGGTCATTTACTATAGCGCGAATATGCCTTCGCGCGAATTTTATCGCGCAGAATCGCAAAGTCGCGCTAATTAGCGCGAAAATGGAATTCACTAAAGCCCTGAGGGAGAAAATAGTCCCAGAATCAAATTCACTATAACGCCCAAACAGCAGTGAGTGACTAAAAAACTAGTCGTGGTAGAAGCAAGGGAATTGCACATGGAAATAATGTTTAGAGCGTGATATGATCACCTAAATTGTTTCTAGAAATGTAGTATCTTGTTTAATGATGATCTGCTTTTAAATTGTTTAAAAAAGTGATATATAACCTGAAATATCATTGAAAGTCTGAAAAGAGCCAAATTCCCCCTTTTTTCCTGACTATTCATCAGCACAACTGAGCATGCTCAGACAAGAAAATGCCCTCATTTTTACCCTCATGCCTTTTTTAGAGGGCGGTATAGTAAATTCGCAAATTTGCACTTGTCTATAATGTCTTTTTGAGAAGGAAAATTTGCGTTGGCTAATATGCCTTCTTAAGAAGCCCAATGCAAGTTTTAGCCATTGATTCTAATGATACAATTGTAACTTAATCGGTTGCGTTTAAAAGGAAGAGTTTTTCTGTAATATCTGTTCACGTTTAAACGCTTAAATGATATGGCGGGAGATTTTTTCCGTACTCCCATTTTTACTCCCGTAAAAGAACAGACTCGTACGAGTCAACACGACTACTTATCAGTCCTTTTTTCCCCCTTAAACCGAGAAAAGTCTGAAAGTTACTATAAAGTCCAATATATAGTGAAAAAATTTGTTAAATTTTCGTCTAGTAGTAATTTGTTCTATGATGTAAAGATCTTTGTTAAATCCACTAGTATAGTGCGAGATTTGTAATAAAGGTACACGTTAAGGGAACGAAGATGGTGCTGATC
>BLSH010138543.1:1012342-1031412 GCA_018402905.1 Glandirana rugosa
TCAGCATACTGGCGAACAACCATGCTGGTGTAAAAGATCAAACGAGTATGCAAACTAGAAAATGTGGTCGTACCAACAAGCGGTCATACGACTGGTGTATTGTGTGTACAGAGAAGTTGGTCCAACAAGTTGTATTGTGCAAAACACGCATGCTCAGAAGGCAGGAACGGCTGGATGCTAATTACATGCACCTGAACGTTCTTTCTTTGGTCGTACGATCGTGCAGTGTAGTCAGTATGCTAGATACAACAGCCAACATACGATTTGAGACAATCGTACGTACGATCGTTGTCCCGTGTTTACGAGGCTTTACTCACACAGTAGTTCGATGGTATGACCTTCTGAAACTTGCATTGTACGCTGAAAATATGCAAACGCATATTCGCCAATTAGCCAATGCCCTTCAGTTTGTTTGTTCCATACTATGAATTCTTTATGCATGCAATGGTATGTACATATTCAATAATATTATGATGTGGAATTGGAACACTAGTTATGTGCTGGCAGTTTGTAGAGAATTTTCAGAATCCAAGATTAGTAAATGTATTTTCTATGGTTGGTTGTGATCAACTTCATAGTGTAGTGGTTCCTTTGAATACCTTTAAAGCTTACAGCTACAGGTTTGGATCCTACAGGTGCCATCACTACACCTTGCATTGTAATTGGCATTATATTTTGAAATATGTGAAGGCATATTCGCCAATGCCCATCAGTTTGACTGCTTCCATACTATGAACTTATGCAATGGTATGTACACATTCATTAATATTACAGTGTGCAATTGGAATAATCACACTCTAGTTAAGGTGGCAGCAGTTAGTTTGTAGAGAATGAAGAGAATACAAGATTAGTAAATGTATTTTTTCTGTCCGGTTGTGGTCAAGTCTATAGCGTAGTGGTTTATTCCGATACATTCAAAGCTTACAGCTCCAGGTTCAGATCCTACAGATGTCATCAGCACACCTTGCATTGTACATAGCATTATATGTTGAAAATATGTGAAGGCATATTCACCAATTAGCCAATGCCCATCATCAGTTTGATTGCTTCCATACTATGAACTTATGTAATGGTATGTACACATTCATTAATATTATGGTGTGCAATTGGAATAATCACACTGTAGTTAAGGTGGCAGCAGTTAGTTTGTAGAGAATGAAGAGAATACAAGATTAGTAAATGTATTTTTTCTGTCCGGTTGTAGTCAAGTCTATAGCGTAGTGGTTTATTCCGATGCATTCTAAAGCTTACAGCTCCAGGTTCGTATCCTACAGATGTCATCAGCACACCTTGCATTGTATGCAGCATTATATTTTAAATTTTGCTGCGGTAGTTCCCATACACTTTTTTCAAGCAAATCATGTTTATACAAGCCTTCAATGGATTCTGCAGGTTCAAGCCCAGTTGACATCAGCTATTCCCATATAAGAAGGCATATTCGCGGCACATACGAGATTTTGCGTTCGCGCGATCGTCTATGTGATATGCTAATTGGCTTTCATTGGCGTTATTTTTGAGCGTTATGTGATCGCATATTCGCGATATAGTGAATTAGGCCCATGGTGTCTCTCTTAAGCACTTCAATTTTGGGCAATTTTACCCCCTTCCTGCCTGGGACAATTTTCAGCTTTCATCGCTGTTGCAATTTGAATGACAATTGTATGGTCATACAACACTGCACCTAAACACAATTTTTATCATTTTGTTCGCACAGATAGAGCTTTCTTTTGGTGATTTAATCACCACTGGGTTTTTTATTTTTGGCTGAATAAATGAAAAAGACCAAACATTTTGAAAAAAAAAACATGTTTTTCATTATTCTGTTATACAATTTTGCAAAGAAATAATCTTTCTTCCTGTATTTAGGCCAACATGTATTTTTCTACATTTCTTTGGTGAAAATAACCCAAATCAGTGTATATTATTTAGTCTGTAGGAAAGTTATACAGTCCACAAACTAGGGTATATATCTGAATATTGATCAGTCCTGATGTACTGATGGCGTATCTCATTTCTTGAGGCCCAAAAGTGTCAGGACAATACAGATATTCCCCAAATGACCCCTTTTTGGAATGTAGACAGTCCAAGGTATTTAGTAATGCATGGCAAGTTTCTTGAAGATGTCATTTTTGTCATAATTTTTTAGAAAATGAAGAAAGTTTTTTTTTATATTCTGCCACCAGTGCAGTACAGTGTCATCATATAATGGGCGTGGCGATGATCAGGGACACTGACTGGTGACAGTACGGAGAAAAAAAAAATATATATATTTTTCTTATCTTTTATTATATGTTTTTCTTTTTTGTACAATTTTTAACACACTTTGACTAGAGCAATATAATGTTTCCATAGTAACATAATTCAGTATTTTTTTTTACACATTATGTTTGCTTATAGCAATGGATTTCATTGCAATATGCAATCATTTTACTGAATGAAATCAATTGATTCAGTTTGTTTTGTTTTCCTGTGATTGGCCCAGTCCGTACCATGTGATCACTGTGACCAATCACCGCTAGCAACACAATTGTATTCAAAGCCATTCATTGTTTACAACTGTCATGTGACCTGCTGTGATTGGTTATAGCAGTCACACAGTATTGGTAGCAGGCCGGTACAGTGATCAGTCATCTACTGTGTCCAGTGGACGCAGCCAGTAACAGAGAGTGCCACTGCATCCACCTGGATCGACGAGAGCCCAGTCCCGATGTCATTTGCTAATAGGCTTGGCAGTAACGGGTCAAAGAGAGAAAATCAGATAAAGTGGGGAAGACTAATCTGTATGCTGTACTATGTACGGGCTTAGCATAAATGCTATATCTACAGTTTGTGTCCCTTTAAGAATCCATTACCAGTATTTGGTCAAGCACCCTTTTCTGTAACACTATGGTGTTCAACATGTCAGGGCCTTTATACACTATAATCTACAATTTATCTACCTTGGTGCTTATTCAGGCCAATTAAAGAAAATATTTTTAATTGGCTTTTAAGTAGTTAAATGGTTTGGGTTTTTTTCTTTCACAATATCTTACTATTTATTATTCCCCCCCATAATTTTTATATACAGTATACTGTAGATCTTGCTCAAAGAAATATCAGATGTGGCACAAGTAGTGCTACAAGGGGCTGTAGGGAGCTCAAATGTGAAAGCACTGATCTGAAAAGGGACTGTAATGGCAGTGATCTCTAGCAGTCTCATGTAATGTGTCTCCAGTTTATGACTAGCTCAAGTATCCAACAACTCCTGTATCATGTGTCCAGATTCTAACCATTGTTTATAGCATGTCTGTAGTCTCTCTTCAGCTCAAGTATTGTCTTTCAAATAATTTTTATTGATGCAATTTTTTCACATAACATCGGGGAGGGGAACAGAAACAGAAATAGGGAGGGGGGGAACATAAAGTTAGAAATAATTCACATATGCGTTTGCCTCAGTCATTTGTACATACATCCATCACCCTATACAGGTTTTTAATACACGACTACACCAGCTATAATTTGTTTAATGCCGGCTATCACCTCTTCTAATCCCTATTGCTCTATTGCCTTCCTCTACCCTCACTCTTATCTATACAGTTGGAGGTAACCAGTTAGTTCACATGTGCATTCGGGTGCTCCGTGTCCCTGCCCCTCCTGATCCAGCTCAAGTATTTTACTTTTAGTCTATGATCATCTAATGTTGCATGTCTATAATATCTGACAGCTTTCTCTAGCTTTACATTCACTGAATATTATATGCAGACCTTTGGTGACATCAGGTATACTGTCCAGTATACTGTACTTGAGGCAAATTATATTTATTAGTGACAAATGTAAAGTTTTGTACATGGGGACTAAAAACATGCATGCATGCATTATTCATTCTAGGAGGAGTACAACTAAGGGAATCAATGGTGGAGAATGATCTGAATGTCCAGGTGTATCATAGTCGTATTAATAGCATGAATTAACAAGCTGCAGTTTCTAAAGCAAGTAATGTACTTTCTTGTATTAAAATAGGTATAGACTGCAGGGAGAGAGAGAGACATAATCCTACCCCTGTCAGAGCATTAGTAAAATATCATCTGGAATATGCAATTAAGTTTTAGGCACCATTTCACAAAAAGGATAGTGGGGAACTGGATAGAGTACAGAGATGGGCAACCAAATTGTTAAGAGACAAGGAGGACCTCAGCTATGAGGAAAGATTAATTTAATTAGTTTTTTCCTCCTATGAGAAGATGTGTTTAAGGGGAGGATATGATAACATATATAAATACATATCTTGTCAGTATAGTGAACTTGGTGCAAGGTTACTTACTTTATAGCAGAATTAAACCCAAAACCCAAAATGTATTATATTGCAACTTATCAATCATTAGATGTGGTGGCTGCACTGGTTTTCTTTTTTTTCCTCCCTGTTTCGCCTTGTGATCTGGCCAATAACACACCACCTATTACTGAAACAATTCTGGAGGAGTTAGCTCAAGAGGCACAACAGACAACAGCAATTTCAGTCTTGGGGGGGAGAGGGGGAGTGGTGAATGTATTAACAAATTTTAACAAATTTAAATACAATAAAAAATTAAAACCAGCTCACACTTTATAATCAGTTACAGCAACAGTTTTTTTTTTCCTTTCGGAATAAAGTTTTACATGAATTATTTAAAAGCTGATCATTTTAATCACCCCTGCCGTTGTAAATGGTTTGCCTCATACATGTAAACTGATACATTCTGCTGGAGAACCTGTGCTTTTGAAAAAGAACAGACTTGCTGGCTGGATTACCAGCAATTTCTTCTGAAAATAGAAAAAAAAGCCTAGAAAAGAAAACTAATACAGCCATCAGATCAAAGAATTGGTAAGCTGCAATATAATACATATTTTCTTTTGGGTTTAATACCACTTTAAGGCCATTACACAGGACAATGGGGCACTCTTTGCGACTGAAGGAAATTACAGTGGTGTAGTGGCTAGCACTTTCGCCTAGCAGCAAAAGGATCGCTGGTTTGAATTGCGACCACGACACTACCTGCCTGGAGTTTGCATGTTCTTCCTGTGCCTGCGTGGGTTTCCTCTGGGTACCCGGTTTCCTCCCACACTCCAAAGACATGCTGGTAGGTTAAGTGGATCCTGTCTACATTGATCCTAGTATGTGTATTAGTATATGTATAAATGTGAGTTAGAGACCTTAGATTGTAAGCTCCTTGAGGGTAGGGACTGATGTGAATGTACAATGTATACGTAAAGCGCTGCGTAAATTGGCGGCGCTATATAAGTCCCTGAAATAAAAAAATAAACAAAAATAAATAAATTAGGTTTAATGTCTTCAAATGGAAAGGTTTCTTCACTGTAAGAGCTGTGAAAATGTGAATGAGACTTCCTTAAGGACTAATACTACCCAGCTCAGTTTTTTTTTTCAAAGGATTGATGCATTTATGAATGCATATAACTTAATTGTCTATTAACATTTACAAATAACATCAGTACAACAGCACATTCGATTGTTGATACAGGATATATCCAAGTGAAGTGCCTTAGAGGATAAAAAAATGATTTTTTTTTTCACTCTGGTGGAGCAAACTGGAACATACTTTAAGGATTTTTTGCTTTCCTTTGGATCAATTATTTGTAACTAGTTCTATATAGGTATCAACTGGTTGAACTAGATTAGCCTTTTTTGTCTTTTTTAGCCTAACTAACCATGTAACTATATTCATTGTGGGTAATAGGTCATATCCAATTCCCAACCGGCTAATTAAAAAAGAATCCCCTCCCTACATCTGAAAGATTGTATTTATGTTTTTCATCTGTGCTCTCAACTGGCAAACGTGTACATATTTTATAACAAATCCACCCAATTAAAAATGTATTAATTCTTTTTCAATATTCATGTAATGAATAAGTATTTAATACGTATTTATTTATTAATATATATTATAGTATATACAGTCATAATATACAAACTTGTATATACATTTAGATATGTGAGTTTAAACATTTCATCATAATAAGTTCATTTTCTGATTTTCAATGATGAGATTGTGATGAAGTTTTATATAGTATTTAATTAATAAAACATACTACAGTTAGGTTACTCCTTTCTGTTTTCTTTTCGGTTGGCAAAGGTAAATATCAAAGGGGGGTGTGGGGTGCAGCGCTATGCCACTGGCAAATTAACTCACTGTGCAATCAAAACAATATGAATCACACTCTAGCATTAATAGTGCTAGTCCAATGCATAAGGTGCTCAGTGCATGTACTATTCCCAAATGTAAAATTCATGACTTGTGTAACAATTCACCCAATAACATGTTGTTCTCCTGCGTGCTGCCCAGGTGCACTCCAGGTGACCCCTAACTTCTCCCACACTCACCAGACACTATTGACTATTAAGTGAGTCAAACCAAACATTAATTACACCCAGGGACCTACTTCAGCATTGTTTCACATGTACTGCATCTGAAATGAAGCAATCAATGCAGTGGTGGAACTACCAGAGTCGCAGCAGTCACACTTGCGACTAGGCCCTAGAGTACCAGCACCGGGGGAGGGGACCAAGCAGTGGTGCTAGCCTCACATTATCTCACTGACAGTTGAAGAGAACAGACTGATTTCTCCCGTTCATTGGACAGGAGAATCAGTCTGTACATTTAGGGACCGGTGGCTGCAGCTGAGCGGAGTGTCTCTGACACCCGTCTCACACACATCCCAGTGAGTTCACTCCCCCCTCCCAGCAACAGATAGGAGAGCAGAGAGGCATACAGCTGCTCCTCCTCCTCCTCCTCCTCCCACCCCTGGTCCCCCGTCTGGATGGCCTGCCCACTCTCCTATCCCCGGCGTGTAGCTGTGCCTGAGAGAGAAGTGAAATGTGGGCGGGAAATATGAAGAACAGCAGCTACATTTTCCAAGCTGTATGAACGATGTCTGAGCCACCAGCTTCCAACCTGGGCCTTCCAATGAGTGAGCACTGCATTTCGTGAGCACTGCATTACACCTTGATCTGGAACTGTCACTATCTCCCTCCCTTCTCTCCTCTATCTGTCTCTCACCCCCCTCTGTTCTTCCAAGTTCCATTTAGCACTTGTGCAGCAAATACATTGATTGCTTTTTTTCTTTCATTTAATCAGTACACAAAAAAAAAACATGATCCAATTCCTCCATCTACACATTGCAGGTGGATGGGGGAATCCTCCCATTGTGGACCAATGACCACACAACCTGTTGGTTGTGTCCTGCGCCTGTAATTGACAGCGGTGGTTTCTGTCTCCATGGCAGCATGTTAGGACCCAGTGTTGATAACTTTATGGGGATGATGGGCACATGTGCAGAAGCATGAGCACAATTGGTTGTAGACAGCTGAGCCCCCCATAGTTCGCTTAGCAGTGGAAGCACTGCATAGCCTTCTCTGATATGCTGATCATTATGCAATCCAGGTGATGCTTCTAGTCTGATCTAATATTAAATATGATAGTGGTTTAACTGATCAGAGACCTAACCTTATTGACATGAAGTCCACATGGCTGCAGAACATATGGTTGATATATATTTGATTGTACTCTTGATTTTTATAAATAATGCATTTATTAGATCCAAATAGGAGCGTCACCTGGATCACATCTCAATCAGCATGACAACAGAGAAGGCTATGCATCAGTACTGCTGCTAGGTGACCGGCAGGTGGCTCAGCTGTCTACAACCAATAGTGCCAGCCCTCCCCCCATGCACCATGCACCCATCAGACCCATAATGTAACCAGCTCTGGGTCCTAATAGACTGCCACCGCTGCCATGGAGACAGAGACACCAGACCAGCACTATCAATAGCAGGGGCATGACATCAAGAAGAGGCTGGGGACACCCACGGTGGCAAAACACCAGGGCTCGATCTCAAGTGTGACCTTTGCAACCCTGGTAATTCTGCCACTATGTTGGATCCTTATATGGAGTTCTTTGGTGTGCTGGTGACATATCTATTTCTTTCTGCCACCATGGGGTGAACCGAAGATGGTAGGAAGGGGGCTCACTGCAGAATACATGAAAGGTTACCGCAGCAGGGCCATAATAAAGGGCCCCGCAACAGGAGTAAAGAGCCCCAGGATTAGTGGGGAGGGCATTGGGACACAAGGAAAGGGCCCCGGGACCAATCAAATCAGGGGGGCCCTCCAAGGTTTTTTTTACCAGGGCCCTGAAGGTTCTAGCTACACCTCTAAATCAATGCCAAGGAGAGAAGGGAGAGCAGACACTACTGACTCCTTTTTTATCAGGTGAGTCAAACCAAACTGTCATACTAAACAGATAATTGTTAATTGCCATATTTCATTCACATCACATATATCATGCCACTGTATTTTTTAAAAATCCTATAAGTACCTTATTCCTGCAGTGTTCATGTGTAGTCACATGATCTTACCCTGCTTGTTGGCATCTGCAGGGGTAGATCTTTGAGAGGGGCTTCTATTACTCTGTATGAGTCTGTGTCTGTACAGACCTGATTGATGCTGTACTAGTCACGTGACTAAAAATATAAAACCCTTTCAGAAGAGCAATTCAAGTTAGATTATACATATCAGTTAACTGTTTTACAGCCTCCTATAAATCATTATTTTTTCTTTTTTTTCTTTATGGTGTAGGTGGAGTCAGAGATGATTGACACTAGCTTTCATTTTATTTTATTTTTTTAACTTTACAGATATTAACAATTACATTAGATATATTTAATACTGATTTATATTAAAACAAAGCTTTTTATGTGAGTTTCTTAGTGAATGTAATTAATCAGCATACTACATCATGCCCCCATAGTGTTTAGCAATAGGAAGACATGAAGGGGGAGGGAGGGAGGGAAGTGTCATTTACCACTGTGTATATACCCACATATGTGATTCTATACTCATGTGGGCTGCACAGCTAAGAAGAATTAGGAAATTAAGAGTTTAAAAGGGAACTGAAATTGAGCATGCTCCAGCCGGTCTATACAATTTCAGAATGCAGTGAGGACACAGAGAAGATAGAAGGGACAGCTGATAGCAGGATCAACCAGGTATATTTCACTTTACACAAAATGAATGCTTATGTGGCTTTGTGAGCATGAGCACTCTGTTATACTGTATAGTATGTAATGAAAGTTTTTCATAG
The DNA here is from genome assembly GCA_018402905.1 of Glandirana rugosa. Lineage (NCBI taxonomy): Eukaryota > Metazoa > Chordata > Amphibia > Anura > Ranidae > Glandirana > Glandirana rugosa. The sequence goes on from BLSH010138543.1 coordinate 1,021,459, forward strand.
GGTTTAATGACACTTTAAATACACCCAGAGACCATCTTCAATATTGTTTCATGTTTGCAGCACATGAGATGAAGTGATCAATGCCAAGATGGAAAGGAAGAGCCTGCCAGAGTAAAATAACACTTATTGATAAAAAGAATAAAAGGCAAAGCATGTACATAAATGTATATATAGTTTTCCTGTATCAGGAAGTGACATTTATCAGGAAGAGTGTCATTCATCAAGCTGATATGACATCACTGGAAGTTCCGCCGTTGGAGCACGCACACATGAAAACATCACCATTTTATTGGACACATTTTTACGTCATGTCATGAATTTTGCATTTGGAAATAGTTCATGCACTGAGCACTTTATTGCATTGGACTTTTAAGCACCATTAGAGCCCTTTCACGTCGAACGCAATTTGAAGCAGTTGTCTGCAGTTAGATGCATTTTGAACTGCACTCCATCTGCATAGACAGCCCAAAATCAAGGTAATCCTATGGGCATAGTTCACATCATTGCAGTGCAGTTCAAAAAAGTAAGGCATGCTGCATTTTTCTGCTTCGCAAATGAAGGAATCACGCTACAAACACGCTACAAATGTGCTTTAAACAAACTGCACTTTGTCCCTTTAAGCCAAGAAAGCCAAGCCCAGAAAAAAATATAGAAAAAAGTACTGCAAATGCAAAGTGCACTTAAGTGCGTGTTAAGCGTGCTTCACAAACATTTCAAATGCATGTAAACATGCAATCAAAAATGCACAGTTATGTGCAGTTTCTGGTGTGAATGGGCCCTTATTGGACTGAGCACATTGGGTTAATTTTCTGTTGACAAAGCATTGCACCCCTTGTGGGGTTTTTGTTATTTTAGTCTTCAACGTGCTTCGGTAGTTCACTTATCTATTTAATTATTTCATCATTTTATATTGCAGGTGTGTGTTTATGTTTTAAAGGTAAATATCAGTTAAATCTATGCTAACCATTATATATTTACTTATTATTTTTTTATTTTTTTATTTTAGCAAACACTACATATAATCTGTGCTTTGTGCAATAGAGTCAGTACTTTACCTGAGAAAAGTGGTGAGCTCATCATGAAACACATTGCTTAAGTGCATATTAAAGTTGTGGCTTTTGTACTGTATATATCAAGGTCACTTTCCTCTCTACATTTATGAGCTTAAAGCATCTCTGCAACCATACATCCTTTACTCTACTTTCAGGCTTTGCAAGTCCCTTCAAACTTTTTTCTGCATTCATTGTGACCAATTTCAGAAATCAACATAGTCTTTCACATCCTTGCCTGATGTTATGATAAGGACCATGTACAGCAAGTAAAACCTTTTTATCAATTTTTCACAAAAAGTAATGAGATATTCACTTTCAGACTTATATGAGGTTAGTATGAGACTGCAAGGGTCAAACACACTTGACACTCAGTCTCTTGCATGCCTTTACCCAGGAATGTAATGTCCTGGTTGCAATATAATTTAGAAGCCGTTTGTAGAGTTTTTGTTTGTTAAATAACAAACATGCTATACTTGCCTGCTCTGTGCAATGTTTTTTCACAGAAAACCCCCGATGCTCCTCTTCTAGGGTACTCTACTGGTGCTCCTTGCTACTCCCCCCCGCCAAGTGCTCCCATAGCAAACCGCTTGCTATGGGGGCACTCATGAGTGCTCACTCCCAAGCCCAAATCCATTTGTCCATAAGACACTGCTCCCTTGTCACTGGCTGTGATTGACAGCAGCAGGAGCCAATGGCTCCCACTGCTTTATCTGAGGCAATGAGGAAGGACTTTCCACTTTAAATACATCTGAAAACTATTTTCCACCATAAACTTACTAGATGGTAGGTAAAGGTAAACGCTCTCATTGTTTTGGTGGTCACTGCCATAGCCTTTATTGCATTGGTTGACAATATCAATGCCCTCTGTTACATAAGATTTCTACATAATTTCCTGAGTTCTGTTGGCAATCAGCATCAAACCCCCTCATTACATTTGTGGTCAGTGACAATGCCCTTTATTTCATTGGTGGTCTGTGTCTATGTATCTGTCACTTTGCTTGACAGACAGTGCATACGCATTGAATAATGTTTTAAAATGATATGCAATAATTACAATAAGCTTAAAAATGAGAGTCAACAAATTAGAGAAAAAACTATTAAAGTAAATTAAAAGTACAGTTCTTCTACAGTACATAGTTATAAGAAAAACACTATGAGATTTTTAAAGGGAGAACAAAGCAGAGACTGTTAACTTTTAGTATCTAACTGAAACTTCTTATGGAAAATATGGAAATCATTCCTAATTTTTAACAACAGTTTACTTACTAGAATGGTACCAGCTGATTGAAGAAAAACAAATGTGGCACCAATATTCAATAAAGATATATACCTTGGAATTACAGCTCAATCAGCCTAACATCAATAGTATGTAAACTACTGGAGGGGATGGTAAGGAACTATTTTCAAGGATTTGCTGATTAGAATAGTATCATTAGTAGTAACCAAAATGGATTTATGAAGGACTGTTCTTGCCAGACCTTTTACCTTTTATGAATAGGTAAGCTACAATTTAGATAGAGGAAGGCCTGTGGGCATAGTGGATCTCAATTTTGCTAAGGCATTTGATACAATAGCAAACTGATTGCAGAATAATGTCTAGAGGGTGGTGATTAATGGTATATTTTCTGAATGGTCTAAAGTTGTGAGTGGTGTGTCCCAGGGCTCTGTCCTGGGACAAATTCTGTTTCATTAGTTCATAAATGATCTAGAGATTGGAATAAATAGTTCAACCTCATGTTTGCAGCTTTACAATAATATATAGTTAAAATAGAGGGGTGGGCAAAGGGGCATATCATGAAATCAGTGGACCCATGTTCAAGATCAATAATGGGCCCTAGGCATCAGTATTTTTTTTTATTATTATTATTATTTACAATTTTATTTTTTTAATTATTTTTTACAATTTAATTTTTTAATATTTATTAAAATATTTCTTTGTTATCATGACATCTCCACTATGAGACAGAGAAAGGGACTGAAGACAGAGATTCCCTAGTCCTTTTCTCTGCAGCCTCATTCATAAACCAAAGCATAGCAAACACAACTATGCAGGTCCAGGGAGACTGAAAAATCTGAGGTGACTAGCGAGTTCTCATGGGGGCTGGAGGGAGTCTAAGTTTCTGAGAAGTGTGAGAGAACCTGGAGCTCTGGGAGAACCCTATCTGCAAACCAGGAGCAGTCCGTACAATGAGGTGCTGTGATTAAAGGCCAAGTGAGTCTGAGGAACACATGGTCTGGAAGACCAATGCTAATAGCAGGGGAGCTGAGTTCTTTAGAAACAGGACAAAATTGTCCTAGTAAGGGAACATCTTGTGACTGATTGGTTCCCCATGTACTTTCTTAGATCCTGACTAAAATACCATGAATAGCCAATACATAAAGCTAGAGTTAAACAAGGGTTGTTATTTCAAATCATTTAAAAGTATACTGTACATGGTGCATTCCGTAACATTTTTCAAACAATCCATCTATTATGGGTTTTCATTGTTCATTATATAAAGAGCTTAGTTTTGATATACTGTATATTAGTTAAAATGGGTTAGAACTATTACCAGTGGTATTTTTATGGCACTTAGAGAAAATAAAGATTTAAAAACATCCTTTGCAATCCACTATGACAAATTACGCTGTCAACTTTCACAGTCGCAAAGCCCTTGAATTTACAGACAATGAAAATGTGTAAAATCATGAAACAAGCTTCAAGAAAAACTTGCTGCAAAAATGGTTACTATTAGAAAAAGCATGTCTTATTTAATGAGGCACTGCAAAAAGTAATAATGATGTGCAAAATATGGTAAGCAACAGTAATAGCATTCATAACATTGATTGATTATTGGTGACTGGCTGCTATACTTTGCACATTGCTTTTTGCATTCATAACTAATCTTGGAAAATTGCAATGAGGGCCGCACATTTCAAATGAATAAGTAGTAATCTTCAGCAAGCAAATACAGCAAATACTTAGTTCATTTTAGTATATTTCTCTGTTTCTAGTTTTCAAGGTTTCATTCTAAAGCCTGGTTTCTCGAGCCTGCAATGAAACGTTTTACACATTGAGTAGGTGTATGAAGTTCAGAGCTTGTCAGAGTAACAGGCTTTTGTTCTTCTCCCCGATAAAGCTTTTCAATGTTTCTCAGTGCTCCACAGACACCGGTGCTATCTTCATGGAAGCTTTGTCAGCTGCTGACATTTTTCTTCTTCATTGATAGGAAATTCCACTCATAGTTAATAATTGCACCATGGCAGCATTAGGCTGCCCTCTACGTCATCTTACAGATGCTAGAAGTGTGCACTGACTGCCCATGTACAACAGTCATTGTTAAAAGAAAAAATGAAAAAACTGCTAGCACAAAGGGAAAATAGTTATTTGATAGAATATACAACAAAGTTGTTTCTAGTAATAAAAACAGGCATGCAATAAATTTTCTTTTTGGGTGGGTAATGTGTTCACTTGGGCTGCCATTGCTTACCTCCTGAAAATAATAGCGACATAGTCGTTTGCAGGCCATTTGACTCTAATACTTTCTGAGTCACTTATTTGAAATAAGATAGTCCAAGTACAGGCAGTCCCTGAGTTATGAACATTTGAGTTATGAACGACTCGTACTTACGAACGGAGGAAGACAACAGGACGTGAGAGGAAATCTACCTCTAGCAAGGGAAATTCACTCCTGTAAGAGTTATCATGGGAAAAGGTGTCGCGACTGAAGCTTTTTCACCAATTCTTGTTTCCATGACAACCCAACATTTTCAAAATCAAATTGTCACAGGGACAGGAAGTGAGGTGAATGCTTCTGAACAGAAACATAGACAGCAAAACAAATGTTACAGGGGTGTTAACCCTTCCCTATGCTATCCAAAAAATGTAAAAATATATTTTTTTGCTCGAGTTACACTTAAAAATTGTACCTGTTTCGACATACAAATTCAATTTAAGGACAAACCTACAGACCCTATCTTGTTCATAACGCAGGGACTGCTTGTAAAGTCCCTTTTTATCAAGAACACATTACTGTTTATAGATTCACATAGACACACATCCATTCATGTCTAAACCACTGGCAACAAAAGTGAGCACCTCCCTAAGTGATAATATCCAAATTGGGCCCAATTAGCCATTTTTCCTCCCTGGGGTCATGTGACTTGTTAGTGTTACAAGGTCTCAGGTGTGAATGGAGAGCAGGCATGTTAAATTTGTTGTTATCGCTCTCACTCTCTCATACTGGTCACTGGAAGTTCAACATGGCACCTCAGGGCAAAGAACTCTCTGTGGATCTGAAAAAAAATGTTGCTCCACATAAAGATAGCCTAGGCTATAAGAAGATTGCCAAGACCCTGAAACTGAGCTGCAGCACTGTGGCCAAGACCATACAGTGGTTTAGCAGCACATGTTCCACTCAGCACAGGCCTCTCCAATGGTCGACGAAAGAGGCCGAGTGCACATGCTCAGCGTCATATCCAGAGGTCGTCTTTGGGAAATAGACGTATGAGTGCTGCCTGCATTGCTTCAGAGGTTGAAGGGGGGGGGTCAGCCTGTCAGTGCTCAGACCATACGCTGCATGCCACATCAAATTGGTCTGCATGGCTGTCGCCCCAGAAGGAAGCCTCTTCTAAAACAAACAGTCTGCTGAAGACAAGCAGACTAAGGACATGGATTACTGTAACCAGGACATGGTCTGATGAGACCAAAATAAACTTATTTGGTTCAGATGGTGTTAAGCGTGTGTGGCAGCAACCAGGTGAGGAGTACAAAGACAAGTGTGTCTTCCTACAGTCAAGCATGGTGGTGGAAGTGTCATGGTCTGGGGCTGCATGAGTGCTGCTGGCTCTGGGGAGCTACAGTTCATTGAGGGAACCATGAATGCCAACATGTACTGTGGCATACTGAAGCAGAGCATGTTCCCATTACCTTCGGAGACTGGGCTGCAGGGCAGTATTCCAACATGATAAGGACCCCAAACACACCTCCAAGATAATCACTGCCTTGCTAATGAAGCTGAGGGTAAAGGTGATGTGCTGGCCAAGCATGTCTCCATACCTAAACCCTATTGAGTATCTGTGGGGCATCCTCAAACGGAAGGTGGAGGAGCTCAAGGTCACATCCACCAGCTCCATGATGTTATCATGGAGGAATGGAAGAGGACTGCAGTGGCAACCTGTGAAGCTCTGGTGAACTCCATACTCAAGAGGGTTAAGGCAGGTTATTTTGAGGTGACAGCAAATTTACACTGTTATACAAGCTGGACACTCAATACTTTACACTGTAGCAAAGTGTAATTTCTTCAGTGTTGTCACATGAAAAGATATAAGAAGATATTTGCAAAAATTTAAGGGGTGTACTCACTTTTGTGAGATACTGTAATTAAAAATTGAGATGACAGGGCTACAAGAGGATCCTTAATCTGCACAGACAGGACTTACATTCCGGAGATGCTGGTACTACAGATACTAATGTGAATGCTTCTACCACTCAAGTTCAAGTTTATACAACCTAATTCCAAAATTGAATCTCAGATATTACTTGCAATCCAGCAGCTCAAAAAAATCAGTTCCATCGAGGGCTCACTGAACAAAAACAAGGTGAGTGTGCCAGAGTAGAAGCTCCTTATGATCTCAAAGCTTTTATTAACCACTTCAATACTATGCACTTAGAACACTTTACTACCAGACCTATTTTCAGTTTTCAGTGCTGTTGCGCTTTGAATGACAATTGCGCGGTCGTGCGACGCTGCACCCAAACAGATTTTTTATCATTTTGTTCCCACAAATAGAGCTTTCTTTTGGTGGTATTTGATCACCCCTGCGGTTTTTATTTTTTGCGCTACAAATAAAAAAAGACCGAAAATTTTGAAAAAAAAAAAAATTCTCTATTTTTGTCACAAAACTTTGTAAATAAGTAAATTTTCTCCATCACTGGTGGGCACTGATGAGGCTACACTGACGGGCACTGATGTGGCAGTACTGATTGGCACTGATGAGGCGGCACTGATGAGGTGGCACTGATGACGAGGCACTTATATGCAGCGATGATGAGCACTGTTAGGCAGCACTGATAAGCAGCACTGACGGGTACTGAGAGGTGGCACTGATATACAGCACTGATGGGCACTGATATGCAGCACTGACGGACACTGATAAGCGGCACTGATGGGCACTAATAGACAGCACTGATTGGCACTCATAGGCGGCACTGGGCACTGATAGGTGGCACTGATGGGCACTGATAGGTGGGCACTGGTAGGTGGCAATGGTGGGCACTGATATGTGGCACTGGTATGCATTGATAGGGGCACTGGTGGGCACTGATAGGGGCACTGGTGGGCATATACATTGATAGGGGCCCATTCCCTGGTGGTCTATGGTGGCATCTGAAGGTGGCACTGAGTGCCATCCACATTGGGCAGTATGTCACTTACCTGGTGGTCTAGGGGGGTCTCCCCGGTGATCCAGATCGGCTCCCTGGTGGTCCCTGGTCGGCTCCCTGGCGGTCCTGGGTGGGCACATCCCTGGTGGTCCCTGGGCAGGCTCCCTGGTGGTCTAGGGTGGCGATCCGAGGGAGGGCTGTGCTAATAAATCATCAGCACAAACCCTCCCTGTCAGGGATGCAGCCGATCGGCTCTCCCCTCCTCAGGTCTGCAGACCTGAGTACAGGAAAGCCGATAAACGGCTTTCCTGTATTACACTGTGACCAGCCATGATTGGTCACGGCTGGTCACATGGTAAAGTGCTTTGGATCGAAGCGATTTACCGAGATCGGTATTGCGGGGGGTCAGACTGACCTCCCACACCACCGATCGCCGCGATGCGTGCCCCCCGGGCGCGCGGCGGCTTGTTATCCTGAGGACATCATATGACGTCCAGTCAGGATAACTGAGCCACTTCCCGGCCGTCATTTTGCATACGGCAGTCGGGAAATGGTTAAATTACTGTATGTGTTCAAACTGATCAGAGACTTCCAGAAAGGAGGAAGGAGAGATTGGGAATTCTAGGAGGTAACGGAGACATGTTTTTGTACTAGTCAGTTTGCTCAGAAGGGTCCAACAGTTCTTCCAGATTATGACACTCCTGAAGTTATGCAGGTGGATACTATTAAAAGATGCTATTACTATCAAGGAGAAAGATAACTTATGTCTTTTTTATTGAGCCTCTGAACACTACACAGGTAATTGTCCTAAAATTGTAAATTTAAATCTACCAGAACAATTGTGGCAGCTGACTTTACAGTGTTTGAGCATGTAAATAAAGTTTATTCTTTATCATCTAATTTTTTCATCCCTATTATACTTATCATTGAGAGCTGTGAAATCTCTTACTCCACTATGCTGGACTCTAGGACTGAGGGAAACTTCATAGACTTTAAATTTTCCCAGGACAAAAATATACAAATGAGAAATAAACCTTGCCATTATTGATATGGAAACTGTGGATTGCTCACCTTTACCTTCAGGACCTGTTACCTATGAGACCGTCCCGCTTGAGCTCCAAATTGAGGCTGACCATAAGCTTTAATTTGTTCACATCACCCAAGTTCCCTATCATCCTTTGCATTCCTTGTTTCTTTTTATCCATAATCCCTTCATCAACAGGGGGACAAGGACTATACATTTTATGTCTGACCAATGGCAAAGAACATTGCAAAGAATCTTAGCAAATATGTATTCCACTGACTAGGGATTCATGAGCCTCTGTGGTAACTACCTAGTTGCATGACAAGCTGCCTCCATAGTACCATAAGTTCAAGGACGTTTGTAATGAAAAGAATGCCAATCAGTTACCTCCTCATGATTTTATAAATAAAATAGTGACTTCTGCGCTACTATGAGATTTTAAACAAGTGTGTACGTGTATAAATAAAATACAATTGTACACTCTTCTAACCAAGTGTATGGAAGGTTGCTGCTTAACACAAGTAGTTTCCCACATAAACAATGTCAAAATAAAATATAAAGGCGAAGAGCTACCTGCTCAAAAATAGAAATGAAATATATATAATTCTGCAACAGTGATAATAGTGCCACCCAGTGGCTTACGCGAATACTGTAGTAGAACTTAATTATCAACAATAGTGGTGAGACCTTCCTATAAATAATAATTACATTGCAAACATAATAATGAGAACCTGCTGCAAACAAAACAATATAGTACAATAGTGTACCTAATGATATCACACAAACATAAACAGTGAACGTGGCCACCTTGTGGCATTGATAAAAAAATTACTAATATAACCAGTTAATTTAAAATGTGAACACGCCAAAAAAAAAAACACTAGGTGGGAATGACAGAATTCACTCCTTTCCGTGTGTTCTTCACAAAGAATATAATCACACGTGCCCTCCACCGGTCAAAGTATGCGCTCGCCTCCCCAGAAGACCCACATAGGGTCTAATCACACTTTCCCCTCGGGGTTATAAATCCTCTGGATGGCATTTGCTCTGGTATTCCTGGGATTCTCATACAGCTCAGACAGTGGTATTTCAAGTATATAGCTTGTGGACAGGAAAAGACTATTATAGTGCTTACTGTTTAAAAGGTGAAGTTTTATTAAAAATAAAAAAGCACACTCACATTTGATCGTGCACTACCTCCGGTGCACTTGGGTAAAACGCAAAGTACATATGGGGTGCAGAAGTCCAGATGTACGCAGATACTCACCTGTATATACACCATAAGCTCCCAGTCCGCTTCCTGGTGGTACGCGATAATCACACGAAAAAATAAAAATTATTTTGAAGTGGAAAATTTGTCATTCGTGATATTATCAGAAAAGGACAGGTGTTCGATATATGAACTTTATGGTGACAGACTCGACATACTCTTAGGGTCCTTATGGTCTCGTTTACGGTAGGTCTCCTAAATATTGGGGCTCCCCTTTCACACTAATCTGGGATACACCCAGAAG